>CM077129.1:1822500-1975000 GCA_039645545.1 Dendrolimus houi | reverse complement strand
AACCTTAACTCGATACATACACGATAACATATCGAACTTCAGAACCTTCTAAAGTACTAGGGTGGCAAAATTGTACAGGTGTTATGCACAGGTATAACGTGAGCTGATTATGATGGTTAATGGGTGATAAGCATATATATATATATATTGTAAACTAGCTTCGTGTTATTTATTAATATGGTCTGGGCAGTGGCGTAGCTTGCCTAAGACGGGCCCCGTATCAAAATGTATTGCGGAGCCCAAAGGAGGGGTAAAGTGTTTTAAATGAAACAAAAAATGTTCGAATCGAATTAAAATAATTATATATTGATTATAATTTATTACGTATACTTAGTGCTCTTAGGAGCTAAGTTAGAGAACCAATTCGAATCAAAGATACACTTTTCTCGCCTTTTTCTCGGCAAACTTATTCATCAAATCATCCATAGCTGAAGACGATTTCGGTTTTTCTAGATTTTCTGCCTCTATAGACAACAATAAGAAGTCTGATAGCCGTTTCTGTTGGCCCAGCAGTTATTTTCAAAAATGTTATTAATCTATAAAAGATTGTAGATTTTTTTTTAGGAATTATTGCTTACATACTTTCGGGGCCTCTGTGGCCTGGGTGCCCGAAAGTATACAAGGAAAAATTCTTATCATTGATACAGCTGATGCGGCGATAGCTACGCCCCTGGGTCTGGGTGTCTTCTGCGACCGACCCAGAGTGGTCCGTTGTATATTACACATAATACAAGCGAACTTGCTTAGCTTTGGGGGGTTTACAATATGCGTTTGGAAAAAAGATACTAGCCCAGCAGACAGCTAACTGAATCTAAACCATCCGCAGACCCACAAAATACAAAAACGTCAAAATTCTGGAATCCGATTCCAGCGTCACCTACCGGGTCTAATTGTGAATTTAAACCATTCTCAAATTTACTTCAACACACAAAAAAATCATCAAAATCGATCCAAACGTTTAGGAGTTCAGTGAAGAAGTTAAGAATTTCTATAATATTATAAAATTCTAAAAATACCGTGTCTGTACATTGAAGCTATTTTTAAAAAAACAACTGGAATACACTATATAAACGACGGAGAACATGATGCATTTTTTTTTAAGATCTTGTCTGTTTGTTTTTTGTTCGGGATTCACGTAAAAACTACTGGGCCGATTTCGATACGGTTTTCGCTGATCGACAGCTAATTCTTAGACTTCAAATCTGCGCTACTTTTTATACAGGAAATCCCACGGGAATTTTCCTGGGAATGATTTAAAATGGCCATATTTAAAAAAAATCGAATTTCAATGCGATTTTTTCACTGATTTTATTGTTACAACTTAAGTTCCGACAAAAACAAAACCCACCTGTATATCTGTAAAAACACATTTTATTAGCTGTGGCCATTTGAACTAATTGTAATTCTTTTATGATCGTCTTCTTTTGTTTACTTATTTAGTTCGCTTATTCCAACACATTTTCTACTAAAACGATAGCTTACATTCTCTTTCAAACGCTGCGATACTATGTGTCCCGGGAATCCCGCGGGCATTTCAAGTCAAGCGTGAACGAAGTCGCGGGCATATCTTAGTTACATATAAAGATGTGTAAGTAAACAAGGTTTTCATACAGTCCCACATCACTAGTTCCACGACTTGCACAATGATGTCAATTCTTTCATATACTAGACATAACAAACCGTGTGTCGTATACAGCACTGCTTGCAGACAAAACATCCGCCGCAATAAGGTCAGCGGGCTTGAATATAAATTCTAATAACGCAAAAACTGCACTTCCGGCTTGTTACAAGTAAATTAAATAATTTGTAATTTTGTTTCATCATTTTAGAGTTGCGCAGGCAAATGCCAAAAACGGATTTATCCTATGTCTGTGTCGAAACTATTAGGTATACGTTTCTACGCCGAAAAGCGAATCTCGACTTGTGTATTTTGAGAAAGCCGAGATTTAAAGAAGCCTACAAATTTACACTAACTCAATATGAATAAGAGCGATATTCTTTATTATCTTAAATAACATATCTTTTTAACGCAAAGCAGAGGTAGAGATACAGACGGGCACACCTCATGAAAAGTGGATACCGTCGCCTATAGCCGTTTCCAACACCGGGGGCACAACAACGCGTTGTCAGTCTTTAGGATAGGATGAGATTGAGATCAGACGGAAGGAATCGGTTAGAGGTGAATTTTTCAAGTGGACCTCCAAGGCCAAATCTGAATCTATAAGATATAGCGAAAAACACTAAATCTAAAGTGTCATCATTAAATTTTGAAAAATCAATTAGCCTATAGTTGAATTATTTTGTCCGTGCAGTTTAGGTCATATAATAATCGGAGCGGTGAAGCGAGTATTTCGCTCTCTCTTCCACTCACGGGCCTTCTGGGCGGGCATAGTGATGCGCATTATTGTTGTCGATAAGCGTTATCGATAGTGTATTTAGTTTTGTCATTTTGTGGATTAGTGATAAAAATGAAAGAAAAATTTGATAAAACAACGTATTTATTAAAATAAGAATAATAATGATTTAAAATAAATTACTAATTAGGTATCTATGTATTAAAAATCTATAAGTACAAAAGTTTAGAATGTAACAAGTTATATTAAAAATAAATATAAATACTTATATCTAAGTTTAAAATTAACAGCAAAAAAGATAATAATGATATAAAAATAAATTATTAGTATGTATTAAAAAAGTTATAAGAACAATAGTTAAGAATGTAACAAGTTATGTTAAAAATAAATATAAATACTTATAACTAAGTTTAAAATGAACAGAAAAGAAAGATAATAATGATAAGAACTTATATCTAAAATTAAATCTAAAACTATTAACATTAAAATTCTACATCAGAATCATGAAGTCATCGTCATACACATGAATTACGAATACTTCTGCCAGATGAGATTTCTTCTGAGACTCATAACATAACAATGTCTCACCACCCTTTGTATACCGCCCCGCCGCCGTGTACCTGCCTTCGATGACTCATTTGTTTTTATCGATAATGGCGTTGCGCCCGCGCAACATGCTCACCGCCCTAGCCGGGCTGAGCCCGAGCTGTGATTTATGACCCAAACTGCACGGACAAAATAATTCTACTATAGTCCTGTATCGAAACGGCTGATTTTGAAATAAAAAAAGCACTTCTGTATCATTACATCAATCAAAATGCACTATATAACTGTATAATGTGTTTATTGTTTGTTTTGTATGTCTATGTACGTGCGTGTATATATTTATAACTATAATATATGTATAATAATTATTTTATTATTATACTAGCTGATACCAGCCCGCTTCGCGTGCCGTAAAATCCGTTCTAGCTAACCTCTACTTGGCGAAAGGAAGGTCCATGCCAAATTTCAAGTCTATAGGTATTATAGTTTCTGAGATATCGTGATGAGTCACTATATACGTGGATTTCAATTATATGTATAGAAGATTAGTATCTATTTCAACTGCACGCCAACTCTATCTATGCAATTAGATCTTGTCCATCCAAAGGTTGCCTGGAAGAGATTGCTTTTAGCAATAAGGCCGCCTATTGTACTACCTTTTAGTATTTAAGTTTATTGTGTATTTTTACCCTGTAATGTTGGCGTACAATAAAGAGTATTGTATTGTATTGTACACCAACTTAAACTGAAAAGAAAAGAGTAGATTTTCGAACTATCTTTAGAATTTTCTTTGCGTGAAATTCTACGTGATCTGGATATATAAAGTGGTGAAAACGCTGGTCTCCGAGCAAGTTCATTAGTTTTCCTCAGACAAAACATCCGCCACTTATCTTGGTGTACAAGTCCCGACCATAGTAGCATGTGGTCATTAAGCATTATGCTGTACAGTGACGTCACTCCCGGCGCTAGCCGTGTGAGTTCATCCATTGCTACACCTAAAACGTTTTAAGTCTTGACACCAATCTTTTTGATATTGAACCTTATTATTAAATAGTTATGACTCTCAATTACAGATTACGTTTACATACACTTTCCAAACACTATGCAAGACGAGTAGGAGCTGTTTAGATGTTTTGTTTGATGCCTATTTGGCTGTTTACTCTGATAGCTAAAGATTGTTCTGGATTAGTTAATCCTACCACTATCATAAATGCGATGTAAGTTACTATTTGACACTTTCACGTGCTAACTACTCAGCAAATCGTCACGACATTGTATACACGTTCTCAGAGGGTTATATCTAATTATGGTACCTCTCATCCAGAAAAATAGGGATTCCCGAGGGATAGACGAATATAGTCGAAAAGATGGTGCTCTGATCAGGTTTCATTGGCGCCACCGTACACATCGTCATGGCAACAACAAAGACAAAGTCACAATTTTAATGCATTACTCTCATGGTTAGTTCCATCTCTACGTCAATAGGTATTTGGAATTTTACAAATGACACTAATGGGTAGAATGGGATGACTGACTGATCGCTAATGGATGGATTGATCCTCCGTCTTAAAGGAAGATCTTCCACCGAGGCTATTGTTACGCCTCGCAGGCCTAAGCCCGTCTCTTATTGTTTAATTATTGCACAGCGCCATCTATTGGCTTGTATATATTCCACTATAGAATCAAAAATTAATTTTGACTTCATGACATAGATATCGTTCTTTTAATAACGACAAGGGAATGAATTTGGGCACTATCTAAGTATTCAAAAAACCTATGATTAACTATGATTTAAGTTGCAATTTGTACAATCCAAAATGGATATTTAACCAAAAGTAGTCTTATTAACTCATATTATAATAAAAGTCATAGAAACCTGTTCAAATTCTAAAATATATTGCAATCGAAAACATACAAACGCACAAAAAATTAACAACAGAATTTTTCCGATTTAGGTTGAATGATTTTTTACCTAACGTGAAAGCTGGTAATTTAAATTGAAATATACGACGGCTGTGTATGTCTTGTTGTCTTAATTGATGGCGTTAAAGTACATTAAGTGTCTGACTGATAAATGTTGCCAGGCATCATGACGAAACAATGCATTTTTTATAAGTCTCTCAACAAAGACTATAAAATTGTGGCAAAGTATTATTGTTCTATGAGTCATTTCATGCCTAACAGCAGTTCCGCTACGTGAGTCACACGCATTTAGTAGGAAATAGTAAAATAAATTATGTTTATTGCTTTGTTTTACACGTTTATATGTAGGTTTTGTGATTATTTTTAATAACGCAGGGAGGGGCTGATATCTGCGAAAGGCGGGCATTTTCAATAAATATTCAAGAAAATACTGTGCCTACCTCAAATAATTGGGACAGATTATCGAGCTTTTTGTGTACCCAGCCTAAAGTAGCTACAAAACTACTAATATGCCGATCTTGCTCCAAAGGTTTTAAACCAAATTTGCGCTACTCTCAAAAATTTTAAAATGTATATGCCTAATGAAAATCAACTAGGTAACTAATCTTAAATATATATAAAACAATACATGCACGTTCCTGCGCTTTGTTAATATTGGTAAAAAATTTAACCATGGTACCTAATCTTTTTTAAAATTAAATTTCATTTACAAATTAAAATTAATCTAGAAAATAAGGTATAATAGACTACATGTCAGAAATCACTGCCAGAGGTAATCGAGAATTATCACGCTGTATGGCAATACTTATTCGCTGGGTGAAATATGAACCAACCTTCTGATCACGGATGGCACCAAAGAGTTTGTTACAACTTTGAAGAAACCCTTCTGATGGACCCTACGGAACTAATGTTTCAAAAAAGCATTCCTTCTCAAACTATTATTATAGATTTTTAAATGTTGACTTAATTATATAAAAATGCCGTATTTTATTACTGTCATAATATTTTAGGTAAATAAAAACTTTTATGTATTTGAAATTTTATAATGATATTAACTGTAGACATTTTAAAACAATTATTGGGAGTTTTACGTACGTATTTGTATTCAAACACAAAATATTTTTGTTAATGAATTGATAAACAAACAAACATGTCTTTGAGCTTTACTTACATAAACAATGTTTTGCTTGTCTTTATTCATTGAACAACATACTTTGACATTGACTTAATAACTTATCAAGTTAACCATAAATCGTAAAAGAGGTTAAATCGCATTTAGCATAATTTTAAAGTTATACTTGAAACAGTGTTACCCATTTTAGCAACGTTTTTGCAAAATTAAACAAGAAAGATGGCCAAAACAAAAAAGTCGATACTCTCCCAAAGTCTAAATAATAAATTATAGCGGTATATAATAGAGCGGTCCAGTTTATACAAAGAATTTAAAAATGAAAAAATCTGGGGCACCTCAGATTCCGAAAACGCAAATTTTCGGATTTTTGGTTATCTGTTAGAGTATCACGTGAAAACTACTGAACGGATTTAAATGAAACTTCCCACAGACCTAGCTTATGTGCTTATGTATGGTTCAACACTTTGGATATTATTTTATTCCGGTAACAGACGTTTGTTTTCGTAGGATAGACGGATATAGCCAAAAACGTGACACTGTAATTGCATTTGTTTGGCGCTGCCATTGCGATTCACTAACAAATATATCATCGTCATGGCATCGCGAACGAAGTTTTACTAGCATATGCTAATGCTCGTAATACAATGCGAGAAAAACGGTAAATTGACAATATTAAATCAAAATAAAATGCCCTTTAGATTAATGCTCAACCTTTTGGTAGATGGTAATAAATCGCCAACTGTAGGTATCTTATCCGTTTGTTTGGTTGTCTTGTCTATACACAATGCCCTTATATGTTCTATGGCAATTCCGATTTTGCATACAATGGATCGCATCGCGTAAAGCCTGCTTCATTACCACGGCTCGCTAACTCCGAGTTGCGACGTACGTTACTCTACAGTCCATATCTAGTGGTCTAGGCCCCTTGGGTTCAGAGAATTCAATGGTCTATATCAGATTTTTAATTCTGATGTTTCGACTGGGTATTATAGTGAAAGAAGAACATATTTTTTGCACGCTACAAAGCTACATTGTACAGCCCCGAAAAGTCGACTTTTGCTTGCATGAGTACAAGAATCAGTACTGTCAACATTTTAATAAATGTTAAATTTGTAAAATATAGAAACGTGAAAAAAGAAAATTGCAGTGTTACCAATGACAGACACTGAGATTAACAATAATAAACAAAGAGGATCTAATCACTACGCTTAATATAAATTTTAAAACCAATAAAAAGGTTTTATGTCTCTAAACAATATTGTAAGACAAGATAGAAAGTCAAACAACTTTGATCTAAGTAATTTTAAACTATATTGCCAAACAGTCAAACATAATTTTCTGTGGAAGTTTGTTTTGTGACTTAGTTTAAAAAGATAACATGTGCTCGCGGAACGTTAAATAAATCAATTTGAAAACTGGTAAACCTTTTATATACCACGACTATACATAAAACATTAAAATGACTATATTTTGCAAAAGTTGTTGCTGTTTTCTATTTATTTTGCTTTACATCGACTTCAAGATGTAAGAAATATTTATTTTTTGCTTTTTAATTACTCTTGAAGTATTTTTCACTTTAAGCTGTACTGATCCAATGCAAGAATAATTGTCAAAATCAAAATATTTACGCTGAGTATTGAGAACCCCCCCCCCCCCCTTTTTTAAATTTGGTTACAAATCTATAAAGCTGGAACGTTTGTAAGGTGATAAAAAAATATCTTATCCTTTAGCCTCCACTTTGAGAGTCCGAGATTCGGTTTTTCTATTATTGGTCTGAGATAGTAGCATGAATGTTACCAGATAAACTTTTAAATAATAATACTTTGACATAAAATACAAATAACAACTTTAGTTTAATCTATGGACACTAGTTTTACGCATCGTGAAATAAATTTAAAAAATACTGTAAAGCGGCTTTCGTCAAAACTAGTTCTTTATCAAACGAGTTCTGGTACAACATTGGTGAAACCACCAGACGACCTCGTAGAAATACGCTAGTCAGCTTTTGCGCCTATATGTGAACGTTTCTCACATTACCAATGCCATGTCTATGTATAGGGCTGGTATTGCTATTGTGGTGAGTTGTATTACTGAGTGAATTTAGAGAGTAGTTTGTATCGATTACTCCACTACCCGGCGCGCTCCGTAATCGCTCTAACATAAAAGCGTGCGGACGGAGCAACAAGAAAATCCCCCGGGCTTGGCGAAGGCGCTCGTCCCAAACCTCCAGTAAAGCTGTACTTCGGATCAACAGCATAAACTCAAGTCCATATAAAGACAAGACAATCTGACTCCGACTTTGGTCGGGTGCACATTCTCACTCCGATTTTGGTCCGATGCACGTGTTGTAGTAGCGCCCTAGGGTGACTGATTATTGTACGAGAACCATAATTTAAATTATTTGTACTTAATTATTAGATCGATATTCTTATAGAAAAAGTACGCTCAGAATTAATACGGTTTATAAACATCTTTTTTCTGTTACAATAGCTTTACTGACATGAGTTCCGGTATTACCATAGAAGAAATATAATTGCCAGTAAAAAATGTAACTCGGTAACACGCTCTCCAATCACAGTTTTATCCGTGCAGGAACGGAGAAATAATACAGTTTCCTGCGGCCGAGTGGCCTGTCGTAAGTGGCGACAAAACAACCCACAGCCAGGTGGTAGGGTATTTGCCCGTCTAGATGGCTACCGTGGTCTAGAATATGCCGCCATAACAACCTTGAGTTGTGTTCCGGCATTAGTGGCCAAGTTCCAGTCTCCCTTTACAAAGCAGCACTTTTAATGCTACAAATGTCCATAGGCGATGGTAACCGCTTTCCATCAGGTGGGCCGTCTGCCAGTCTGTCAGCTTTCGGGACATCTTACCCAATGACTTCGATGACCTAGGCTCAGTATTCTACTTATAGTTTTAAATAGATTATAGGTAAAATACAATATAACTTAAGTTTTCTTGATTGTATTACTTTATAGTTTATGTATGTTTTTATTTATATACAAATACTTAACCTATATTAAAAATGTCAATTTAAATGTATGTACATATATATTTATCTATAAACATTTATATATTTATTACTAGAATGTAAGAAATTGTACTATGTATTATGTATACTACCATCGTAATTATAGTCTCAATTCATTCCTGGGGTTGGCTTTTTAGCGATAAGACCGCCGTTTGTGCTTAATAAGACATAGTTGTAGTCTGTAAGATCTTTTTTGTATTGGTGTACAATAAAGAATTATTGACTGATTGAAGATATAGCAACCCTAAGTAGCCATTGAATGTGGTTAATTAGGATTTCCTTAATACTTTTATGAGTGTGTGATTTATACATAAAATGGGAGTTTTCAATGGCTATAATGCCTATAGTAATTCGTTCATAAATGTTAGAAATTTCCTGCTTTATGAGAACTGGATATAAAAACATATTATTATATTTGTTTCCCATAGTGGTATACAGAGACGATGGATCTCTTGATACGACTTTGTCAACATCATTCTACAACCTTCTCATAGATCATTCGCTTAGTCTACTTTATTTATTTAATTCACAAAGCAGATTACAATGAATACAACTAATACATTATAAACTTATGGAAGTAGATTGTTATCCTAGTATGAGAATATATTAACATTATAATTAAATAATACAGGAGTGTCTTGAAAATACAAAAACAATTTTAAGAATTAGAATTTAAATTAATTATAAAAATAAGGAGTCATGATCAGCAAGTGCCAGAAACTTAAATCGAGTTAATCGTTCAACTTGAATTTGTTGAAGTTGGGATTAAATATATCTAGAGAAGAATTGTTGGCTACCAGTTGATTGAGTAGACACATTTAGATAATAGGGTAAAATATGACGTGTTATTTTTGTTAGCCTTTAATGCAAAAGGAGGTGGGTTACGACGTAAAGTATGTTAATATTGAGTTGGCTCAAGAAAGTTGGACAGTCAATGAGTATTTTATGCAAATAAGCCAAAGTCAATGCGCTGCCTACGGGATCATAGTCGTAGTGAATTAAATTTACTAATTCTATTGTCGTACTTTCCTTGATCTCCTCATACATGCATATTTATTTAAGGTGATTTGTACCTGACCTTTCTTATAAATATCTGCGATTTGATCATAATAAGTATAATACATAACATACATACATGTTTCGTAGATCAAATTAGTCAACAAATTAATAATTAAAATATATTAATACTAGCTGCGCCCCGCGGTCTCATCCGCGTGGTGATGGAAAATCGTTATATTTTTGATAATTCACACTATACTATACTATATCTTTATAAATTATAGCGTATATGTTATTCTGATGTATAAGGTATATTATTGTACAGTTTCATCAAAATCCATTCAGTAGGTTTTGCGTGAAAGAGTAACAAACATACATTCTTACAAACTTTCGCCTTTATAATATTAGTAAGATTATAAATGCGAATGTTAATTTGTTTGTTACGCTTTCGCGTTTTTACTATTCAACCGAACATCGTGAAATTTGGTACATACGTTATCACAGAAAAGGACACAAGATACCTTTTTAGTAAAAAGAATTGTTCCCTAAGAATAGAAAAATAAAGGCATAATTTAAACTCGACGCGAATCGATCGGTTTTCACTGGCCCAATTTGTACTTATAAATAATAATACAGTGACTCCACTAAGTCTTGTAACACTTTTAATTCCTGAATACAATAATTCTCCGGGGATACGCAACCGTAGTTTCCACTGTGCTCCATACATTTGTCAATAATACTATAAAATTCTAAACATGCTGTGTCTGTACATTAAAGCTATTTAAAAAGAAAAAAGTAATAGACTATATAAACGATAGAGAACACGGTGCATTTTTTCAGATTTCTTGTCTGTTTGTTCGGGATTCACGTAAAAACTACTGGTCCGATTTCGATGCGGTTTTCACTGATCGACAGCTAATTCTTAAGCTTGATATATTGTAGGCATTTAAATGGGAATGATTTAAAATGGCCAGATTAAAAAAAAGCAAATTCCAATATGATTTTTTTTACTGATCGATAGCAAATTTAATGTAAAATGTGTGATTTTTATCCCGGGAATCCCGCAGGAATTTCAAGTCAAGCATAGACGAAGTCGCGGGCACATCTTAGTAATAAAATAAAACAAGTCCCCGATTAATGGCGGCGCGGTCGGCGTACATCCACTCCCGAGGACGTGGATGCACTTAATGAAGCGCCAACAGTCGGCCACGGGGGCCATAATTCAGGGAAGAAATACATCGGCGAGGGGCCACATCTGGCGCGCGGCTGCACGGCCATGTGAAAGAAATATCGTGACGAAAGTACAGTGAAATTGCTACGACCATTAGCTCATTCCTCTTATAAGCGCGTGTATATAAGACACCGCCGCCGCGCCGCCAAACTGTGTAAAACTTTTTAATTATAGCCAAAAAAAAGAAAATAAAACTACGTTTTAACGGATTTTAGCGCGGCAATTTATTTGAGTGGTTAAATTAAAACTAAACAATTAAAATGAACAAGCAATAAAAATCGCGAAAACTTAAGAAAAAATTAGTTTATTACAAAACTTATAATACTAATACTTTCCATTTATTACAAAAAAATATATCCAATTCGAAAATTATTATACACGTCTAAGTATGTATGTGTAATTGTAAATGTAAGTACGTATGTTGTTCATTTAAAATTAATTTATATATTGAAAAATTAACATAATACTATTACATTTAGTTACTTGTATGGTTGTTCTTCTCATGTTTCCTTTTAAGGTTAATAATTAATTTTGTGATCTACCCTCTTATTTCTAAACGATACAATTGGCCATTTCCTTAATTGAATAAAAGTTTTGTTATATTTTTATTTATTCTGTGATTAGCGCCTGTTTTGTATTGAGTAGTTGTCTATAATATACCACAAGTATATGTAACAATATTGATCTATTATGATGTGGTAATTGTGTAGATTATAATTCAAAATATCTCAATTGTATATAGACGGTATTCACTACATTTTATTTTAATGTTGGCAGAAGTGATAGATTTTTAACTGTGTTCGATTCATTTTATTACATGTAGAACTTGAAATATAAATATTATCTAAAATTTCCGAACGATAATGTAACAAAGTCTTGTCATTCATAACCTATTTAGTTAAAATAGTTCATGAATGACTTCAATGCGTTATCGGTTGTGCCAATTTGCAAAGATTTCTTAGACTGTAAAATTATTGAAGGGTTGGCGAGGTTTTCTAGAAATATCTATTGAGTGCATCAGTTCTGTGTATGAAATGTATTTAAGCCGCAAGGTCCTCTGATTATAAGTTTAGTGACCAGTTGCTGTTCTTTTATTACCATAACCCCTTCTGAGTTGTTGCAAGTATTACACTATATTCTCACCTATATATACACGGTAAGAATAGAGTGCAATGTTACACATCGATATTTGTCCTCTTCTTACTTGTAACTAGGGATTGTCACGCAGCAGATTTAATACTCAAACTACCTCATATTCATTATTTGTACCTAAAGCGCTGACTTACTATTTTAGTTAAACCCTTTCGGGGTTTTTAACTCAAGTTATATAAAAAATGTGTATATTGTTGTTTGAATAAATAATTTTATACAATAGAAGAAAACTAAACTTAGTTAAATTATATTTTACCCATAGTTCCTCAAGACTCTTTAAGTAGAATAGTCAGCCTAGGTCGCCGTCTTCTATGAGTAAGGTTAGCCACGTTTCCTAATTTATCTGTAGAAATTTATGTACGCGCATAACTTGAGAACGACTTTACCGAATTTGATGTAATTTTTTGTGTTTGTCTTTGTGTTTTTATTCAAACTAAGTTCAACCGGAGAACATTTGTTGAAGGTTTGTATATCTTTTCTATATCTATATAATTATATAAAAATCAATTGCTGTTCGTTAGTCTCGCTAACACTCAAAGACGGATTAACCGCTTTGAATATATATATTTATATATTTGTTTTGTTTCCTCTAATTCAGGGTTGGTTTTTAAACCAACCCTGTATTTTAATAAAGAAAAAAACATAACGTTTTGAGTTACAATTGTAGCGAGCGATGAAATCCCGAGTTTCGGTCCCTGTATGGTTTAGTTTAGATTCACGATTGGAACCGGTAGGAGGCATCAGAATCGGGTCCTACACTTTTTTTTCAGGGCAGGACAACGTCTGCCGGGACCGCTAACTATAAATAAATTTTAAAAAATTAATTGAATCTTCCACGATTGTACAAAGTATGTACAATAGTCTACATTTAAGAAGTAAACAACTGCGGCCTAATTGCTCAACAATCGTATATTATCAGTAATAAAATCAGTGTCATTACAGCGGTCGTTGGGTTTGGTATTTCTTACATTTTACTCTTCCCTCCTAAACTAAAATTGTATACATACACATTACAGTTTTTTGGTCCTTCGAGCCGGATGAAATATTCCAGTATTTTGGTCCTTCGAGCCGGATGTGCAGAGTGTAGACACACTACAACGATTATAATATGTACTAAGCATACGAAAACATCTATTTAGATAAAACGAAACAAAAATCTCGCAACCTGTTATACATTTATAACGTCACCTGTAACAGTGTAACCGTTTGTTCAGCACGGCTCATTGTTATCGGTCGGGCTATTTACGATATAGCTAATCTGTACATTAGCCATTTCAATATCCGCAGTAGGTATGCAGCTGCCAAACCGCGTAAAGTTGCGGAATGGACGTTTTTACAGCTCGACGGTTTAGTGCCGCTGTGGGGCTCTAAACTTATTTACTGGGTAGTGTGTGGTTTAAGTCAGAAGAGTAAGGTCTTATCGTTATATAATGCTACTCGTAGGCGACGCACATAATTTTGAAAGTTCTGCATTAAATCTAATATTTCATTAACGAATTCTGTTTGGAAATATACATTTAGAAAAATGTGCATTTCTTGTATGCAAAATTTTGTGCAGATTTTAAATTAAATCAATGGAAACATAGGCGAGGTTTGCACAAACCAACGTATTTTTATACCAATACTAGGATATGCCCACGAATTCGTCTACGCCTGACTTGAAATTCCCGCGGGATTCCTGCCACACGAAATACTAAACCATTTGAAAGTGAATGTAAGCTATCGGTTTAGTGAAAACTGTGTCGGAGTAAGCTAATTTTTACGCACCCGAACAACTACAAACCGCTCCCGATAAAATACTTTCTTTTTTAAATGGCCATTTTAAATCATTTCCAGACAAATTCCCACGATAAAAAGTAGCGCAGATTTTAAGTCTAAGCAATTGCTGTCGATCAGCGTAAATCGCATCGAAATCGGCCAAGTAGTTTTTACTTGAATCCCGAACAAACAGACAAACAGACCAACCGACAAACAGATAAGAAATCTAAAAAAAATGCATCGTGTTCTCCATCGTTTATATAGTCTATTCCAAGTGATTTTTTTTTAATAGCTTCAATGTACAGACATGTTTAGAATTTTACAATATTGCTGAAAATAAACACTCATGTGTGTAACTGTACATAGGGTACATGATTCATATCGATACACTTTTTTATCATCTCATAAAAAGTTGCAGTCAAGACTCACATTGTTTATTTGATTTTTCTAAGAATTATTAAAAAGTATATTGATCCAAAATAAACTATTTCTTTCTTCTTCTTTTCTTATTTCTACGCTCGTCTATTCTGGCCTACATCCCGAGTCACACTACAAAACATGTCATCTTTCACACAATCCATCCATCTCTTTTTTGATCAACCTATAATCTCGCATAAATAATCAATCGTCCAGTTAAACATTCTTTTTATCATACGATTTTTAACCTTTATTACATGACCATATCACGTTCTATCCTCTCAATTTTTCAGTGAAATCTACAAACAAGCATATTATTGTAATAAGAAAAATCTTAATGTGTGCTGGAATACATAGTAGAAGTGAAACTTCAACGGACAAGTGGAAAAACGAATCGCAACGGACAAGTGGCAAAACAAATCAAAACAAAATTTTAACTTGAAGTTTTACGGACAGTATTTCAAATTGGACAAGTACATTAACAATCTGCCCGTAAAACTTCAAGTCAAAATTTTGTTGCGATTCGTTTTTCCACTTGTCCGTTGACGTTTCACTTCTACTATGTGTTCCAGCACACATTTCGATTTTTCGCAGGTTTACTGCATATTATGATTTGGTTAGGTTAGGTACATTTTAATGAATGCATTTTTTTTAAACATATTTCATTTTATCAAACATAAAAACCGAATTCGATGCAGAACCAAAAATCATCCATAGTCTACTCTAAATTTATGCCGGCTCTCCAAGCGGCCGTAACGATTTTTCGTGACAGAAAAAAATCCTAATAACCCCCCAAGTCTATATAGAAGTTTCACTTCAAAATGAATAATAAATTAAACAGGATCCGTCAAGTGTTATCATAACCACGCTACCAGCTTACATCTTGTACCACAATCGAAAGGAAAAATTGTTCCCGAACGAGCGTCACGGCTGAGACGCACGCCCGCATCTTTCGCGCCATTATTATTGGCGACGACGGGGTTTAAAACAACCGAAATGAGTTCATGCCCAGAGCCACTACACGTGTACAACGGGGTACTTGACAATTTAATCAACTGAGAAACTTTCTTTATTGAAAAGTATCCTACACTAAATTCAATTTAATGTAAATCAAAACAATACGATATCTTAGCCAAAAATGGATATTTAACTAAAATAAAAATAACAGAAGTGATAGAAAATTACACATAATCGGTCTTATTGATGAGTTAGTGTAAGTTTAAAGACTTCTTTAAGAACTATAAACAAGCCTTCAAACTTACTCTAACTCAATATGAATAAGACCGTAAATTACTATGTAATCAATATGAAAAATATTATCATACTGTTACGAGCTACAGGACTCGAATTAAAAATGTCGTTGGAACTACTATAGAATTTATTAGAACTGCACAAACACGTATAAAACAAATACAAATAAAACTGGATGTAACCAGTTCACACTGCACGATTCAATGTAATTCGACATGCGTAAAGTCAGTCGTCTATATAGCTAATCGAGAGTACTACAAACGTCTTACTCGTCTCGTAGTCGTCGCTTGACTGCCCGCCCCTCCATTCGGGCATTGTCTTATACTCGCTACACAGTACAAAGAAATTGGCCGCGCGCACTGAGTTTCCGAGAAATAGCAATTTGCACACCTGCGAACGGCCACAAAGTCGAAAACAATAACAATGAGGTTATAAAACAAGTATAAAACAATAGCATGTTTTTCTTAATTACAAATTCGAAACACAAAAGAATTCCTTAATCCGGGGAAGGACAATAAACTGCGCTTACAACAGGCAGCTGTGCGCTTATCACAGCCCCTTTTTGATTTTGTACGGATGTACAACGTTATGATGACGTACACCCATACAAAATGGAACAATAGCTTTATTAATTATTAAAGATTTATTTATTGTTTAAGCTTTATGGAGCGGCCACACCTCCGACAATATTAAATATTTCGAATGCGTCTTATTTAAAGCATTAAAAACAACACCGTTATGGTATAGCCACATTATTGTATGTACATACGTTATCTGTCAATATTCAACGTCATTAATATTGTCTCATCTCAGATAATACATTAAACCCATCTACATGTCTGCGTGAAACGGCCTATCTATCTATATTTAACATTATAGCAGATGGAGCCCCACCATTCAAAAGTAATTAAAATTATTTCTATCATGAAATATAAGTAACAATACTTGATTTGCAAGATATTTTAATGCATCATACTTTTATGTACAGTTGCGGTATGAAAAAGTTCGTCAGTTTTCAAATTGATTCATTTAACGTTCCTCGTGCACATGTTACCTTTTCAAACAAGTCACAGAACAGACCTTTCCATAAAAAATTATGTTTAACTATTTGACAATAAAGTGTAAAGTTACTTAGATCAAAGTTGTTTGATTTTCTCTATCTTGTCTAAGAAGATTGTTTAGAACATGTAAAACCTTTTTATTGGTTTTAATGTTATTGGTAAGCGTAGTGATTTTATCCTCTTTGTTTCTTATTGTCAATCTCAGCCGCTGTCATTGTCAACATTGCTATTTTCTTTTTTCACGTTTCTATATTATACAAACGTAACATTTATTAAAATGTTGGCAGTATTGTTTCTTATACTCGTGCAAGCAAAAGTCGAGTTTAAGGTGTGGAGAATTTGCATTCCGCGACTGTACATTGTTTTGTAATTCATAGTAAAACGTACCAAATATCCAAGAGCGCCGAAACAAAGGCGCTCTCCTCTTCTTAGACATTATCCATGTTAATATTATAAATGCAAAAAAGTTAGTATGTTAGTCTGATATGTTTTCACAGAAAGACCACAGGCACTCTGATGGAAGCACGCCTTAAAATAAACCATGGAATCGCACCTTTAAATAAACCATGGCATCGCGCCTTAAAATGTACCATGGAATCGCGCCTTAAAATAAACCAAACTAATAAATGATAAAAAAAAACGCACTTTGTCAATAAAGAAATAATTTTAGGAATGATTAATTTTTTTACTGCATGATTTCAGTAGACAGGCAGACAGCTTACTTGATGGAAAGCGGTTACCATAGCCTATATATAGCCATTCGTAACACCAAATTGTACTAACAATGCTACCAGTTTCTAAAGAGAGACTGGAACCTAGCCACTAATGCCGGAACACAACTCAAGGTTGTTATGGCGGAATACTCTAGACCAGTGGTGGTAGCCATCCAGACGAGCAAATACCCTACCACCTGGCTGGGCGTTGTTCTGTCACCTCTTACGACAGGCCGCCTGGCACCAGGAATTTAAATTCTTTCTCCGATCCACCACGAATAAAGACTCTCATTTACGATTAAACTAATCAACACAGAAACGTATTAGACTACACAAAACTCGAAGTATAAAAATTAAACTGACGCTACTAATAAAAACATGAGTGTCTCTAAATTAAAATAAAACCGCTTTTAAAAGCTCACCAACTAAATTAACGAAACTAAAAAGCAAGTGATATTATAAATTCACTAATCCCCAAACACGCTATAACCCTACACGTAGTATTCAAAGATCTGTAGCGATATGAGCGAAACCGCAAGCACGATGAATATTAAAATATAGGAGAGCGTGGAATAAAAAATAGTTGACCGACGATGCTTCCTGCGATAAGCGTCTGATGGATCACTTCCTCGAGAATAGGGATGCCCGCATCTTGCCACCGCCGCGGATTAGCCGCCTGAACGTCAATTAGTGCCAACATGTCGTTTCACTTCTCCTATTCACTTTCTATTATGCTATGCTTACACAGGCTTAGTGTTTGTCATTAGTACTAATCGCTTAGTACTAACCTATATAGTGGCAAGTGAGAATAGCATATATTACATCACACTGTGTGTGATGAAGTGTGGCATCGTGTGATAAGAGTTGGGAAGAATCCTAAATTTCGTCACGTCACTTTTCAAAATCTAACATATTGTTACGAGTTGCAAGACTCGAATTAAAATGCCATTGGAATTATTATAGAATTAGAACTATACAAACACGTATAACACAGGTACAAATATAACTTAATACAACTAGTCCAAACGTAATGCACGATTCAATAACACGCGCAAAGTCCGTCACTAAATATATTACCGAATGTACACAAGTCTTGCTTCGCTTGTAGTTATCGCTCGACTGCTGATCTCTCCATTGGACTGAACTGCTGTTTTAATAAATAATTTCTTCATGTAAAATTGCAAAATATGTGATATCACATTAGGGAGGGAGGAGTCTCACGTATGTGATCAGCTGCGACTAGGAGGGGGGAGGGGTTACAAATCATGAAATTCGTGTGACGTAATTTCTGGATGACCCCAAAGAAGATTACGAAAATACGTAAACAAACAACGATACGTGTTTTCACTTCCTGATATAACTTTTCACTAAGTCACTTGTCGTAGTTGTCCATACACGGTCAGCAAGCGAAAAGCGCTTAGTAAATTGTTGTGGGGGTATCAACTTATTGCAATAAATCGAATTCTATTCACTTACTTGCACTATACACAAACACCAATACTAAGCACTAATCAGCATCAACACTTTGGCTGTTAGTGTAAGTGGCAAGTACTAAGTATTAGTTACTAAGCCTGTGGAAACCAAGCATTATAGTGATTCTTGGCCGGTTTCTATATCCTACCGACCCTTAATTTGCCTCACGTTCGGGTAAAATTTGACATAAGGAAACAAGTAATGTCATAATTCAACCGATGGTAGAGCAAGTGAATGAATCGTAAGATATAGGAACTTAGGAGTAGTAGGTAGATATAATAGGTACATCTATTTGTTGATGGCAATCATTACATCTATATTTGTAGGACAGTACCTAATAATAGAACACAAAATCAAACAGAATGGCCTAGTTAGAAAGAAAGAAAAAGACTTATTTGATTGAAGAAATTGCGACGTACTTACACTAATTACAAATCATAGTCAACGAAGTCTTGAAAACATGTACACCACATTCTTAGCAAACGAGATTCGTACTCAGCATATCGCTGTGCCGGAATTTTATCCGACACGCTGATTTACAGTGCAAACCCCCCTTTTATCACGATGGCAAAAACGACCCAACTACAAACTAATTCAGTTAAATTTTACTATAATGACCAGTAGTATATAGTAGAACTATACTTCCAAATTTTCTTTCGACACTAGATAAGCAGTCTCCTTCAGGATACTAGAGGTACTACCCTGGACTCCGAACAGAAAATTCGCGGCTTTTTTACGCCTATACTGTTTCCAAGCGTTTATTATACTTTTGACGTTTGCATGTCTATCAAGTTATATATTTCTTGACAGTAAAGGCCACATGTAACAAATGAAATAATTGTCGTGGGTGACGTAATATTGATGTGCTATGCTATGAGTCATGAAATGCATAGACTTAAAATATGGACACTATACGTAAATAAATCGAAAGTAATCGATTTGAAAATAAAAAATGTTCTACTTTATAGTATAGATATAACAAATCGAGTCGGTAACGCATTAGGACATAACTAATTGGTCCGTCATCGAGCTGTCAAAGGTAAAATGAATGCTAGGAAAGGGTATAATGGCGTAAAAGCCTCAGCAGCATCCTGAAGATGACTCTTGACATTTCGTTTTACTTCTTCTATTCAAATTCTATTATAGTGATTCTTTGAATAGGAACCCATAATGCTGATGGTTGAACGCCTTTGACAATACTAGCTGGGCATAGTAGTACACAAATTAGAATTCCAATCTGCAGTTTTCGTTTGCGAAAATAAGGCAGATCAGTTTTCGAAATGTAAATAATCTATATTGAACTTTATTCGCAAGTAGAAAAGGCAGAGTGTTGCTTGCTTGTATTCTTAGTTCTGTCCCGCTCACAAGATCCCCATTAAGGGCCTACCAAAATGGATTACCACAATTTTGAAGACAAATCCGTATTACACAAAACTTACCCAAAAAATTACGAATGTTTCACAAAATGTCCTTAAATATGACAAAGAGATGTTATTTTAAGACAAGTTTATATTTTTGGCTTTTGACATTTA
Organism: Dendrolimus houi; assembly: GCA_039645545.1. NCBI lineage: Eukaryota > Metazoa > Arthropoda > Insecta > Lepidoptera > Lasiocampidae > Dendrolimus > Dendrolimus houi. The sequence continues at coordinate 1,954,427 of CM077129.1, read as the reverse complement.
ATTTATTTCGTTTTCTTGACATCGCTTTATTTCTGTTTTTTAATATAACAAATTAATTGGTTTATGTTTATAACATTAGAATTGTTGTGATTATTTGTTTTTGTTTTTAGATTGACGTGATATATTTTATGACCTGTAGGTCAAATACAGTGAGAACATATGACTTGGTTACCATCCTGTGTATAACTATTACCTGTATTTTACAAATATTCATTCATTCATTCATTAAAAAATCGTTTTGATTTCGTATACATTTCTATATAAAAAACATATTTTTTGTGAAAAAAAACTTTTTTTTTATGTTTGAAATCTTGTCTGAATCACAATGTTTATCAAAATTTTATTGTGAAATATTCGTAGTTTTTTTATTAAGTTTTTTGTAATAAGCATTTATCGTATGTAAATTGTATGAATTTATATCTTCAAAAATGTGGTCAGAATTGAGCGAGACAGCGAATTCTCTTTAGGTAGTTCCTTAAAATTGGTCTTGCGCAGTTTTATTGGTAGGAATTATTAGATGTATAGGCCTGCATAACAGCCAATAGATTGAAAATAGTACAATTTGGACGTGTTGCTTGTTTTAGCAAATGAATTGGATTAAACTGTTCAATTCAATTTATTTGCTAAAATATTGTTAAGAGTTACAGGACTCGAATTAAAATGCCATTGGAATGACTATAGAATTTATTAGAGCTATACAAACACGTATAACACAGGTACAAATATAACTGGACACAACCAGTACAAACGTAATACACGATTCAATAACAAGCGCAAAGTCCGTCACTATATAGCTTATCGAATGTACACACTTCTTATCTCGCTGGTGACCATCGCTAGACTGCCGATCTCCCCATTGAGCCACTGCTATATACTGCACCGGTACAATATGGCTGCCCGCCCGCGTAGATCGAATTTCTTAGAATTCGTAATTTGCACACCTGCTTAATTATGCCTGCAAACGGCCATAAACGAGTACAATACACAATAGGCTGTTTTCTAATTACAAATTTTAAACATAAGGTAAACAAAAAAAGTCCAAATGCCAAAAAGGTAATAAACTGCAGGTGTGCATTGGACTTTGTAGGTCGTAACAATATAATACATGTGACAGTCAAACCGAGACACTTTTTATCATCTTGACAAAAGTCACACCATCATTTAATTTGTAATGACGTCATAACTGTATCGAGTTAGTAGTAGTTCAATTCGCCAAAATGGCAGGCAAAGAACTTATTCCATACTATATTCCAGATTTCTGATATACAAGTCTTCGTACAGCTTAACTGAATTGTAGGTCTTCGACTGACGCCAACCAGTGAAGTTCTTGTGAAAACTCGAAAAGCCACTTTTGACTGACTACACTGTTCACATTTCTTACAAAACACATAATTAATACTTAATAACTATCAATATCCTACAACTACTGCTAATTTTAGAATAAATGTATATATTTTGAAAAAATAATGCTTCATACGATGTTCAGGACTGCCAGACATTACAGACGATTTCATATAAAGAAGTACGAAATACTGATTAACAGCACATATGCAACCAACTTAGCAGCTTTTAATTTTAAACCACTATTATTTTTTAAATGAAATATGAATTTTTTGGTAAACATTTTAATACCGATGTTAATAACGCCATTTCCGGAAGAAACAAAATAAAATACACTATTTTATTTATACGTGATCTCATTATATGCAATAAAAAAAATACAAAAAACTAAATTAATTATTCACAACACACAATTACGTATTTAAATTGCCCAACTCTTTGAAAAGTTCGTAAATTTCGTTCAACAAATTAAATATGTTGAATAGGACACACACATACAAACATTTGTTGCATTAGGTGTTTTATGTTGTGTAAATGTACAGTCAAACCGGGCAACGTTGAACGTTAAAATTGCAATATGAATGTTTTCTCCTTTCGAACTAACTTTTAAAGAATGGATTTTTTTCAAGTGATATAATATCAAGAATACCAGTTCATTGGATATATATGCCCATATTTAGAAGTCATTAAAAATAATTGTTTCACATCAAAAGCTGTATTATGATTCATTTTATTATTGCTTATGCTTGTGCATAACTTCTTAATAATCAAACAGTCAGTATCAAGTAAGTATACCCTGAAAATCATTATATTTGAAGAATTATACTAGCAGATAATAAATTGACCTATAAGAAGATCTGAACTTATGGTGATTTGATTTTATTATTAAACAAAAAGCGAAAGCCACATAAATAGACAGGCTCAGAAGGGAGTAAAATATATGTTTCCCTTCATTATAATTTCAAATTTAACGTTTGAAGCACAAAGTACATTTCATAAAACATAATATAAACGTTGGCCTCATATCTTGTATTTTCTTTATACTTTTGATATATTATGTACTTTACAATAGCATCAAGCATAAGGATCAGGAATGACCACCGGGAGGTAACTCTTCAAGAGGATTCACTCGCTGATGTTGTTTCTTTTCTCAGAAAATAATTTGAACGATGCAGAACACAAGTTTAGTCCTGGACGTTCATAACCTTAACTATAAAGCTGTAAATATACGTTGGGTATTATTATTATGAAGGCAAAAGACTTGTAACGTCTGTTTTGTTTCGCTTGTACTAATAAAACCTCGTCATACGTTCTAGCTCTTTCTAATTAACCAAGCACCACATAACCAAGTCTGACTGTTATAATTATACCTACATACCCTAGTTTGGAGTTTATCGATATTGTATATCTTAGAGCGGGTTGCCACAACGGAAAAAACCGGTCTTTTATATGCAATTTACTTGTGAAATTTATTGTGAGAGATTGAGGCAGCTTAGATTCTTTTCGGGTTATTTTAAAGATTAAAAAAGTTACGACCGTCTCAAAGTTACGACCTGGCAGAAACAATTTTAAATTTTAGTATCGAATTCTTACTGCTTTTTTTTACTTTATAGATTAAAGCAGTGGTTGACTTTTCAATCGATTTTGTTTCGATTTACTCGATTTTTAGTGAAGTAGTAACTACTAGAACAAAGTGCAAGTAGTTATAATTGAAATAGATACTTGCAAGTGGTGTTGTGTATGGCATCTGTATGTATATCAAGCCCGAAATGATGGATCAGGCTAGGAAGTCTGACAGTTATTTCTTATTTTATGTATGTTATAACTTCCGACTATAATAAATTAAATACAAGACAAGTATGTAGTCGTTTCTTATTCGCAGCATTGATTTGATAAATATGTAAATTAAATCCCGGTTGCATCGGCAGTAATTAATTAATAAAAACTACGTAAACGTAACGTTAAAATTTATTTTCATTAATCCATAGTAGAACTAATCGCAAGTTTAACAAATTTTATTAAAGCGTAAATCCATCATCTATGGAGGTAATTTGTAATTTTGATTTCAAACTTTTTATTTTATATTTTAAATTCGATAGTCTGCGCTAAACTTTATTTGTGCTTTTAATTAGAAACAAGAAGCTACCCAATATACAACCTGTCATACAAAACCAGCAACTGCGCAGAATTGTGCTCATCTAGACAGGTCAATAATATACGTCTCTGTATACGATTTGTGTATCTTCCAGTGTCATGTAGGTATTCTAGGTATACATGAACATTGAAAGTTTTAATATAATTTTCAAGGAAAAACCTGTCAGATTATTTTTGGTTTTAGACTGACACAAAGCGAGCGTTCTTGAGGCAACTCGAAAATGCACATTTCACTAAGCAGTTGAGATTTTTAACACAACATACAATTGGTCGTAAAAAAAAACAATCAACATTTTTTTTTAAATCAAAACTTTAAAGATAGGTATTTTTCCTCTTATGCCAAAAACATAAACAATAAATTTGATAACAATACGTGTGCGGTATGGAAAGGTCTTATATTCGTCTATTGTTGACATTTTCATGCTGAATAAGATATGATCTGCATGTATTTTGCTCTTGGTTTATGACATCGTCCGTCATTTATAAGTCTGTAACATCCCCGCGATATAGGACTATCACTAATCCTGTATAGTAACGATGTAGTGAGGGTTAAACTTAGTGCATGCCTATAACCAAGTTTCTTCAGATGCTTCAGTATTAGTTACAATACACGACTCGTTGCGAAGTCAACGCAACGCAGTATCAAAAAGATAAGAACTTGCAGCTCATAACTTTTGGTAAATAACATAAGGTAACATTTGCCTGACGCATATGACTTATCTAAGTACTTCATAAAGATAAGTAGTTAAGAGTTATTATTCAGCTATTTCACTAATTAACTTTAATAAGTACAGTCCCTTGTTACTGCTAATTAACAAAACCGTAAAATTCCAGTTCCGGTCCAACACCGGTTATCTGACAACCCTATCACCGGTTGAAATTCGGTCATTATTACTTTAAAACAAATTCTTAATTTGAATTATATTAACTCGCTAATAACTTCTTCCTGTGTTATTTTCGTCATAAAACAATTTTTGTATTCCAAATTTAAACGGCTTGAGATCTTTTTTTTTGGAATTTAAAGAAGGCGATGCACTGCGTAGCCATAGTTATTGATTGTTCTTGTTATAATACAAGTGAACTATATATTAAAGAAATATATCTTTTCTAGTTTAAGATAATCCATGTTTAAATAAAACTAACTTGAGGTAAAACGTATTTTGCGTTTATTTTACATACTGCATTTTTTCCTTACGTCTTTCTAAGAAACTGTTATCGCCTTATGCTCTACAAGTTAACGAGAATCGATTTAAAAACACATTAAAAGTCAAATTATGTTTAAAAAAATATTAGGAATTGTTATATTTGACATTTTACGTTTGTGAACTCAATACCCGTAGGTACTAATTAGGTAAATGTGGAAGTGATTTTGGATTTTATTCCTTCTGTACGATCGTTAGGGTGAACTATTACTAATTGTAATGAAAAACAAGAAAGTTTCCACAGGATAAGTATTGAAGTCATACAATGTTACGAAATTGAATTTAATTGCGAAAAGAGGCTTGAATTCGGCTAACTCTTTGAAAGACTACTTACTTTCTATGAGTAATAACGAAATTTTGAAATTTAACCTCCAAAATATTAAAAACTTACACCCAAAATTAAGTCGTTTTTTGTTATATCACGGTTTTCTTTCTTGTAGTTTTTACTAGTAGACGTTAATAGTACTACAATATACATAATTAGATAACATTTAGGTTCACAAAACTGATAGGCACGTATTTACAAAGAAAGATACCAAAAGATATCTACTTACTTTAAAATTTCATGTATTATGTAAAATTATAATATAATATAGGTATAATATACGTACTTACTCAGAAGTGAATTCGTATTTTTTCTAAAGCAAATACAGCCCTCAAAACATCTCTAGCAAACAATTTTAGCTAAAATTTTATCAGAAATACTGAACATGTGAGACGGGGCGCGGTTGACATCATCTCGCTGGGGAGCCCAACGCGTGCCCAAACAGCTGATTGCAGACCGGTCACCATAAAAAATCTCTCTACAGCCCTTCCCAATGCAAAAACAACCTTTCACATCGGAATTAAGACTTTAAATTCCTATGAACATCATTCACGACCCTTAATACAAAGTGAAATAGACGATATAAAACCTTATAAGAGTGTATTTAAAGTTACGAATCGCTTAAAAAAAATTCTCCTCGAACACGTCATCAGCAGAGCGATAATTCAAAATAGGAGCAATTTATACTCTATTTCAATAAAGATAAGGTTAGTTTTTATTTGTAACGTATATTTAACAAGATAAAACCGAATAGATTTTGTGCATTTCACTTGTACGGAGGCGGCTCGCGCCCGGGGGCTCCGTAGAGCTCGAGTTGCTGCGTTTGGCGTCAGCTAGTAATAAATGTGAATATTCTCTACAATCAATATGTTCATATAAAGTCATGCCAAGGCCTTTCAATTTTTTTTTAATGCTTGAGTAAAGCAGGCAGGCTGACGGCCCAACTGTGATAGAAAGTGGTTACCTTCGCCTATGAGCATTTGCAACACTAAAGACACTACCAATGTGCTGCCGGACTTGTAGATGGGACTGAAAATACTCAAGGTTGTTATGGCGGCATGCTTTAGATCAGGGGTGGTAGCCATCCAGACGGGCAAAGGCCCTGCCACCTGGCTATGGGTTGTTTTATCGCCTCTTACGACCGACCGCCTGGCCGCAGGAATTAATAATATTCTTTCTCCGTTCCTCCACGGATATATGTTGATGTTGTTGTTGTTATTCAAAGCCTAGGAGGTCATTTTGAGACTGAAACTATTTCCATTATGAATACTAGATCTTATTATCCTCTTATACTATATTTTGTATAACATTTTTATCTTGCCAAGCATGTAACGAATTTATGGATATGTTGCAGTATAAAATTTTAGTACGTCATGCCATTATTATAACTATAATAATATTTTTCTTTCCTTTTATTGTGCCTGTCTTACTGAGTATGTACTGTTTGCTACAACTCCATTAATTCTTCGAAAAGTGATTGTGTAACACACTACTGTATAATATTTATTTAAATAAATAAAAAAATATTGTGTTAATCAATTTTTAGCTAGACGTGTTGCTGGGGAGTTTCTTGCCGCTTCTTTTCCTTAACAGCAATAACATGTTGCGAAAATTAACTTAAATGATATGTATTTTGACCTTCAAAAAGTATTCTCCAGTGGAAATTATTTTGAATAAAAACTTTCGAATTTGAATATCATTCATTCATAGTAAAGCATTTGAAAACAAGTAGCCAAATAACGAAATGATATATTACCAAAATCTCATGAAAGCATATTAGCGACTTGATAATGTAATTATACAAACAAACTCGGTAGTAACAACTCGACAGTCGATTCCCATAGGTGCCCAATAAAATCTGATTAGGTTTCGATATCATAAATCTAATGCATATAATGATATAGTACTAATAATATTTTAAAAAAGAAAGTTTCTGAGGATATATGTATATATTTTTTACTCTTATACGAATATTACTGAGCAGAGTTTGATGAAACCTTACAATAATATACCTTATACATCCGAATACCATATAAGTTAGATTTTATGAAGATATTGTTTAAATTGGTCAGTGTAATGTTTCAAAAAGCGCGACACAGCTAGTACAGTATAAATAACAAATATATGATAGCTTCTGTGGTCTAAAAGTCCTAAACGTTGGCCTAACTAGTTTATAGGTACAGAATTTGTTTCCAGCAGAGTAAATTTTGTAAAGGAAATTATATTATATATGATTATTATAGCTGTAGTATATTCACAAAATATTCTTGCTAGATCACAATTTGGCCTTTCAAAACGGAAATTAAAAGAATTATGTTTATAAGATTTGCAACTGCCGATAAGACGTGGTATGGGTAGCTCACTGGTTAGATTTGAAACCAGACACTACATAATTATATATCTGGATTTTCCCATTTGTATTTTTGTAATAACAACGAAGAAAAATATCCGATCTTCCAAAAATAGGGGGCTCTAACTTGTAAGAGGTAATGTAAAGTAAAAAAGCGCTAGATCGGGATGTATTTTATAAAAAGGCGCGAACAGAAAAGTGAGAAATAAAAAATAAAATACATTAACTTTTTTTTTTAAGATTACATTACATTACGTTAAGATACATGTTGATATTTGAGTAATACTAGGGCGGCACGTTACAGTTGTTAGCCGTTTCATGCAGATGTGACGATGGATGTAATGCGTTTTTATGACACGATATTGTTTTTAATTCTGTATTTCGTTAGATATTGACAGAAACCGTATGAATATACAATAATTATTATTAACTGTATAAATAAGACGTATTCGGCCACAGTCAATAACTTTAACATTGTCGCAGTTGCGGCCACAGCATATAGAATACTATTATTTGAAAAAGCGCTAAAGAATTTATTTGCCGTTAGCCGAGATGAAAAAGCGTACGATCTAGTGCTGAAGGCGCCAAAATGGCATCAATGGTTATTTATGGACTTATATTATTTTTTATCAAGTACCTCAGCACACCCACAACTCATTCTAAGACATACCTAGATTCTGCGCCACAAAAGAAGACCCATTAAAAATAAAGGAACTAAAAGTGGTGGCTCGGCTATTTGATAGAATTTTGTTTGTAAACATATTAATATTTTGTATTTATTATTCAGTAATTACCTACATTGATTCACGGATTAGTAAATAATTACTCTGGCAGGATTAAGTACGACGATTACAGCGCCGCGTCTGTGGGACTTCTTTCGTGGCGCCGACTTTATATAAATGTGAAATGGTGTTGCATGTTAACCAGAAGTAAAATTAAATTCAGAAAATGCATGAGAGACTAGCATATAACAATACAGTATGAGATTATACTAATTGAACCGATCGATTATTGAGATGTCTCTCTCGAGATATTACTATTATAATCATTAGCAATTATTAGTAACTATATAATAGAATTTAAAACTAGTAACTAATCAGAAATACGATTTGATTGTGAATATTAACTAGTTGATAATTTCATAATCAATCATCAATATTATAACTCGTCTACGATAATTTGACACGCAGGGCTACCAACAAACAAATATATTGACCACTAAAGCTTAAGGCAAAAACACATTAAATCGCCGCAATCATTTGAATACTCGTCTAAAAACCAAAGAATAAGTTACGTTTTGTAATATTTTTTATTCATAAAATCTATTTTGTTAGTTGAGACGGTTAGCCTTGAGCTAATCATGTTTCGTGCGATGAGTAAGAGTTCCTGTGACCCACTTCAACCTCCCCCTAGTACATCCCTATCTAATCAAATCAAATTAAATTCGGAGTTTTTGGCGGGAACTGAAAGGAGATATTGTGCTGTGAAGTTTTATTTTCTAAAAATGTCCAAATTTACTCTAAAATGAACAGAAGTTGTAGGGTATTGATAGCTTTTGAGTAGTAATTATGTGTTTTTGTGAGAAATGTGAACTGTAAAGTCAAATGTGGCCTTTCGAGTTGTTACAAGAACTCCGTTGAATGGCGTCAGTTGATAACCTACAGTTCAGCTGAGCAATACGAAGACTACTAATACATCATGATTGGTTGTATGGACTAGATTCCCTTGTTTACCATTGCTTGTGGCGTATACTACTACTACTTTTGAAAACGTTTATAGGCTTTAGTAACCACTTTCTAGAACGTGGGACGTTTGCCGGTTTGCTTCGAATTAAAAAGAAGTAATTAGTAATCAATATTTAGGAGTTGGTAACCCAGTTATCGTGAACGGGGGACTAGTTACTTCTAATATATGGCTTATTTAAAATATTTTTTTTAATGACATTTTTCTCTTTTCACAGTTCTACAGATCCCTCAACTGTTTACCTTCATTGTTACTGCAGCACAAGCCAGTTAGCCTGTCTATATTTGAGGTATCTTCAAATATACAATATTTTTCTCAACAAAAATACCTATTTGATATTAAAAAGACATATTCTTTAATAGACCATGTTATCAAACAAGTTTCTTTTTTTATATTTATGGCTTGGCAACTAGGCCTTTAAGCCAGGCACACTTGTATTGTAGGCTACAATCGAAGCCATTCAACGGAGTTCTTGTGAAAACGCGAAAGGCCTCATTTGACTATACAGTTCACATTTCTCACAAAACCACATAATTACTACTCAAAATCTATCAATACCCTACAACTATTGTTCATTTTGAGTAATTTTACACATTTTTAGAAAATAAAACTACACAACACAACATCTCCTTTCAGTTCCCGCCAAAAACATCCAAACAAGTTTCTAAAATCGGATTTATGCTAGATATGAACTTACTTACAAATTATCGATATTGGTACAGCAGAGGCCTCTCAAACGCCTTTTGTCGTACGTTTTCGTCAGTCGCCCGAAAGAGTCAATGAAATTTTAAATAGTAGAAAGAACAAAGATTTCTTTAAAACTGCAATAATATATATAGTCTATGTAACACAAAAAAAGTGTATGTAGTTCACACGCTATAGCAGTGAAACAAAGTGTGACAAGGGGAGGTACTCTAAATTTCTTGACGTCACGTTTCATATATTATATCTTTATAATATATTTAAGCTTTAAAACACGAAATTTGAAGTATTAACAAAAAACTGCAAAACATTTCCAACTCTATCTGTATGAGCAGTGTTTAAATTATTAAATATAATGTATTCTATCTCATTCTCTCGCAGGCTGTCCTATAGATTTGTGTGTTTATCTCTTTTTAGTCTCGCTTTTTCGTTTCATCGAGATTCAAATCACAACGATTCTAAAGAAATTTCACTTCAATATATGGAACATACGATGGAAAATGTACTTAAATATACAAAAAATACAATCAAAAAAGTTCTAAAATCAGAACGAAGGACGAAACACGTTTGAGAGAAAGCCCCCAGTTGTAGATAGAGGTGGGCATAAGCTTACACAATAAACGTACTTAACAAAAGCGACTTTTATTAGCTAAGTGCCTATTTATTGTATTTGGCCAAAATTAACTGTCCAGAAATTTAAAAGTTAAATAAATGTTCTAGATGTTATTGGAGATTTAGTATTTCATAATATTAATTCAATTTTAGACGAAAACAACAAACGAGTAATTACACAGATAAGCAGTAAAGGAAACTGAGTTCATATTGAGTTAGAGTAAGTTTGGAGGCTTCTTTAAGAACCATAAAGAAGCCTTCATACTTACTCTAACTCATTATGTATAAGAGAGGTAAGTATACTGTAACTACTTTTCTTTAACCCTATATCTCCACTCTGGACTCCTTTTGCTGAATCCAGATGTCACTGTCGTCTATGGACCTAAAGTTCCAAAGGTATTGTAAACAGCACAAAGATAGCTTATCTAAAGAATTACTGACCTCGGAGTAGGCTTATGGTGCTGTTTTTAAACAACGAAATTCATTCCAGATCGTTCCTTGAGAGAGGGGTTTCGCATGGTTGAAGGTGGCATTATAAACATTTCAGCCGTTTTGTGTATTTGTGATGGAAATGAAGCATTACTACTAGATCAAATAGTTGTTAGGACCGGTTTTGATAGTACATACGACAATATATGCACAGAAGCAATTTCTACGAATGCTAAGCGGTTTTAAACTGTGTAAATATCGGGGATTTTAGAGAACAAAGTGGAGAATGCTTTAAAAATGCTTAGGGTGTTGACAGGACTAAATAGTAGTACTTCACGATGACCGAGACACATTGTATAAAGCCCAAGTCCTGCTTGCAGTATGGCTCCCATGTTTGGACTGACGCACTCCAGTAGTAGCTTTTCCCACTTGAACTTAATAATGTCTGCGACTGGGACCTCTAAGGCTGGAGACAAAGACTTTCTAAGAGTGTTCTTGTACAACGGGGAAAACTCTTGTAACTAAACAGATAAAGTCCCATTGATAGCAAATCACCATCGTCGTACGCTGTTGCACTTGAAACATTAACTCACCAACATCACGAATCAGCATTATCAACCTTGTCAAGACTTTAAATATATTCTTTTGACATCCTTTTTGGAAAAGCTTAATAATAAGTTCTCTTTTCTTTTTATGTTCTCTCTTAGAATTCACACCGACCTTGTAGGATAAAATGCAACAGGCAAAACTACCCACTAAGCAACCACGTTTTGCTTGTGCCTAAATAGCAAGAGTAAGTAAATAAAATTAATACCAAAACATTAGGAGGTAAATATGCATATGCAAACATGGTCTCTCCATTATTAGTACCAGGAAATGCTTTTAGTATCGCTTTTTCCAAGAACCACTCGACTTGGTTTGCTAACTTTTTTTGTTAACATGACCAAGAAATGGTTTAAATTCTCACAGAATGTGTAAAATATAAAAAGTGGTTTCATTTATCAAAATTATTTATTACAAGGACTTCAACATTTCTGTTTACAAAGTTTATCTAAATACATATTTTACTTTATATTATCTAGTCTAGATTAACTTAGCTTGGGTACTAAATTTTTCAGATCGTAAAGTTAAAACCAAGTTTAAAAAGATTCTAATGTATGTATATTTTGTTTTTGTGTTATTTTTGTGTCAGCCGTGTCTTATATTGACCTCTTTCGTTTTATTTAATATATTAATTTTAGTTTTAAGTAATTGATGAATGAACACTCGTTATTTTTAAATAATTAATATGGATACTTTTAATGATATAACTACATAACTAAAAGGTCATATAATTTTGAAAAGAGACAAATTCGTCAGGGTAAAATCTACACTCATGATATATTCTCCAATCAGCTGTTTTGGCGGTAAGTAAAAATAAAATACATTAATTCCACATTTTCATTATAATAACAATAGTGATACAAGATTTACATATAGATATAAATGTTATAAAATATCCGAAACGGTTTAAATTTGAGAAAAAATTAATCAACTGTGTATTATTCCAGGTTCTTAAGTTTCAAACACACCAAATTTCATCACCAACAATTATGTAAAATTTTGGCTTCGAGTTTCTTTTTACAGCTGAAGTACCGCAGACAGGCAGACGGCCCACCTGATGGAAAGCGGTTACCGTCGTCTATGGACGTTTGCAACACCAGAGATGTTACCAACGCGCTGCTGGCCTCAAAGAAATTTTACGGCACCCTTTTTAAAAACCCCATACTGTAGCGCTGTGGGAAATCCACGCCTGGGAACTCGTTCCAAAGGATATGATAATGATATGGAAAAATCAAATCGAAATTATAAGGAACTACTGAAATATTTATAACATTATAATATGTATTAATGATAGGCCCAATTCTTATAATGGACATTTTAATCAATTATACTAGTCCATATTTAAAATAAAAAAAATTTCAGTTTTCAGTAAAAATGCAACACAAGTCGCGATAAAAATTTGTGATGTTTATGACCTAATGCAGTATCTGTGAGAGTAGCGCAAATTTGGTTTAAGCGTTTTCAATCCGGAAATTTTGATATCAAAGATGCACGTCGCTCTGGTCGCCCTGTTACGGACAAAATTGATGCCATTTTTGAAAAAGTGGAGCAAGATCGGCATGTTAGTAGTTACGATGTAGTTGGAGAACTGGGAATTGACCACAAAACGATTTTGGCGCATTTGAAAAAAGCTGGGTACACAAAAAGCTCGTTATTTAGGTACCTCATGAGCTCACCGAAAGAAACCTAATTGAACCGTATACTCATTTGTGATTCTTTATTACGACATAATGAAACCGAACCATTTTTGAATAAGCTGATAAGTGGTGATGAAAAGTGGATCACCTACGACAAGAACGTGCGAAAAAGATCGTAGTCAAAGGCCGGTCAGGCTTCACAGACTGTAGCGAAACCCGGGTTAACTTGCAACAAGGTGATGCTGTGTGTATAGTGGGATTGGAAAGGCATTATTCAATATGAGCTGTTACCGCCAGGCGGGATCGTCGATTCTGAACTGTACTGCGAACAACTGATGGGATTAAAGCAAAAAGTTGAGAGAAAGCGGCCGGAATTAATCAACAGAAGGGGTGTGGTTTCTCACCATGATAACGCTACATCTCACACATCTTTAGCCACTTAGCAAAAATTACGAGTTTGGCTGGGAGGTGTTAATGCATCCGCCGTATAGTCCTGACCTTGCACCTTCAGATTTTCACCTGTTTCGGTCTCTGTAGAATTCCTTAGACAGTGTCAGGTTAACATTACGAGGGGACTGCCAAACCCACTTGTCGCAGATTTTTGATCAGAAGCCCCAAAATTTTTATAGCAATGGGATCACGTCCATACCTACAAGATGGCAAAAAGTTATCCAACAAAATGGCACCTACATACTTTAGTCAAATGTAAATAAACTTTATAAAAAAACCTTTTGAATTTTTATATAAAATGCGAAGAAACTTTTTCCCCAACCTAATATTTTATTGCTCACCAAATTAAACAAATACAAAAATAGTACAATACTCCTTTGTAAAACAAGACTGCCTTATCAAGTGATGTGAATTCTTCGTCTATAACATTGTTTTATGTAATAACAATATTCTCAATGGAAGCAAGTTTCTCTGGTAAAACTACAATGATCAACAGGAGTCTGCTCCATACAGACTCCTGTAAAACAAAAAGTAAAAAAATCAGTTTGACAGGAATTAAAACCTGTCAAGTTATAGTGAACTAAGCTGGCCAGCACTAAAATTACTGGACGTGAAAATCTCATAAAAATAATCATATTTTAAATATTTATTTCATTTGTTTAATTGTGAAGAGCATTTCTAATCATTCAATCTATTTACTAGTTTAGACTATGCCCACTTTCACAAAGCCAAGCGGAAAAGTAAGGAGGGAAGTAGACAGCTCAAGTATACCGTGTGTTTACATACTCGTGCTAGCCATTTCCTCCACCACTTACCTGCGTGCACCCCTGGTAGTGGAATACGAAAATGTCGCATTACAATGTTATACACTAGGTAGACACATTATCAGTAATAATAAATATAAAGTGTGAACTCGAGAATAGATTAGGCAAATTAAAAATCTCCAAGACCATAGACACATTATGCATCCATGAATTTATTTAATGGATGGCTAACTGAAATATGTTTACAAAAAGAGTTTTTGACGGGAACTGGAAGGAGATGTTATGCTATGCAGTTTTATTTTCTAAAAATGTGTAAAATTACTCAAAAATGAATGGTAGTTGTAGGATATTGATAGTTTCTGAGTAGTAATTATGTGTTTTTGTGAGAAATGTAAACTGTATAGTCAAATGTGGCCTTTCGAGTTGACAAAAGAACTCTGTTGAATGGCATCAGTTGATAACCTAGAGTTCAGCTGAGCTATTATGCATAGGCTTAAGAAAATGAAGAAACTATATTGTAATCTAAGCTCTGGCTTAAAAGCCTAGCTGCCAAGTCATAAACCTAAATAAATAAAAGAAACATAACCAGCCTTCTGGGCACCTTACCCATAGAAGGTGGTGATCTAGGCTCAGAATTCTACTTATAGTCTTGAGGGATTATGGGTAGAATACAACAATACAAATAAGTGTTATTGTATTGGATTTAAATTAAAAAAAATCTTTACCAAACTGAGTATTTAACTAGATAGGAGCTTAAAATACAACTTTTATACTTATAAATTAGTATAGAGTGAAATGTGTTAGTTTATGTATTCAATTATTCTTCACAACTGACATTGAACCAAATTTAGTGTGTATTTTCATAAAGGTATTTCTCATTTCTGACTTAACTTAGGTGAATCATATGAGTGTAGACTTGAGTATGTTGTATCTTTCGAGCTCTGTAACTTTCAACAAAATTGTATCAAGTTTGTTGAGATCTCGCCGTGCCAGCCTCCATGACATCATCCGCCGAGCTCTTGTCAGCATACCAGCCATCCTAGAGCCAAATGGCTTGGTGCCCGCCGATGGCAAGAGGCCGGGTGGAATGTCACTTATTCCTTGGAAGATGGGACGGCCGCTTGTGTGGGACACGACATGCGTTGGCACTCTGTTGGCATTACAACTTCCAAAGACTAAGCCAGGGGCTGGCAACGCTGTTTCAACAGCTAAAGATCGCAAACAGCGCAAATATGGAACCCTAGGAAGGGGTTACATATTTGTGCCGCTTGGAGTTGAAAGTTTGGGCCCGTGGGGTCCTTCGGCAAAGGGTTTCTTCAAAGAAAGTAAGAAACTCTTTGATACTGCAGGTGATGAGAAGGCTGGTTCATGTTTCGCACAAAGAATCAGCATTGCCATACAGCCTGTCAAAGCAGCCAGCCTTCTGGGCACACATCCCTCTGGCAGCGATTTTTTCCATACTTTATATTAATTTAGTTTTATTTTCTTTCATTATAAAATCCACTTTGTTGAAAGACATAGATTAATACCAGCATAATAGAGGTTTAAAAAGGCTATACACATTTATCAGTAAAAAGAAAGTTCTTGTGGGTTCTAAGATCCACTTAGAGAATTCTAGAAGATAATAAAATATAAGAATTATTATGTCTGTAATAAAAAGAAAACAACTGTTAGAAGAGACCACAATAAAACTTCAAAGCTAATTTACATAATTTCTTAGAGATGAGAAATACAATAAGTTAAAAACTGTTTGCTAAATAATCATGTAGAAAACAGGAATATTTGATTTGATATTTTTTTTCCATGCTATTTGATATGTCTTGATACTATTTAAAAAAAAGATGTCTGTATGCAAATTGTTACTTTGTTTTAAGGAAAGATGCAAGCAACTCCATCAACATTTTTTGGCATATCAAGTTATTTTTCACATTTTATGTATTTCTATTTTCATTTCTCATCAATCATAAATGACACTATCTACTTAATTTCTTAAACTTGAAAGAATTAACAAAGTTATTGTTTTCAAATTTTTCAAATTTCTCTGTAGGAACCACACTATGACAAATACCTATTATATCCTTTATCAATAGTTTGATTACTGTAATGTACTTAATTTTACTTTAGTAACTGGTTCCTCATTTTTCAACACTCTCCAAAGGAAAAACAATATAATTGCAAGGTGCTGGATAGTCTTAATAGTAATAATAATTACTATATACCTAATAAATCTATACAAGAGATCATATCTGTAAAGTTAAACTAAACAAATAGGTATGAATTGGCAGGACTGATAAAGGGGAAATAGATCCAGTCATTTACTATGTTCTCCCAAAGCCAAGTTATTCAGTGACTAAGTCAAATTGGAAACATTGTTATTTTAATCATGGCTATTAGGTATTATCCACTAGGTTATTTAAAACCAAAGATTTTAAAAAACACACAACAATGATCCTTGTTAGATCCTCATTCCACGAGAATGATAGCAAAGTTATTAATCAGTGCAGGAACGTAGTTTACTGACGAGGTTCAGGAAATACGAAAACTGTTTGAAGATTGCATTGAAATATTAAACGGCATTAAAGGCGTATACCTATATTTCCCAATATTAAAACTGAAGCAACTGTAATACCTATTAAACAAGTTAGGTTATAGGTGTTCGTACAATTTGTAAATGATTAAACACAGGTTTTATTCGTTATGTAAATATTTACAACTTCAAAGATAGATAAGTTAACAAAAAACTTAAGTAGATAATATTTAGAAAAATAGTTGTGTAGGTATTTTTATACAAAACAATTGAAATACCTACATGTGTCTGTGTAATCTTCGAAGTTCAATCCTTGTGCTTTTTGTAATACCTACATATGTTGATTTTTACACATAATACATAAGCATTGTTTTGTTAAGAGCATTATATAAAATGTCTCTATAAACATATATTTTATTATCAAACGCATTACATTGTATAAATATTAATATAGAAAAACGCATTGCGAGTTCGCCCGGTACGATTTTAGGCCTACAGTTTGTACGGGTAAAAAGCGCATGACGCCATGCATTAAACAACTTGTAACGTTGATTTAACCCATTTTAACATAACAAACAGTCATAAATACAATTTTTACCTTATTTCCAGATTGAAATCCAGATCCTTGAGTAAAAATCCAACAGTTAAAACACGATCTAACACAAAATTTTACTGATAAACTTTGACACTGGCTGGTCAATATACAGCTTTTTCAAATTCTATTTTCTTCTAAAAAACATTCAAGTTAAAACCAATTCACTTTATGCATTTTTCCGAAACAAAAACTTTTAGGTGATTATCTTTTCATCTTAAATTATCAAATTAATGTATTACTGTACATTCATTGCATTTATCAATAATGCATTTTTATTAAAACACTACGTTTTCGATCTGTGAACTTCCGCATCCCCAAAACAGCTGTTTGGGAGTAGTGACGTCGAGAAATCGATAACAACCGAATCAGAACAACCGTAAATATGCACTAAACAACTTTTTCACAACACAGTTCGTTTGTTCACTAGGCTATCCTTTCAAATCCCGGTAAAATGAGGAAATGATCTAATTACGATTGTTTTTTTAGTCACTGAAATCAGCGTCAGGATCTTTGTAGATTTGATCACATCTTTGTTGAGTTTATTCGGGGGTAGTTAGTAAATAAGTTTTGTTTATGATGTGAGCTCCTTGATGAGTTCATAGTCATGCACATATACAGTAGCACACGATAAAGCTGTGTCGCTGTCGCGAACTGACTGGTGTAGCGGGGGCGCGGGACGCGCGGGCGGCGCGCGGCGGGAGGCGGAGCGGGCCACGGGCGGGCCGTACCCGAGCGCCACGGAATGCTATTGTAGGCGAACTTGCCAGCCACTTTTTTTCTCAATTCTGGTCAAACAAGTTTCGTATACAACCTGCATTGTAAGGATTCCGCCATTCTTCCAGCCGGGACGACAACGGTCTCGGAAACTTTTCTTAAGTTAAATTTTTATTGAAAAATTCTGTACCTAACTTATTCGATATTAACAAAAAATGATTACGAAAGTACCCGTAATTTTTTATCTTGATCTTTTATTAGATACTTAGTTCTAAACCTGTAAGAACGTTCGTAGCTTGGTAGGTTTTATAAGAAACTTTCGAACGTAGGTACTCTCAAGGAAAATATTTATTTAATATGTATTCAAATGACTAATAAATGAAATATTTATTTTTATGTTGTTATAAATAATATTTACACTTAGTTACTCTGAAAGTATATGAAACTTTAAAGAAACTTCAATAGTGTAGTATTTGTAAGCCAGGTCTCACGGCCCAATAACCGTAAACTAATTTCTTAGAATTAATAAATCGGTGTAGAAGATTTAAAATGAATCGATTTGGACTGATACATCACTAACTTTCTTTTATTCGTGTTTAAGTATCGAATTTGGATACGGGATATTTTCTATTAAAATGCTTCTTTATGATCCAGTAGCCAAACGACGTAAGCAATGGAAGTTTATCACCTCTAGGGAACCTTACATAGCTCGTAGACTGACAGGCACTTGTCTTTTGTAAAAGAAAACTTCACAGCTAAATATTACTGTTCAAATTCACCCGAAATCTTCGACTTGTATTCTAATCCAGGCCGGAGCATACCTTACATGCCTACCCAAGTGTAGCGGGTATTCAGTTCTTTCCCGTAAAACGAAGAGACACGAGTCCAGCAATAGAACTTTACTGGTTAATAAAAGCTTGTAATTTTTTATAAGCTAATTAAAAAATGTTTTATAATTCAATGGTAGATACTATCAAATGACCGTCACGATTCACAATCAATTTATATCTACCCACAAAAGTAAATTATTTTTTTGCTTTATGTTAATCAGAATCGTCTTGATAAATTTCGAAGCTGCCCTACCTAAAACTTTCAAGTTTAAGGGCCATAGATAAAACATTTTTTTTCTTTATTCAAATACCGAAGTTCTGCCAGGTAGGCGAAGGCAGTCCTGAGTTTTCAACATTCAAGGTTAAACGGAACTTCTAAAGTATTTGGAGAGCGATAAACGAACTTCCACGAGGTCGGATAGACGACGAGAGAGACGACAACACTAAGTTCGCGGAAGTTAGAAAGGGCTGGAGGAGTATATTTTATTTATTGCCATATCAAGTTACGCAGGTTCCGTATCACGTGTGTGCGAAAGGGACGCATATAATTATTATTGTTCCCCTTGACCTTATCAGCAGGAGACGCTGTTTATTTTTTTTTTGAAAATCGAACTCTTTTAATCTCTTGAAGGATGCGGGCTAATGCATTTTTTTAACTATGCATCCATAGTAAAAGAAAAATTACCAGTACGATTAATTGGCTATTTTGGGGACTAATTATGATTCAGTATCTATCTATGTCATAATATTAATATGATAATAAAATTAATTTTGTACGATATTGATGTAAAGCCAGGTTTTATTTTGGAAGAAAAACACCAAGAACGAAAATTTGCCTCTTCAAAATATAATACTGAAAAATTAGCTAAATTCTATATTTCTTTAGGGTAAGAGCAAAACTAGACAGAATCATGTAGAATGGGGTATTTGATAGTCAAATGAACTAAAGCACTTTTTGCCGTCATATAAAATGCAGCAATGTGTTTAAACGATTAAATCAATGTTAGTTAGATCAGAAAATTCCCGACCGGGATTCGAACTTTACGTTATCGAAATGGGACGTGGCTACGTTAACTATTAAGCTGCCACTACTTTGTATACTAATTCTAGCTAAGATGACAATCAGTTCGTATCGTGGAAATAAGGAACCAAGAAATTTGATATACATAGAGTGTCTGATCAAAGATTGATAATTATGTTTTTCTGTACAATTATATTTTGAAAAAAATTTAATACTAGTTAAAACTTGATAAAAATGATAGCATACTAATTTTTTTTGCCAAGAAGAATGGGTATGCCTAATGAAATATACGTACCTTCTTGAGGTATTATACCACAAGAATTACCTTGTTTGGCGACAAAGTCAAAATCCTACAATTCGGCTAAGGCTTTCGATTGAAATTTATCCTAAATGAATGATACTTAACTCTGGCTACATACATAAATCATGCTAAACCATATTTAAGAAATAGGAGACAGTAATTGATTAAAGAGTTTTATTGAGTAAGCAGTAATATATTAATTGAACATAATAAAAACAATAATACTAATCTAAACTATATTTAACTTTGATCTTAAATTATTAATTATTTTATATAATATCTTTTATCCTTAGATCTAAGCTTTTATCGAACTAAATATTTAATAATAAACTAAATTATAAATAAATTAATACAAATTATGTAACAAATCGCTGCCAGAGGGAAGCGTGCCCAATAGGCTACCTGCATTGCGACGCTGATTCGTTGCGCGAAATACGAACCAGCCTTTTGATCACGGGTGGTATCAAAGAATTTCTTACAAATTTCTTTGAAGAAACCCTTTACCGATGGACCACACGGACGTAAACTTTGAACTCCAACCGGCATAAATATGTAACCTCTTAATAATTGTTTTATAAGCCTTCAAGTTACTCGAATTTCCGGTTGGCTTTCAATCTATTACGTTTTGAAGTGAAACCAAAGTAATCGCCTGATTCGCAAACATGTGAAAGTACGATTCTTAAATCACTACCTTTTCTTGTCGTAAAATTACAAGGTTCGGTAAAAAGAAATCGCTTACGTTGACAGCTATTGAGACGTAATGCCATAGTCCAGGATTGAAGAGTCGACAGTCGGTAATTACAGGTTATTTGAATCGGAAAATTGTCATTAGAAAACCACTGTACTTTGTGTTAAAACATAGTTTTTTTCAGTTTATGCCTTGCAGCTTGTCTTTTGACACAATGTGTACACCCACACATATTATTATATGTATAATAAATAGTAATTGCCAGATAATTCCTTTTTTGGGCTAAAAATACTGTACATGTGATGTTATCGCTGTTATCTATGTTCATACCTGAAACCGTGAACTACTGCACGGCTCTGGAGGTGAATCCATTCTCCCTTCGACTATTAAACCAAAGTGAATATAGCAAAGTTATCCCTTTTTTTTTAATGGTTATGGCTTGGCAACTAGGCCTTAAAGCCAATGGCAAATTTAACTGGCTAGCCGAAACTAGAGGGTCACTTATGTGGCGTACCGTATGGGAAACCTTAATTACTATTGAACCGCTATTACTATCTCGTCAAAATCGCCAGACACTATCGTCTCAATCGTAGGTTTGCCGGATTTCCAGTAACTTTGCAGTAACATAAAAATTTAATACAATGTAGCCTGTATTGTAACCTCTTTAAACAAGAGGCACGCACCAGAGGTTGATCCGCGGCGCAGCTGCGGGGTAAACTCTAGTATATAATAATAATAATAACAGCCCATAAATGTCCCACTGCTGGGTTCGGGCCTCTCATTATAGGATAACGGACAGTATACCCACCACGCTTGTCCAAGGCGGCTTGGCAGGTTTGATACTTCGGTTATCTTGATGTGCAGGTGGTATCATGTTGTTTTCCTTCACCGTTGTTAGCACGTGATAATTATGACAATATGCACGTTAGGACAGCAAACTGCCTAAGTGGTGCATGCGTTCTAGCCAGGATCGAACCCGCGCCCTTTGAGGTTGGGACGCGTGCGCAAGCCATTAAGCTACCACGACTTCGAATTAAGAAATATATATTTTTTAAATTATTTATGTTCCTACTACAATCGGCTTGTACTTTTAGATTTAATACTGGGATAATGTTGTAGTCGTTGATCGTTTCACGCAGATGTAGAGATAGGTTTCATTCTTAATTTCAGATGCGATTTTATTATTAATTGTGAACGAGGTTAAATATTGACAGATAAAGTATGTATGTACTGTAATGTAGCTATTCGTTAACGGCGTTATTTTTAACGCTATAAATAAGGCTCAATTGACACCAGTCAATAATTATATCATTATCCCAGATAGAACCCGAGTATAAGATAATTTTAATCAATACTCGTGTTAAACACATGTAAATGTTTTTATGTCAGTATTTGAATAAATTCTTGAAGCATCCAGACCATTGTGTCTCACAATATTTCCAAACCTCCATCAATAATTTTCGACAGTATTATTTAAAAAATATTTCCTGAAAACGGTTTAAAAATATTCATTTTATTTTAAGAAGATTTACAGTCTAATACGTACAAATAATAGTAACAATAATATTTAAAAATGCTGATAACAAGCCTCCATCACTCTATTTACCACAAATTATATCAGAAAGATTTTTTTGTCTACTGATAGGAATAGTTGTAAATTATATCTCATGTGTATGTTGAGGCGGTGCTGGGTTTTAATGGATAATTGTGGACTGTATCAATTAATAGAGGGACTGTTGGACAATTTAGAAGGAGATATTATGGAAGGAAGAGCACACAAGTGCGTGCACTGCTGCTCACTTCACTTCACTTATGTTTGTAGCGTAAGTAATGTTTACGAGTCGCTGCGGGTTATATTATGCGTTATTTTATACAGTATAATCTATATTTTATATGTAGTGTTACACGCCGACAAAAGTGGATACACACCTGCCTGCCATAAAACAGCCTATTGTGTATTGTACTCGTTTATGGCCATTCGCAGGCATAATTACGCAGGTGTGCAGATTACGATTTCTGAGAAATTCGATCTACGCGTGCGGGCAGCCATATTGTATCGGTGCAGTATATAGCAATGCCCAATGGAGAGATCGGCAGTCAAGCGATGGTCACAAGCGAGACAAGACGTGTGTATATTCGATAAGCTATATAGTGATGGACTTTGCGCTTGTTATTGAATCGTGTATTACGTTTGTACTGGATGTGTCCAGTTATATTTGTACCTGTGTTATATGTATTTTTATAGTTCTAATAAATTCTATAGTAATTCCAAACGGCATTTTAATTCGAGTCCCGTAACTCGTAACAGTATTTTAATATATTTATAATAGTGAAACGGGGCGATTTACTTTATGATATGACAATGAATGAATTAACGTGGGTGCAAAAAGGGAACACGTTCTTACATTTAAAGAATTTAAATATTGCAACAACCAATTTTCAGCCAGTATTAGACTCGCTAGATTGTAATAAAGCTACAAATCATTTAACTACCACTATATCTAACATTATACTTACATAAAAAATCTCGCAAAATTAAAATATCATACCGTAAAATACCAATTAAACCATGGTTGGCGCCGGGTTTATTGAGGTACATCAGAAACAGGGATAAAATGCACGCAAAATTGAGAAAAACATCTGATAACGATATATTAAAAGCAACCTATAAAAGATATCGAAATTTCTGCAATAATCTTTTAAGAAAATTAAAACACATCTATGAACGGTTAGCACTAGAGAAAAATAAAAACAATCCTAAAGAGATATGGGAAATGATAAATTCTATTACTAATCTAAAACATAAAAACAGTGTACCCTGTGAATTAGTCGTTTCACCTTCTCCGTTAGATACCGCAAATAAATTAAACCATCATTTTTAATGTAGGGTAAAACTTAGTTAATTTTTTTATTGCAGACACAAATTATAAATACCCTAATATTAATAATATATAAAAAAGAATATATATATATAGGAATATCTTCATCATTTGTACCTTTGGAAACCATTTTGACTGAAGTAGTATCACTAATTAACTCTTTAAAAAACACAAATTCTGTAGGTTGTGACAATATATCAGCAAACATTGTAAAACAAAACTAGGAAGTTTTAGCAGGACTACTTGTTCATATCTGTAACTTATCTATTAAAAATGACTGCTTTCCTGGGGCGTTCAAAAAATCTATAATCACACCAATATCCAAATACGGGGACAAAACTAACTTAAATAATTATCGACCAATTTCAATATTGACTACTTTAAAAATACTTGAAAGAATACTAAATAATAGACCTGTTGAATATTTGGAGAACAATAATTTGCTTTCTACTTATATAAATCAATTTGGTTTCTGGAAATCTAAATCAACCTCAGAAGCAGTTCATAATTTAACCGAAACTATTGCTAGGAACCTGAATAGTGGTCAAAAGGAGTTGGCAATCTTTTTAGATCTAGCCAAGGCCTTTTACACCATACCGGTTTCTTTAGTAATATCAAAGCTTGAACACATTGGAGTTCGAGGAAAATAGCCGTCTCTCTTCGAAGACTATCTTCAAAACCGCTCTCAATGTGTTAGACTATGAGATTATATTAGTGAACAACTTCCTGTCACATCGGCGTGCCTCAAGGCAGTATCCTAGGGCCTACCCTCTTTATGGCTTATATAAATCAAATTTGTGATTTATTTTAATTTACCTGCCCAGCGGCAGTGGTCTGGTGGGACTGGACGAGTTTTAACATAGGATTTTTATTTTAATTTTAGTTTTTTTACTATTGTGTATATATTTTTAAGTTAGGTTTATTTATAGTATATCTTAGTTTTTATTTTATAAACTTAAATTACGTCAAGAAATAAAAGCTATACTTTGTGATATTTAAATAGAAAATAGTAAAGTTTTTACGTTTGCTGACGATACTGCACTTGTTTCCCGGGGTGAGTCCTGGTACGCTGCCTTTAGAAATGCACAATTAGGTTTCAATCATACGTGTAATTGGCTTCGAAATAATTTACTTAGTCTTACTACAATAATAATAAATTAATACAGCTAAAACTATGTCACTTTTTCAATTACAAGAAGAACTCAACCACATACAGAGTCACTAAATATTTATGCACACCCGTACTGTGTCAAGTCAATGATCCTACTATTAATTGCCAATGTCCATTTCTTATAAGTCAACCAAAAGTAAAGTACTTAGGTATAGTCATTGATCCTTTTCTACGTTATGACTCCCACATTACAGCAGTCTCTAATCGCGTTCGTAGGCTAATGGCAATTCTCAGAAATATAAGACATGTTGCTGATGCAAAACTCTTAAGGATTTTGTACCTCGCTCTATACCAGTCCTCATTAACGTATTGTATAAATTCCTGGGGTGGCGCAGCAAAATCTCATCTGCTTATGGTGGAACGCACTCAAAGGGCGTTACTAAAAGTTAATCAGTTCAAATAATTTATGTAGTCAACTAAAAAGCTTGAAAATAAATTACTCACAGTGCGACAACTATTTATTCAGTCATTATTATTAATTAACATAAGTCAAATAATATGTATAACAAACTTGATATAATAGATAAACGCAACAAATATATTATTTTTAAACTAGAAAAATGAAAAACCGTTTTTATAAATAGATTTCCTTGTTACTTAGGCAAATATTTATATAAAAATATAAATAAAATACTAGCTAGCTTTTGATTATTTCAATAATCGTGAATTTAAATTTAAAGTTTACAATTGGCTGCAAACACAAGACTATAATGAAACTGAGAATCTACTCAAAATGGTGATATAAGTAATAATTAAATACTCTGTTACTTTTACATGTTTTTACTGAATAAATTCCTCCTATTCTTATAATGGAGGAAAAGCATGTATAGACTGAAAGAAGGTTACTTGGCGATACCAGTGTAAATGCAATTCTCTGGAAATAATTCTGCCGACGCCCAACTCCACCAGCGCACAATGAAATAATCATCTCAAACAAAAAATCCGAGATACGCACTTAATTAAATAACAGTATAAATTGGGCGCAGGGGGAATCCCGGCGAGCAATAATGCGTCCCGGGATGGACCCCGATTTGTCCATCCATTGTTGAACGCGGCATCCAGTATCCACGTCAATCCACATTACGCCGGGGGACATCCGCAGACTCTATTGTAGTGCTCTCAATGGGAATTATCACTAAACTTCTACTCATTTCTTTTGTTTGAGGAATAGTTTGCCAAAATCGCTTCCTTATTCACTGTTGGAATTAGATACATAGATAACTCTTTATTGCTCATCAAAATAACAGGCATAAAACATCAATTACAATATTTTTAGGCAAAACGGCCTTATCGCTTAGGGTTTAGAGCAATCTCTTTCAGGCAACCTAACTTATAGGATATTCTTAGTTAGTCCTGGCGGTGGCAGATAATTAATTAATGGCTTTTAAATAAATAAACCTAAAATAAAGGGTTCATTGCTGTCTTTTAATTTTTATGGTAATGAGGCATTTTCAACATTGAAAAATAAACTTAATAAAAAAGGTTTTTACATGTGAGCTTTCAACTGATTATCTGCTTATTTGGTATTAAATACTGTTTCTTAGATTATGGAGTATTTAGAAGGAAAACTTTTTATTTAAAGTATAACATATTGTTGTGTATAAATAATTAATAGAAATACAAATAACAAAAGTTGGAGAGTTTTACAATAAAATTAAAAATGAAAACGAAAAAGCAATTAAAAAGTGACATATAAAAACCTTTTTTTTAACAATTAAGAACGTTTTATTTAAAAAAAGAAACAAATCTCTTATTTCCATAAAAGTTGAAAAACAGAAATGAACACGTCTAATTTCGTAGTTTTAATAGGTTTTACGACAAGTGAAGGTATTAGGAAAATTGAAAAAACATTTAAACCACGTAAAAAGGATAGATAGATTACACCATGGAAGAAGAATAGTAATAACACAATTGCTTACCAAAATTGGAATTATAGTTAAATACTTTCTAAGCAAAACAATTAGAGACAGCCTGCAAAGTATTCCAGGAAACATTACTTAAGTATACAGGATATTCTTAGGTCATTTGATGAAAAAGAGAGTGCAGTAAATGAGAGAGGAGTACAGTAATAGGTAAAGACAGTAACGGCTTCTGTAATTGAGCGGGCTAAGCCCATACCGACTGAACTTTAAAAAAAAAATTAAATAGGTTTACGTTTGACCACGATCCCGTCCACTGCCGTACGATGCTGCGGTCGAAGATGGAACACGCTAACTCAATCAACTCACCGGAATGTAGAAGCTATAGGTTCGATTCCTGGCATGTTAAACAAACTTTCTATTACTTACTATGGGTTCAGCCCCAGATTGGACCGTTGTGTATTACACATAACACAAGCGTAACATGCTTACTTTGGGCATATATAATTTGTGTGTTTGTCTGACGATTATTTATTTATTGCTGGGAACAGCTGGTATTTATTCGATGGAGGAGAATTGGCCTGTCTTACACAGCTGCAATTGCCACGTAATAGGTATCATTATTGAGGTCCTTTTTCTTGACCGTTCAATTGCAACAATAAAAAAGAAATAAAAATTACCTGTGGCACATGCTCTCTGTCAGAATTAAAACTCACAATAAGCAAGTTTATTTTACGAATATCGAAGAAGAGGTTGTCATTTCACGAACAGGTTTTACCAATGGATATTAGGCTACTGAACCATAACTCGAAAATTTCCCATATCTTAAAAAGTACCTATTGAACGGATATTATTTAATAAACTGATTTTCCTTCTAATTATGTATAGGTAGTGTAGTTCTACAATCTCAGTTTTCTTAGAATTCTCCGCTTCATGGTTCAAACGTTAGTAGGGAAAGGGGGATAATTTTTGCAATTTCAAGAGTTATAATATAAATTCATGATTTTTAAAAATCTGCGAGTCACTAGGGCTCTAGGCTTCAAATCTCAATAGAGATGTTAACATGTCTATTGAGATTTCTCAATGCTTATGATCGACCTCATTTGACTAAAAGGCTGGCTGTAGCTGGGGCAACATATCAGCGTTGCCATCCAACGTGGCGACGCAGCCAGTATTATGAGAACGCTTGCCGCCTTCAGTGATTTGGGGTCTATTTTTTATTTGTAAATTGGTATATTAATTTACATTATTTTCGAGTTGAGACTTGAGCCATGGGGACATAAGGTTTATCAACTCTATCGAGACCCTTCATTGCGAAGAAAAGAAATGTCGCGTGACCAAAGGGCTACCCTATATTCAGGGCAACGGATCAGCGTTGTCATACAACGTGGAAATGCGGCCAGCATTTTGGGAACCTTGAATGGCAACACCACCAACAGCGATCTGCTACATTTTTTACATGTAAGTTTTTTATTTTATAGTGTACTTAAATTTATAATCCAGTTTTACTTTAGGTGAGTTCCTTTTAGCTTTGGTTGTGAGTTTGTTAATAAATGAAATTTTATTTATATTAATTTTAAGTACAGTTATTTTACAATTTAGTTTTGCCGAAAAAAGCTTGTCATTTCGAAAAATGGTAGATATCGTGCAACGTTAATCGCACAACCATTTTTAAGATAAATATTATTTCTCGAATTCCCGCCAAAATATTCTAATAACCTAAAATAATTTAAGCGCCATCACAATTATTTTACAATATAAATTAATGTTTCACGGCACTTAATTTAATCATATCAATGCTCGGCGTTTCATGTGTGAAAATTGTAAACTTTGTTGAACTCTACCGTGACGGATTTCAAGAAATTATTGTACCTTTACATGTGGCTTAGCTCGCATAAGCTTTAGATCCGTAACTCACGGAAACTTCATTTTTCATGATAAAAAAATAATCATTTTTCATCCCTATTATTGAAAGTACTCTAAACGAGATGGATACACTTTCATTCATTCTTGCACCCGTTTTTTTTTGAACTGTGATGTCGCTGTAATTATTTTAGGTTATTAGAATATTTTGGCGGGAATTCGAGAAATAATATTTATATTAAAAATGGTTGCGCGATTAACGTTGCACTATATCTACCATTTTTCGGAATGACAAGCTTTTTTCGGCAAAACTAAATTCCAAAATAAAAATCCGGATTGTAAGAGTGATTTTAAGATTTCATTTTTATGTTGATATTTTTTCTAGTTGTAGTGGGTTTAGTTATTTGAATGAATTAATCATGTGGTGTAATTAAGTGTTGTCATATTATTAATTGTTGAAATTCATTCATTCCCATTAAATCGTTTTTGGTATAATCGATTAATTATTTTGTTTTTGGTCCTATTTTTAAGATTTCTGGTATTCCACATAGAATTTAGGGTTGATGTTTTCCATTTTGTAATAGAATAATATATCGCTTTTTTAAGCTATATCTCAACTCATTACATGAAGTTCATTACAGCGCAAGTTACGAACAAAACGCAGTATATTTGCCATTGTTAATTACAAATAGTGATGTAGTCATGCTCTATCGGTTGAAAGTAAAAACAACGCATATTTTACGGTAATATACGGTAAAGTTACGGTAATTAAGCTCATAGTTGCAAGTAGGTGTCTCGCGGCGGGAGGGAATCGATTTGGTGCGATGCGAGGTTGCCGCTCCGAACGTTTGTTTGGGTTGTATGCAGCGGCGATGTCTCCCCCCGCGCCGCTCACCTTCGACACAAGCGCGTTCCGACGGGAACACTGCAAACGTCATCACATCTCATCGGCATTTTTTATTTTCGTCAAGCAAAGCAATCCGTATTGCAATTTATGAATAGTGTATTTATTTTTCGTCTATTACACCTTGTATAATGTGAGTTAGTGTGTCACGCAAATTTTGCTAAGGTTTGAAGTGTGACATTGTCGATGACGTTAAACATTGACAGATAACTCATGTATGTACCTATGTATGTTGCTATGCTTGAACGGCGTTATTTCTTCTTATATTTAAATAAGATGCACTCTTTAACATTGTCACATATTAAGCCGCACATTATGAAAATAAACAAATGAAAACCAAAAAATAAATATAGCAATATTTATTGCAATTTACGAATAGTGTGTATTTGTTATGCCTCTGCTCTACCTGGGATAATACCAGTCTTAGTGTCTGTGTCACACAAATATAGCCAAGGGTTTATTGCCTTATTTGAGATGCAACATTGTTAATGTCATTAAACGTTGCAGATAACTCATGTACAATGTAGTTAATCGTTGACGCGTTTTTTTAACGCTATAAGCAAGTCTCATTTGGTCACGGTCATTAACACTAACGCAAGTGAAGCGGGAATGATGATGGAAGAATAATATTAAAAACTAGGATATGCCCGCGACTTCGTCCACGCTTGACTTGGAATTCCTGCGGGATTCCCGGGACACAAAGTATTGCAGAATTAAAAAAAGAATAAAAGCTATCTAGTGGAAACTGTGTCAGAATAATGAAATTTTTATGTATCCGGAAAACTTCAAACCGCTCCCCGGAAAATTCCCACGGGATTCCCGGGAAAAAATCACACATTTTATTACACAGAATTTGCTATTGATCGGTTAAAAAATTACATTGGAATTATTTTTTTGTGAACTGATTATTTTAAATTATTTCCAGAAAAATTCCCGCGGGATGTCCAGGATAAAAAGTACCGCAGATTTCAAGTCTTAGGAAGTTACTTTCGAACAGCGAAATCCACATCGAAATCCGCCCAGTTGTGTTTACGTAAATCCCGAACAAACAGAAAAGAAATCTAAAAGAATTGCATCGTGTTATCCGGCGTTTATATCGTTACGACCGACACAGACAAATTCACACCTGCATACCTGTTTTGCAGGTTTTATTACTTTTCCGCATTTGGACTTCTTTTGTTTACTTTGTGTATAAAATTTTTGATTATAAAAACAGCCCATTGTGTATTGTAATCTTTTATGGTAGTCATTAGCCAGGTGTGATTCTAAGAAATTAGGTCCGCGCGGTCAGGTAGACATATTGCATTTGTGCAGCATAAGGCAATGCCCCTAATGAAGAGATCGTCAGTCAAGCGATAACCACAAGCACGGCAAGACGTGTGTACATTCGGTAAACTATATGGTGACGGACTTTGCGCGTGTTATTGAATCGTGCAATACGTTTGGACTAGTGGTGTTCAGTTATTTTTGTACCTGTGTTATACGTGTTTGTAGAGTTCTAATAAATTCTATAGTAATTCTAACGGCATTTTAATTTGAGTCCTGCAACTCGTAACATTATAGTCTATTCCAGTTGTTTCCTTTTTAAATGGTTTAAATGTACAGATACGACATGTTAAGAATTTTATAATATTGTAGATGACAAGACCTGTACCTACTTTAAAACGTTGCTTTGATGGCCAGTGTCACATTATACGATAGATGTCCCTGGTAACAATTCTTTGAAATCAATCTTACGCACTCATGTGTTACTGCGGAAACTTGTTCACGCAGTTTTGATGTGTGCTGTTTAAATAATGGTGAAAAGTAAAATGTTGGCTGGAAATAAGAAGATAATAAATAATAAATGAAACTAAAACTTAAAAATAAACTACATATTAATATAAATAAATTACACTACAAAAAAAACTTAGAAATTAAATACTATTATAAATATATTTACAAGTAAAAGATGTAGTCTAGATCGCTGACGGTGGGGAGCGTCCCCAAAATGCTGGCCGCATACCTGCGTTGTATGGCAACGCTAATCCGTTGCCCTAAATATAGGCCACCCTTTGGTCACGCGAGACTTCTTTCAATCGCCTTGAAAGGTCTCAATAAAGTTGATAAGCCTCACGTCCCCATGGCCCCTGAGCCTCAACCTCGAAAGCCATAAATATATATCCGTCACCGATGGATGCATATTTGCATTTGAAGTGTGGCAGCTCCTCCGGCAGTGACGGCTGTATTTGGAAGATGGGAAGCCGCTAACGTATCGACACACATTGCGTCCCATCTTCCAAGGTACCAATGACATTCCGTCCGGTCGCTTGCCATCGTCGCGGCACACGAAGATAATAATAATTATTCGGAGGCCTGAAATATATCTAATTCAAATATAGACAAATATCTATGAAAATTAAAAATTGAAAATATTTATTTCTTAGGAAACACATGCACAATTTGTAGACAGTTGCTGGAGTCTTCTTTTAACCAAAATTTACTTGTACCAGAAGATCCCGCTCATCCATACCTTAAAATCCTTAAATATTACATTGTATTTAAAAGTTTCTAAAATATTTTCATGCTATAGAGTATGTCTTCTAATACCTAATCTAATAAATTATTTATCAATTACTAATCCTTAGTGAAATAATCATCATCCCTCGAAGCCTGGGGCCCTCTTTTCTACTTTCTCTTCTCCACTTCGTCCGATCTTT
Source organism: Dendrolimus houi (assembly GCA_039645545.1). Classification (NCBI taxonomy): domain Eukaryota; kingdom Metazoa; phylum Arthropoda; class Insecta; order Lepidoptera; family Lasiocampidae; genus Dendrolimus; species Dendrolimus houi. The sequence goes on along the minus strand of CM077129.1, from coordinate 1,922,064 downwards.
TTTTACTGCTAAGTTCAGGAGACAGGCAGGCGGCCCAGCTGATGTAAGGCGTTTACCATCGCCTATGGACATTTGTAACACCAAAGGTGCAACCGATTTGCTGCCGCTTTCTAAGGGAGATTGGAACCTGGCCACTAATGCCGGAACATAACTCACAGTTCTTATGGCGGTATACTCCCGGGCAAGGGTGGTAGCCGTCCAGGCGGGCAAATACTCTACCACCTGGCTGTGGATTATTTTGTCGCCTCTTACGACAGGCGGCCCGGCTGGAGAAAATTGTATTCTTTCCGTTCCTGCACGGATAGGATCTTCAGCATCCCTTATTTTGAGACCGTTGGTACGCATGTCATCCTTCACGACGTCAAGCCAGCATTTCTTGAGCCTAACCCCTTCTACTGGGACCTAACGGAGGCGACATTTATTAGGTATTAGTTCCCCATACAACTAGCCGGTTTGTATAACATGACTATGTTGTAAGCGACGAAACCCATGTATTTTCTTAAATGTCAATGTGAAAGCTCAGACAAATAAAATAAATAGACCAAACCCTGGGCTCTCAGAGTAAAGCCGGCTAAAGGAAGCCGATCGCGCCGCAGTGCGTTACGAGAACTCAGTGTTAAATAATAGAATTAATACCGATTAAAGTAATGAAATATTTCATAGTTTCCAGTGGATGCATTACTATTGACCACAGAGATGCAAATCGCGTGTATATATACTTATAACTTTACGCACAGAAATTTAAAAATTCTTCAATTCATTTAACGAACAAAATTTACGTAGGTGCCATCTATACTTTCAGTCATCTGAATGTGAAATTAATTTGTTTTAATGTTTACTTGTTTCTTCTTACCCTTAGTGGCTAGTCTTAGCCGGCCGAGCTAACTGGGACGCAAAGGCTGCGGGTTCGATTCTTGGCATATTAGATTTCGGAAGTGAAATTCTTGGAGCCGATCCCAGATACCAAGACCACAGTAAATACTATGATCTGGGTTATTGTATATTACCCATAACCCATACACAATTTGCTTAGATTGAGGACAGGTGACACAATGTCTATGGTTGTCTGCCGAATATTATCTGTACATATAATAAAACTGTAGAGGTTGAATTTCTGTACAATGAAAAAAAATTGCTAAGAACCGAGTCAGGGGTGTAAGAAGTGAAATAGAACTATTTTAGATTTTTTTAATTTTATGTTTCTCTGTTTATCTGTCTGTTTGTACCGGCTAATCTCCGAAACGACAGGACCGATTTAAATGAAACTTTTATGGTGGTAGCTTATATTCGTTGTCAACATATAGGATATTTTTGATCTCGAAAAATTAAATAGTTCCCGTGGGATAGTTAAAAAACCGCACCACGCGGACGGAGTGGCGGGCATCAGCTAGTTATTACATAATATATAGGTGATAATTATGTTCCACTACTGGTATTACACCCCTCCATTTCAGAAGAAGGAATGGTATACTTACCACGTTGATTTCGCACGTTTGTCAATCTCATTGTGTAAGTTTTCTCATAATGATTTCTTTCATAGGCACATGGCCACATCAAATTAATAAAAATTAGAATGTGATAAATTGCTGTACATTTTTCTAAATCTATAGTTTTGCGTTAAAAGTTAACAACAGTTGTAAACAGACGTAGTAGAGCCATACTGAGACCCAGATCTCCGGCTATTAAATGGTGAGGCCAGCCCGCAAACGGGCCAGCCGTCGTCCGCCCAGGCTGATGGTGAATGCGCGAGCGAGCCCACAGCCCGGACAAAGGACGCTCGGGATCAGACAGGGGTTTTAGTGGGTATCCCTAACCGCGGTGTGGCAATAGCATCTCACACCGAAGTGGCGAATCCCACTCACGGGCCGCGACCTTTCCCCCTCGCGCGGCTCACGCTCCTCAAACGGATTTCCCCTGTATAAAAAAAAGAGCCATGCTATAATCATTATCTTGATCACAGCTTTTATGGCCGGCTCGGTGTAATACCACTCATAGAATATGGACGTGAAATGATTAGCCTTGTGCTATATTAGTGTTTCGTGCGATGAGTGACACTTTCGATGGCCTACTTACGACTTCTTCTTCTTCTTCACTTACGTCGATGTCGGCCGTCAAGCTACCCACCAAACCTAAACCTGTGCCCCTAAGTCACATGCGTTTACGGGGTGCCAAAGGAACTCGACCAATAGGTCTGAATGCCTGACTGCATCTTTCAGGTTCCAACGCTTGTCTGACGAACTCTTCAACAACAGGGGGAAGTCCGCGGGATCACTTACCCTTCGCCCTATCCCACCTTGTATCCAATTCATCCTATTTGACACTTTATTGCATCCTAAAGGCTGTCAACGCGTTGGCTTCGCACTCGGTATTACAAAGGTCTATAGCCTTTTTTTAACGAGGGGAAACCCGATTGAGGGCCATCAGCCGCACAGTGAACTGGGGAAAATCGCGGCCAGTGTGTGGGAATCGCCAGGTCGGGGTGGCATTAGCATCTCTAGTCAAAACTAAAGATGCTATTGCAACACCACGGTGAGGGATACCTACTAAAACCCCTCGATATTCCGTCCTTCGCCCTTGGTTCCAGGGCCACGGGTTTACGGCATAGCCCCTCCGCTGGCCCTAGCAGGCGGTGGCCAATCGGCCTCATTCACTGCCGGGGCAGTAATTAAACGTCTATGGGCTACTTTAACCATTTTCCGTTACGTGGGCCGTTTGTCTGTTTACCAGCTTCAAAAAAAAAACAATTAATTGTTTTTTTGGGTAAGAATTGTGTGTTTAGGTTTAAAATCTATATATACTGTTTCGCAGTATGCCTCTTCGAGGTACAACGAGATGATGTCACTCAAAGGTTTACAACGGGCTTGATGTTTGTTTTAGATGGATGTGGTTTTCTTCTGTATGCTAGATTATTCTATAATTCGAATATTCACGAATACTTGAAACTGGCTACATACACATATTGTGCAAAGCCATATTTGAAGAGGAAAAGTATATAAAATTGTCTATGTTAGAATTTTAACATGCGATTGCGAACAGGATAAATGAATAATTAAAATAAATGAGCCTTTATTTCAGCTTTCATATCGATTTACAACAAAAACTTATATTTAACTATCTATAGCGTCATACATAGAATAATTAAAAACCGTGCATTTTAATTACTAACTTACGTTATCTGCATATCCCAACAACAACATAATCTTGTAAGAACAATTAATTTTGTGCTATCAATTAGTTGTAAATGTCTTTTTTACAAAGTGTGTTTTTTTAAACACGTTTTTATATTAACATAATAATTAACAACATCATCATCATCACTATGTATTAGAGTCTCACTTTCAGCGAGAATTATTTTTTACACTTGCTTAATACAATATTTTGGTCGATATTTATTATTATTTATTCATAAATATGATAAGACAGTAAGTTAACCTTTACACAACAGGGTTAATTTTTTATTAAGGAAGTAATAATAACAACTCGGACGGAGCCGTGGTTGGCTAGCTTGAGATTGTATAACTTTGATGGATAGCATAATGATCATAATTCCCGGCACGACTGTTGTGCTTTAAGAACCTTAAAAAAGTTTAACTTACTCCTACTCAATATGAATAAGACCACCAGTGTTTAGTATAGCAACACTACCCTTTCTGGTTACAATCGAACATTTGTGAACGTACTACATGCATACATGTACCTTGTTTTTACTTACAAGATATAAATATTTGGATGAAATTTTAATTAAATTGTGTCTTTAGATGATTAATATAAATTCAAATTCAAAAGTTTTTATTAAAAATAAGTTCCACCGGAGAACACTTTTTGAAGGCTTTACTTTTTGATAGCTAAAAATTGTTTTTCTTTGTATTTCTTATTATATTTATATCTCAAGTTTTTTTAAATTGTTTTTATACAGAAGTATGTTACAGAATTACTTTTCGAAGAATTAATGGAGTTGTAGCAAACAGCGCATGCTCAGTAAGACAAAGTCACAGTAAGAGGAATAAAGAATATTATTATAGTTATAACAATGACAGGACGTACTAAAAGTTTGTACTGCAACATATCTCCATAAATTTCTTACATGTTTGGCAACAACATAAACATAAAACATTTTCTACGGTAGATCTAACTTCAGTTGTGGCTTAAGTTGTCTAAGATATTGTTACGACCTAGTGCCGACAAAGACAAATTCACACACGCAGCCCTGTAGAAACACATTTATTACCTTTTCGGCATATGAACTTCTTTTGTTACTGTAATCTTTTATGGCAGTCATTAGACAGGTGTGCGGGTTACGATTTCTAAGAAATTGCGTCGACGCTTACCGGGCAGACATATTTGCATTTGTGCAATATAAAGCGATGGCCCGATTGAGGAAGGGTGGTCGAGCGATAACCACAAGCGGAGCAAGACTTGTGTACATTCGGTAATCTATTTAGTGACGAACTTTGCGCGTGTTATTGAATCGTGCTTTACGTTTGGACTGGTTGTGTTTAGTTATATTTGTACCTGTGTTATACGTGTTTGTATAGTTCTAATAAACTCTATAATAATTCCAACGGCATTTTAATCCGAGTCCTGCAAACTCGTAACAATATTAAAACATCATTAAATAGTGCATATTCATCGAAAAATACTATTTGTATTGCATGAAAATGATCATCTAAGGAAAAACAATGTATACATATTATCACGCCTGTTTTCCATAGGGGTAGGCAGAGACGATGGATTTCCACTTACTACGATTTTGACATACATATTTTGCTTCATCTACATTCATTAATCTCTTCATACATACACGTTTATGGTGCTTTTTACCTGGCCATTCTTTAAGACCCCTGCGATTTGATTATGGTAAGTACGTCGCGGTATAGCAGCACCAAATCTATCACCCACACTGTTTTCATACACTTGTTTTGTCAACCTTTTTTCATCCACCCTCTTTACTCTTATATTACCTTAACATTCCTTTCTTAATTTTGAACCTATTTGTAACATCAATAAAGTCTGTAATAAAGTGAATTATTTCAATAACACTCAGTTATCATAGGTATATTGCGCCTGTCATTACCTAATCTGCCATTCAGATATGACTGTTTTAAAACCATTGGCACTTGTTCCGGCTGTGCTATTTTGTCTGGGTTTAGGTTATGTTCTCTACGTAATATACATATCAAAATTAACACAAGTAACAAACAATAATTAAAACAAGTTTTTATTTGAAACTTTCAAGATACTGTATAAGTTGTTACTTGTACCAACTAGTTATAAGAACGACTAATATTTTAGTAGGAAGTAATATTATTGTACTTTTAAAAAACTTAACAAGTTTAAAAAACTTCTTGGCATTTCCTTAACATCTACTCTCAATTTCGGCTCCTATATTGAAAGTGTAGCTCATCTGGCTGCTAAAAAGCTGAGTATACTTTCAAAGGTGAGACGGTACTTCACTGCAGAGCAACTGCTTAATCTTTACTGTGCTCAAGATCTTGCATGGAGTACAGTTCTCACCTTTGGGACGACTCAGCTAAATACTAGCTTGAAGCGCTAGAGTTAATTGAGAGAAGAGCCAAGAGGTAGATCGGTAGTGACCTGCCTGTCAATACAAGGCTTCAAAGCCTAGAACATCGACGCCGGGTTTCTAGTCTATCGATCTTTTATAGGATTCATTGTGGCGCTCTGGTCTACGCCATTGTTTCACAGTGGAAACGCTACCAGTGCAAACTAAACATTTCGCCTCCACGGTCCTTCTACGTACGGCAGAGTTGTGGAATGCACTACCTGAGTCCATGTTTCCCGAAAAGTACAATCCGGGTATGTTCAAGTCTCGTGTGAATAGGTACTATCTAGGTAAGCGTGCTTCATCTTCAACCGCATCATCGTCCGGCATGGAGGTGATCGTGATCAAACGCCAAGCAGTCTAATATAAAAAAAAAAACAAGTCGATATGTGTGCACAAGTTCGTACAAGGTGAAAAACTCGACAAGTCAATAAGTGTTTCTGTTGTTTCAAAAAATAATTAGCTACTTAAGTATTTTTTACCTAATTGGTATTAATAATTATTAATATTTACTAAATTTTATGTCTATTTATTTTGTTAAATTTTAAAAGAAACTAGAGATAGGATTTTTTAAATAATTTGGGTGAGGTATCTGTTCATTTTAGAAAACGAGTCTCTTGCCCAGAATAGTTTGGGAATCCCTGATCTATACTAATATTATATATGCGGAAATCTGTATGGGTGTTTGTTGCTCAATCACGCCAGAACGATTGAACGGAACTGGATGAAATTTGGCACAGAGATAGATATAGTCTGGCATAGCACACTTTTTATCCCGGAAAAATGTACGGTTCCCGTGGGATAACTCTGTCTATACAATTTACATTAACACCAGCGAAGCCGCGGGCAAAACCGAGTATTAGCATAAATCGAAAAAAATATCATTCACACGTCACCCATAGTTCTTTTGAATCCTTCTGTCTGCTGAGCTGCTATTTCATTCATCAACATATCCTGCATCCTACTCCTAACAACAAGCTTCCTCATTGTATCTAACTTTTTGAAATACGGTGCTAAAGACTTTAAGAACATTATATCGTAGTCGTCCTCCTCGTTTTCTGTATCATCTACTCTTCTTCTCTTCTCTGGTGCCGAAACAATTGGGTCTTCGTCGGAACTGCGTGCTTCGGCTTCCATTTTGACGTTGCGCTCGCTGATCGGAGACTCATCATCGTACAAAGTCTCAAATACGACGGAAGCCTCGCTATCTTCGCTTTCTTCATTATAGGAACGGTTCAGGAAGCCGAGCGGCGCGAAAAAGCGCCAACCGCCAGTATAAGCTTCTGGGGTCCTGCATTTCTTTAAGAGTTTTACGTACATGTCCCTTAGATTCTTCCATTTCGCTCTCACGAAGTCCGCTGTAACAAATAGACATTAATTAAATAATAATATTTTACTTCTGTATTGAATTTTTTTTTAAATCGCCGTTTCTATCACATTTTGAGGCAGAGTGTATTACAGTCGCATTGCTTATAAAAACATTTATATAATTAACTAGGATATGCCCGCAACTTATTAGACTTTAAATTTGCGTTACCGTATATATATCGGGAACCCCGTGGATTTTTTTCTGGGAATTACTTAAAATGGCCAGATTGAAAAAAATCGAATTCCAATGCGATTTTTCACTGACCGATAGCAAATTTTATGTAATAAAATATGTGATTTTTTTATCCCGGGAATCCCGCAGGATTTCTCCCGGGAGCGGTTTGTAGTTGTTCGGATGCATAAAAATTGGCTTATTCCGATACAGTTTTCAACAAAACGATAGCTTACATTCTTTTTTAAATGGTACTTTATGTCCAGGGAATCCCGCGGGAATTTTAAGTCAAGCGTGGACGAAGTCGCGGGCATATCCTAGTTAATTATATAAATGTTTTTTCTTTCTTCATTGTGTAAGTTTATATGTAAGTTTTAGGGACAGCGATATAGTAATTATACTAGATACGTTTTAAAAATATTCACAATATTGTAATTATCAATAAATAGGTACATAGAATTATCATAGCGTTATGTTCCCGTTGCGGTCGGAACCAGGAGCTTGGACATACATACATGTAATAAACACACACACATATATATGTCTAATGTAATTTATATATTTTGGTAAGTTTAAATAATTATAGTTCACAAACAAATAATAAATGCAGGAATGTAATCGCGCGGCCTTCTGAAACGCCTCGTGCTGTTTGACGCAAACAGCGGTATGCGGCGTTGCCGTTCCGCGCGTATTTCATCGTTCGCCCGTCCCGTGTTCCTCCGCACCGTGCGGTTTTTGCGGCGAACGCTACGTTGCCAAGCCGCTGCATATAGCGCGTTGGCTCGTTTCGCTGCGTCAGTTTTACGCAATCGAACGATAACGTAATACGTACGGTTTTTAATTCTTGTTAGCTTCCATTACATTATTGTATTTTAAAGTGCATTTGTGGACTGTTCAACAAATAACTAAACTTTAGTAGTGTTTTTTTGAAATTAATTATTAAGCTTAAAGTAACTAGAAACGGGATTCAATTAAATTCTATAATTCGATTAATGTGAAACACTCGTCCGCTACGCTACAGCACTAGTTGAAGACGTAACTTCGGTTTTAAGTGCAAAAATAAAATTGGTTAGGGCTTTTGGCGGGAACTTGAAGGTATGTATAATATTTTGCTGAGCAAGTTCTATTCTAACATAATATACAGTGTAAACTCCATGTAATGCCATTCGATTTGACGACAAACTCCCTTAAGCGTCCAAATCATTTGGCTTTGGTTAGTTTAGCTTGTCTTCCATATAATGATACACTCTATATAGCATTACAACCATTCTCAATAACGACAATAATTAAGTAAAAACTGCACAGCTGTGTACGTTATTTTATCGCTTTATTATCCTAGCCCGTAATAAACACGACTGTCAGCATCATGCATACCGATATTTCTAAGAAATTCCGAAATATCGAAATTTCTAAGTACTTCCTTTATCACCAAGATGCCTCAATATAGCAAGACACAATATAGAAATACAACAAAATTACTGGTGCGGCAAAAGATGTCAGACAAAAATAACAGACTTCTCTCCATTTAACGACAACTCTCTATAACGCCATAAAATACACAGTCCCTTTAGTGTCGTTATATAGAGTTTACAGTGTAAATGATATCGGTTAAAAACCAACTATAGGTGTAGGATATTCCTTGTTTTTAACGAAGAATTTGTTTGTTTGTGTTGAAAATTTCAACAGTTTGGTGATACAGATGACCGATTTTGCCGTCTCTCTATCACATCCCTATTTATGCATATATACAATACGTCCTGTCTAGTTCTCCCATCCTATTACCGTATGCCATCCCTTCCGTCACCTATGAAAGGCTCGCAACACGTTTGCTTCGTGGGTCATACTCAGAAAAAGTGTACATTTCAAATTTGCAACTAAACTGATTTGCAACAAAACTGAGAACCTCTGTTACGAACCTGATACTTTAAAGCATAGAACACATTGAACTACATATATATAGTTATATATTATTGGTCAAATCTAAATAAAAACTATTACGTCTACCAAAAAACTTTATTAATTTGTTTATTGTTCTTACTAAATCAAAAAGTATCATCAGCAATCATTATCAACAAGAGTGAACTACATTTTAAAGTTTTAAATTTTAATAACCAAAAAAATAAAAATTTAATAATCATAAATATATTGAATTAAAAAGAAAAACGAATAAGCCCCACCACAAATAAAATACCTTTAAAAAATATAAAATAACACCATGTGATCGAATTGTCAAATTTGAGAATATCAAATAAGGGATCACTAACTGAAGTTCTTAAAAAAAATGAATCAATTTAGTTGAAAGGCAGATAACTGAAAGGATAAGTCTGTATCAATGACATTGATTGATTCAAATATTGTTTTTTCCTTCTGGCTTTCGTTCGGTTCGGTATTTTCACTGTAGCCACGTGTCACACGTACAAAAACTAAGTGTATTCATTGAGCTATGACCAAAATTAATACAATAGCTATTGTGGTGTACTAAAATAGTGTATACTTATCAAAATAATAAGCGTGCAGTACCCTGAGATATTTTTAATATTAATTTACTCGGCAGACATTTCGCTCTCGAACTTTGGCAAAAACATGACTGCCGCTACAGCAGTTATGAAGAAAGCCGTAGTGTTAGCCAGTTAAAGAAAAAATACTAATACTATTTTAAGCAAATGCGTTCAGAATTTATTGTGTGTAAATAGCCCTGAGTAACGAAAGTTTATAATTTTGGGACAAGATTAGTTTGATTAAAAATAAACTAAATGTTAACTATTAATAAATAAAATTTGCCTAATTTAAATTCTTGGTTAATGAATAGTTATATGGCTCTACTCGAACTTAAAATGCGCTATAAAAAGTCGTAACAACTAATCTTTAAAAAACCAAAATCCGCTCTGGGACACAAGAAAAATGTATGGGCGAAGTTTTTCATATTTTTTTTTAATTTTGACAAAATCTGTATTTGAGTAATTATCAAATTTAAAAAATGAAAAATCACAGCATTTGTAGTTAAATTTCATTATAAAGGATAAAAATAGAATAATCTTTCTAAAATTGGACTTTTATTTAATACTGAAGTTGTGGGACAAAAAAAGATACTAAATGTACACTTTTTCTGAGTATGACCCTCATACCTGTGGCCCAATTCTGCTATTTAAATTTCTTGGCGTTTCAAAGATATTCAAAGCACGATTCCATTGCGATAGTGTCAAAGATTCGTGTTCTACTAGTAGATCGAAGAAGATAGATCGAGAATTAAAAGTGAATCTAGATTCACTTTTAATTCTCGATATCGTCGCGGAAGTATATTAGAAAAAAATTGGTATCACCATTAGCAAAAATGGCGTTAGACGGAATGAATATTAAGAAGCTACCAAAAATTTTAAACATTTATTACGCGAGTTTTCGATGATAAATATTTACGAGTAATTCGATCATATTAATTTAAATTATAAGTTTGAACATTATTAAGGTTCTCTTGTCAAAGACTATACTCCTATAATCACAGATTTCGCCAAGGCTACACTGTTAATTTGACTTTAACAATAAACAAAAGAGTATATATGCGTGTGTGTGTCAAATAAACGGTTGTGTGTGTAATGTTTTTTTAATTTTTTTAAATGTATTTTTATGCATAATTAAAAAAATATTAGCATTCTGCGCTCCTTTTCTTCTCTCTTCTCTCTTCTCTTCCTTCTTCTCTTAAACTATAAATGTGCGAAATTTCATACTCCGTCCGCGCAATTTTCGTAAAAATGGGTACAAAGTTTTTGCTTCACGTATTAATATATACATAAAGAAACAAAGTGACGTGCCCGTGGCACGCATTGGAATTAACAGAATGTCAAGTTGAGGCATGACTACGATTGAGACGATAGTGTCGGGCGATTTTGACGAAATAGTAATAGCAGAATTGGAACCCTGGTGTTGCAAACGTCTAAAGGCGGCGGTAACCACTTTCTAGAACGTGGGTCGTCTGCCAATTTGCCAGCTTCGGAATAAATAAATGTGTTTTTCCAGCTGTCATAAGAATTCCCTCGTTTGGCACCAGGAAACATACAACAGGACAGTCATGTCAGATCTGCGTTTGGAAGCAATGCACCTCGACCCCAAGAAATTAATAGTGGAAATAAAAAATCGTCCTGCTATATGGAATACCAAGTGTACCGAATACAACGACAGATTTGTCAAGGCGAAGCAGTGGGAAGAACTGGTCGATATGTACATAGGGCCTGACGCAAATGAAACTGAAAAGAGGATTTGTCGTAAGTAATCGTTTTGTGACACAATCTAATAATACATTGCCAATTAATAGAGTATAGTTGACATACAAATTCCTTTGCGACAGTTTTTATCATGTTCAAAATGTTGAAGATTTTGTACGAGCGTTAGGTACGAGGTCGTAACTTCAACAAGTCAAATAACGTATTAATTATTACTAATAATATTTTTATTGTATATATCTATAATATTATAAAACATTGAAGCTATTAAAAGAAACAACTGGAATAGACTACATAAACAATGGAGAACACGATACAATTTTTTTTTAGATTTCTTGTCTGTTTATCTGCTGTTATCTGTTTGGGAATCACGTAAAAGCTAATTCTTAGACTTATAATTTACGCTACATTTTATTCTGGGAATGCCGAGGGAATTAATTAAAAAGGCCAGATTAAAAAAATCAAATTCCAATGTGATTTTTTCACTGATCGATAGCAAATTTTATGTAATAAAACGTGTGATTTTTTATTCCGGGCATCTCGCGGGAATTTTCCCGGGACGGTTTGTAGTTGTTCGGATGCATAAAAAATTGCTTATTTCGACACATTTTCCGCTAAAACGATAGCTTACATTCTTTTTTAAATGCTGCAGTACTTTGTGTCCCGGAAATTCCGCGCGAATTCCAAGTCGAGCGTGGACGAAGTCGCGAGCATATTCTAATTTTGAAATAAGATTATAGATGAATAGCTGACCTGTGCCCACTTCGCTGGGCAACAGAAAAAAATAAAAAAAATACTCATTATTAATCACAATCAAATATACCCACCCCCATGTCACTCAGGAATAATGTAGCTTTCCACTGGTGAAAGAATTTTCAAAATCGGTTTATTAGATCCAGAGATTACCCCCTACAACGTCACAAACTCACACTTCACCTCACACTTTACCTCTTTATTTTTTGTTGAGTTTGATTACCTACTAAGCGAATTCAAAATATTTCCCCTCCCGTACGGCCTGTACCTCAGTGACGCTTACATCGCATAAGCCTAGCTAGCCGAGTAGGGTGCGCGGCGACCAAGCAACTTTTTTCTAATACTTACATTTTTAAACTCGTGATATCTTTCAAATGGAACGTCCGAATTGAATAATTCAAAAAGTTATATAAAGGTATTGAAGTAATCTTGAATATTAAGTAATTTATTTTGATAAGGATGAATACCAAGATACAAATAAAGAGCCTTTTCTAGCGGCAGCGTTTTAATTAATTTTTTAAAATAAAAGAATACTTATTGTGGCATAACTATAATAGTTATACATATGTTGTCGTGACTCTTTTTGTAAATAATGATGTGTTCTGCAAAATTGTAGTACATTATATTATTCTATCATCAATAGTTTTCGCAGCGCCGCGATTTTAGGTAATGTTTTTCCACCTTGGATTAAACTATTGGAGTTTTAGTAAGGATCCCTAATTTTTTTTGAAAATATAATATAGCCTATGTTTACCGGGGTCAGTGTAGCTTGCCAACAGTGAAAGAATTTTTTAAATCGGTTCAGTAGTTTCGGAGATTACCCCCTACAACGTCACAAACTCACAAACTTTACCTCTTTACAATATTAGTATAGGGGGTAATTAAACGCCCGCTCTTTTGTATGAACATTATTTCAGAACTTATTGTGAAATGTGTTTACTCCTGCACTGGCATTGACGGTGGCAATGTAGCCAAACTTCCTGGCACGTTTCCTACTTAGTAGTCCACGTGAATGAATTGTTCCATGGAGGTGACAAAGTCTACTGTTTTCAATTGATGAAAAGTGGTTACCATCGATTATGGACAGTAGCATCACAATGCTATCAATGTACTTGTGATCTCAAAATGCAGATTGTAACTTGACTACTGATACCGGAACACACCTCAAAACTTATTTTTTTTAAATCGCATGAGATCTGCAGACAGGCAGATGGCTCACCCGATGGAAAACAGTTACCGTCGGCTATTGACATTTGTAACAACAAAGGTTCTGCCTGCTGCCGCTCTCTAAAGAGAGACTGGAACCTGGCCACTAGTGCCGGAACACAACTCAAGGTTGTTATGGGGGCATACTCTAGACCACCCGGCTTGGGTTGTTTAGTCGCCGGTTACGACAGGCCGGACGGCCACAGAAAAGGATGTTGTTCATTCCTCACCTACCGACTAAAATCATGTCTGTTCTTTAACAAATTTTTAATTTGTTAAAGAACAGACATGATTTTCTAAGATCTGGCTATGTACTATTACTATGCACACACGACTATGTACATACATTGCAAAAAAATCAAGTCTCAGCTACATGAATCGCCACGACTCTTAATTGAATTTGGTGGTTTCGTGGTTTACACACGTGGTTTTAATACACCATTGTGTAGCGCCATATAGACTACACCTCTGTCAAATTTAATCCAGATTCACTACCCCCTAAAAATGAAAAAGCCAGCAGTGGAATGTTATGGGTTGATATTATAGATTCAATCAGTACCTACTGGGCGCGTTCCTGTAGTATCTCACAACGCCCAAAATGCTCTGTCCGCCGTCCCACATGGCGACCACGGTCGTTATGGTCGTGGGGAAAACGTCACTAATGACGTCATTATTTTCGATCACACAGCGCTAATAACGACCCATGTCAAGAGCTGAAAGTTGGCGTTGACCACAGAGCATTAATTCTCTCTTTCGATTGACATTGAATAAGGCGCGATTTTCAAAGCAACCAATGACATTGCGTATTTCGTCGTTAATTACATCAACGCTCCATAATCCGTTCCACTAGAGTTTATGATTGTTACGCCCGCAAGTAAGCCGAACGGGAAAAATCGCGGTCGTGAACGTGGTCGTTATGAGCCTCTCGTGGAACGTAGCCAATTACAGAGATTAAATTGACAATTGTAAAAGTCAAACTGGTGTCAAAATGCATTTATTATTACATAAACGTTTGACATTTGTAAATTGTTAAGTTAATCTCTGCAATTAGAAATAATAATAACAATAAAAGTAGTGGGAGCTTGGTTAGCGCACGTGTCCCAAACTCAAAGGGCGCGGGTTTGAATCCTGGCCGAAAAGAATGCGCCACTTGGGCAGTTGTTCTGACCTAATGTGCATATTATTAGATACGACGAGACCATAAGAAACATCTTTCATAATGATTTATAAATTATTCGTAATTCCTGAGATTAGCGCATATAGACATACAATCTCTTCACTTTATAACAATATTTCTAAATAAAATCCTTGCTTTTTAGAACGACAAATATGACGATTTTGTATGTGTTATTCCAGATTATAACCTACAATCGAAATGGAGGAACATTCGAGATGCATACAACAAAGAATGCAGAAGACTAGAATCCGACGACGATCCAGATAGCAAAACTTTATACAGGCATTATAACCTGTTGGAGTTCTTGAAACCAGTCATGTCGAATGTGCGACGGAGACCTATACGCATCAACAGCGAAGGAAAGAAAACAAGGAAACCGCTAAAGATGAAAATACCAAAATTCATGATCCTATCAAATGAAGCCAAACAGAAAAAGAAAAAGAAAACTGTAACAGCAGAATCAGAAAAAGATCCTACACCTTTAATTACTCTACCACCACCACCGTTAGAACCTCAAGCTGTTATTGAAGATCCTGATAGACATTTTATGCTGTCTTTAGTTCCAGATTTCAAAAGAGTCCCGGATAGATTAAAATGTATAGTCAAAGTTAATATTCTTAAATGTATAATAGAGGCACAGGAGCATAGTATAGATTTCGAAGCAGAACCAGGCCCTAGCGAAGAACGTGGCGAGAACATGATTGTGGAAGACGTATTAGATGTGAAAGTGGAGAATCCTAATGCGTCCGCACAGAGCGATAAAAACGACTCTTCATCAACATCTTCAGAATTATAATATTTTTATATTTTTAATCAATCATTTATATTATTCGATAGATAATAATACATTTGATGAAAACGTTATAACTTAACATCGAAACAGATAGGTATTTCAAAATTGCAATCAGATTCGGGTGACTTAAAACACCGCCATCTTGGCGCGCTTTCATGTTTGTACGCTGACGTCACGCGACGCCATTGACATTTCGTAAACTATAAAATATGCGCTTTTGTTCACAATCTGAATGTGTACTGACTATGACGTCACATTTCAATTAGTACAATTTGCGATGTTAAGTTAACCGTTTATTGTTAAGATATAATAACCATAATTAACAAGCGAACAAATAATATAATGTTATAGGTGCAATTATAATACAGATTTTTTCAATTTTATTCTTAAGATTTATTTTATTACTAGCTGTGCCCGCGACGTCGTCCGCGTGGAATTTGTTTTCAAAACACCCCCATTTTGAAATATTCTTCATTGGTGCTCCGCTCTTATTGGTTTTAGCGTGATGATATATAGCTTATAGGCTTCCTCGATAAATAGGCTATCTAACACTGAAAGAATTTTTCAAATCAGGCCAGTAAATAGTTCCTGAGATTAGCGCGTTCAATAACACAAACAAACAAACTCTTCAATTTTATATATTAGTACTAGCTGTGCCCGCGACGTCGTCCGCGTGGAATTTGTTTTCAAAACCCCCCGATTTTGAAACATTCTTCATTGGTGCTCCGCTCCTATTGGTCTTAGCGTGATTATATATAGCCTATAGCCTTCCTCGATAAATGGGCTATCTAACACTGAAAGAATTTTTCAAATCAGACCAGCAGTTCCTGAGATTAGCGCGTTCAATCAATCAAACAAACAAACAAACTCTTCAGATTGATATATTAGTATAAGATTTTATATAATAATTTTTGAAATTTAGCTTTAAAGTTTCTTTATTTTCTCAGCCTTATTATGAACGAACCATTAATTATGAAATTAGGGGGGGCGTCCAATAATTACGTAAGGCGTTTTTGGCGATTTTGACTATTTGAACCAACATGTCCATGTGATTTTCAGTAAAATCATCTGCTCCTTCAACCTCGCTTTGATTTAGCTACTCTCAAGGCGCGGTTCCTAAATCTTACAGACCGTTCATTTGCCTTACTATCGGTTGAAATTTGACATAAGCTCATGGAGTTGGATGCTGCATATATATTACATATATGGATAAATAATGTCAAAATTCAACCCGGGCCTGTGGTAAGGCAAGGGAATGAATAGTAAGATACGAGTATGGGAACCGGTCATTGATTAACTATTCTAACAGTTATTACAATCATATTATAACTTCAGAGTGCTTACTCTGAAGTCTGCCTTCGCGTCGTTGGTTTTCAAAATTTAGTTTTTTTTTAACATTTAGTGCATTATTATTGTATGCAGTTTTATTTATTTTTGTGGGAAATACACAAACTTTATTGTTATAGTCAAAAATAAATCTGTTTTCTTTGTTTCTTTCAAAATTTTCGTCCAATCCTTCGGGCAGATCTGTTAAAAACCAATGGAGATTTGAGAGTGAGACCTTAGATTCGAAGGCTTTCTTGAATTTGAATACAATAATAAATTACAGAAACTACTAACGCCATCTATGACACGTAAGTAAAAACAATGTTGAAAAAAGGCCCTTACCAGGCAAATCCATGTCTTCGGATATTTTTATCCATGTTTTGGATATTGTATATCTTTCGTTGTAGTTAGGATCCGAAGGGTCCCACAAGGACGGGTGCTCTTTGATTTCATCAATCAATTTCATCGTTGCACTTATTGACAATTTGTTTTTTTTAAACTTCGACATAATACTTTTTTCAAACCAGCTCGTAGGTATTTTGTTGGGCTGTGAAGTTGTATTGTTCTTGCTTGAAGATTATTCTAAAAGTTGAATATTCATTTTAAATATATTTTAATATTTGATACAAGTTAGACAAACAAACTGTACGATGCCAATTTAAAAAAGAACTAACAACAGTTTAAATAGGTAGCTAATAAAGTCAGAAGTTCAGAACAAACTCAAGTAATGACAGTTCTAAGATAGGTTATGCCCTACTACACCTGGAATAATGTTAGCGTTAGTGACTGTGTCCTGCGTATCTTAGCTAAGGATTTAATGCAGTATTAGAGATGCGACATCATTAATGACGTTGAATATTGACAGATAACGTATGTGTATGTACCCGAATGTAGCTATGGCTATACGTTAGCGGCGGCCGAATGCGTCCTATTTAAAGCATTAAAAATAATGTCGATAACGCATAGCCACATTAGTGTATATGTATACGTTATCTGTCACTATTTGACGTCATTAATAATATCGCATCTCAAATTGCGCAATAACATCCATTGCCACATCTGCGTGATGCGGCCTATACCTTAACTTTATCCTAGATGAAGCAGCACCATAACTCAAATACGAATAAGACCGTTAATATTTAACACTAGTGTAAATGAAGCTCCAGCATAAGTAAGTTGCATTTGGACGTAGTCACTAACACTAAATAGCAGGGGCATTAGTAAAATACGTACAAAAAACTGTGAAGGTCACATTTCACTTCATTTCTTTAAAGTTTTGAAACTATGCTGTAGTTTATTACTAACTTTGCTCAAAATACACACTTTAGGTACAACAAAATTGTTGAATACTTTTAAAATTCTAATTAATAAAATTATGTACTTCATGAAAACACCGGGCAGATAACAGTTAGCGCGGCAAGAATACGTCGCGGCCACGCGGCAACTGGCGAATGATGGCGGCGATGGAGAAACGCGACTTGCGACGCGTGTGAGCGAGTCGCGAACAGTGTACGACGGAGTAGAGGCACGACGTGGCAACATGCGGCAGCGGACGATATGGTATGGGCGCATCTATTCTGATTTCTAACCGAAAGTAGAGACATATTTATTATCTGGCGATAGTGATTTTTCTGTTTTACAATATATATTTCTATTACGTTCTTTAATATAGTAATAGATAGAAGGGAAATATTAGGAGAAAAAAGAAATGTAATATAGCACACGTCATACTTTAACCAACCATATGCTGCAAATGTAGCCAATATTTGCAGCATATGGTTGCACAATACACAGGTTTTGTGGAAAATTAAATATTGAGCAGTATTTGTAAAGTATTTGAAAAGCAGTTAAGTTTAGCACGGATTGCATATGTTTTAACAATTTTGTTTATAGCTGGGGTACAGCAGACGGGCAGACGGCCCACCTAATGGAAAGCGGATACCGTGGCCCATGGACGTTTGGAAGACCAGAGATGTTACCAAGGCGCTGCCGGCCTCGAATAGATTTTATGACACCTTTTTAAAAAAAACCCATATTGTAGCGCATCACACACATCTAACAGACGCGTTTATGGCGAACTGGGCGTACGCAAACAGGACCTGTATAATAAGAATTTATGTTGCGGTGGATGTATTTCCACACAATAATATGAAAGGAACTACCGATTGTACCGCAATGTATTTGGTGAAAATATTGAAAGGTCCTTCGGAATAATACTTGGCTGATAATGAAAGTGATACAAACATAATGGTTTTATAAATAAAACATGTAAATTTTCGATAGGTAAAATAAAATTGATTGGATCTATTATATTATAATTTTTATAAAATAATAATCACTAACGTTTCTTATCAACCAAACTTGAGAAATATAGATATTTACGAAGTTCGTGACCACGATGGGCCGACCAACCGACGGTGGCGTGACGGCGCGGTCTAGCGTTTCCAAGACGCGCGCGACGTTGCCGTTTCGTGCAATCTGTTATTATGTATATTGGTTTTCGTAAAGACTTATCAAAACATGCGTTGTTTGGTTTTATACGTTAATAATCCTTAAAATATAGGTAATAAAACAGTTTTTTTTACATTATTATGTCTCCTGAAACAAAAGCTATTAACCTCAAGGGTTACTACAAATTTAAACTTTAAAAACAATGCCATCTATCTTTTTTTTACCAAATTGTTTCATGAATGAAACACAATGCTTGCTTTATGTGTCACAGCAGAATAGTTTCAATTAATTTGCATAGATGTCACTTTTGTGTTTTCATGAGACAGCTGATGTTTGTCTTTTTAAGTAAACAGGTACCTAATCGTTTATGTAATTTAGTATTTTTTATTTAGCGGTTTAGCATTGTTTGTTGCGAATCTATTAAAAGAAGGTCAGGGTTCAACTCTATTTGGGTGGCTATCTGGACATGTGGCCCCGACAGGCTGACAGACTAACCGACGTGTATAGTTAGCATTAGGGTGTGTACATACAGCCGCAACGAAGGCCAATAAATGGACGCTCTAATATTATTAAAGGTTCGACGAAACATATATGTTTCGTCAAACGGTCGAATGGTTAAATTTGTTTTTGATATGTTATTGTCACACGGCGGATTGTCGGCGAATGCCAATGAGCATTCATTGGCCTTTATCGGTCCTAGCATACGCGCCATTTTTAGTATTAAAATACGTCCGTGAGTTTATTAATTACGCTTGGATCAAAAGATAGGAAATTTAAAGTCTTACGAAATTTATTTTAAAATAAAACGATTTTATTTCATTCACATTTTATTTAGAGACATCTGTATAAAATATAGGAGATATAAAACAGCACAGTCATAATCAAATTAACATAATTATAATGTTAACAATAATTGTGAATATATGTTTAAAATAGAATTCAATTAATCACGTATTCTTATGAACATTTTTTATTTTGTGGAGACGATTAACACTTGTAATGTTTTTATGCAGTTTCAGAATTTTACTCTGAAATATCCAATCCATAAGGCATTGTAACAATTACACAAAAAAAGCAAACAAGGCTTTATTATATCCGCTCCTTATTTTTATGCTTGTTATTTCATAACACAAAATAAAAATTACTGTTTAAAAAAATATTGCAGATAATAATGTAAGTACTATTTAATCGTTAACTATAGTCCGCACCAAACTAAATGACCTAGGCTAATGAATAACTGATTTTCAATCACTAAGCTCGTTCAATCGAACGCAGTAAAACCTTCAAAATGTAATTTGATTGATACATCCACAAGATGGCTGACGATAATAGTGTAGTGTGTGCCTTTATTCATAAAAAATAGTTGACACACAGTGATCTATTTCGCAGTAAGAGCGGTCAACAAGTTTGATGCGGATAATCCTCTAATTTAAAAAACCTGTGATTTAAAGAAGTAAGAGGTCATACGTAGTACGCACAAAATTTAAATGCGTACCGAAAGAAGTTAGCTTCATGAGATTGTCAGATTTCATAGGTCTAGCCAAGTGTTACCTGAGAGTATATAGTGCGAAAGAGATAGTATACGAGTCCATATAACGACCGAGCGAGAGCGCAAGAGTCTTCAGCTCAATCTGTACGTAAGTCGTGTTTGCGCGATGACTTGTACGAACTTCAAGCACACATTTAATTTTGCTCATACTAAATGAAATAAACAATGTAACTCGGTCTTTAATTTTGTTTGCCTATAAAGATGAATAAAATAAAATATTTATAGCAAAAATTTAAATACACCAACATCATATACGACAGTTTTATTTTCAAATAATAAATTATTTCAGTGGTTTGACCACATGAATTTGGCACGGCTATTTAGCTAAATATGAAATAAATAGAAATGATTGGCAACGGTACAATATTATAAATTTATGTCTATATAAATGATTAAATACTTAAATTCTTTTTAATGCATTGCAAAAAATGAATAAATGCTTTCGTATAATAAATAGCTAAATAACAATGAAAATATTATAATGCATTAAAATTATTTGTTCAATATAATTACATACGTGACTGTTACCCATTTGAAACAAATTTACTCTGTAAATATTCAATGCTTCAGTAACATTTAAAAACTAATTTTCAGAATTAAAATAATTAATTTATGCTTTGTTCTCCAAGTCTTTTCACTCCATCTAAAGGTTATCTGGAAGAATAAGACCGGCGATAACACCGCCGATTGTACTCCAATATTAATATTGTTCTTGATTTTATGTATCATTTTTGTACAATAAAATATATTCTATTCTACAGACGTAGTAAGTCAGTTTTTATTTGTATCTTAGTATCCATTTATTTGCGATACTTCTGGTTAAAATATGATATACATTTTAGACAATATATGTTTTTCTTCAAGGCTGGCAACGCGTTAACAACGCCCCTGGTGTTGCAAATGTCTATAGACGGCGGTGACCACTTTCCATCAGGTGGGCCATCTGCCTGTCAGATAGATTTTCATAACAATGATAAAAAATATAATTAATGTTAATTTTCCACCAATGGTAAGAAGAGAACGGATACATATCTAGTAAAATTTAGAAATCTGGATTGAAACGGGAGTTATGTTGTATATGTACAGCGTATGAATAATGTTTCCTGTTCCTCGGCTGCTGTCGAATTGAAAAGCAGTTCAAGTCTTCTCTCCTTTCATTAGCTTAACATAGAGTTTCACCCCACAAAAATCAGCGCAAAAAGTCTCTCGTATTATATATGTTATTGCTCTTCATTGGATCTAAACGAAGAGGTTGTTAAATAACAAAGTTATACTGATGTTTCGTAACTTAAATTCCAATAATACCGAAAGGAGCTCGGTAGTAGTGGATTTTGGTAAACGACTACAAATGCATTGCATGTAATGTAATGTAATCTAACACACTCATTACAAGAGAACAAGCAATGAAATTTTTGATATTAGAAAGAAAGAAAACTATTTATTACAAGAGAAATTTGTAACAAATGAGCTCGCGCTTAAACTTTAAAAAAGCCACTTCATAAAAAGTAGCATAATAAGCAACATCTAAAATATTACCACAATAAATTCGGTTAAGACTTAAATACAATGCCTCGAAGCATTCGATAAATTACGCCTATTAAGTAAAATTATAAATAACTAAAAATATTAAAATTATTTGGCAACGTTTATAAGCCGCGTGCCGTGAACGCTGTTGTAAATAAGTAAATAAGTAACATAGTTTCTATAGACTAGAATGTACCAGCGAAAATGATTACTCATATTAACCTGCATAGAACTTTATATTTGGTTTGGTGTGGAAGTCTGTGTTCAGCACCAACTGTCCGTTATTTATTACCCATAATACAAGCGTGGCTAGCTTAGTTTGTAAATATAAAAACAATATGTACGAGCTAAAAACCCTGCTGTCCCACTGCTGGGTTTGGATCTCCTCATTATTAGCGATAGATATACAGGGATAAGAATGTGCGTAGATTCCTCCCGACAGGTCTAAACACTAACGCAATAATTGTAGGTTATCTACTATACTCAGTAGGAGTGTGCGCTTTATCTCATGACGTTTGGTATCAAGTATCTATTCGGTCTCTTCAAGGCTTAGGATATTTTTTTAGATACCACTTGGAAAAAACGTAACCTTTTAAAACTGTTTAATATAAGTGTATTGGACTTTATGCGTCTTTTGAGTAATTCGAGTTTACAGAATTAACGGCCATATCACATTCTAAGCAATTTAATATGAGTATTTTATTACCACGAATTTATTTTTAATAATATCTACTAAATACTTATTCTTAAACATCAAAGAAACGATATAATATTACAATAATGGAATACTCAAACAAATAGTTCACACTGATAGCAGATAACACACAATGTCTTCCATCTTCATTAATATTCTAAATTACCATTTAAAAATCATTATTTTCGATGTAAGTTAAAAATAAAATGGTATTGTTGCGGTCATTTCACAAAATATTTTTTTAAGCAATCTATAATAGGTAAATGGATTCAAAAAAGTATGTTTGTGTAACCCCAAGTGTACATTAGCTTAAAATATTGAATACATAGAAGATATTAAGGACTAATCTGTTAAAAGAACTGCCGAATGACGTTAAAAGAATCCCTAAGGTGATCGATATTTTCGTATAAGACCATGTTCACACATAGCCAACGAGGGCCAACGTGTGCTCATTGGTGTTCGTCGGTAAGTAACTGCGTGGTGGAAACATTAGGATCACACCATATGACAGTTTGATAAAATCGACAAGCCAACGAAGGTCAAACGTACTCGTTCGTTGACTCTTTATGTACCCGCCCTAATCCGATGAATAAGAATCTAAATTAAAATGCATTTTAGACGACCGAAACATTATTTAATTTTGGCGTATTATACATCTGAAGAGTCGTTATTGTGTATATTTTGTTCTAGATTACAGGTCACAGAAAAGTAAGTAGGTAATTGAAAATTGGCTAGTTAGTTATAATTAATGTACAAGATAATTTGCAATTGCATAAAATATAATATGTTCGCGTGCAGACTTATTGTGCACGCACTCTATAGCATTTTTACCAGTGTTGTGAGGATTTTGCCGGGTTTCCTATACCTTACTATGGATTGATTTATGAGAGGTTAAGATCATATATAAATTAATGTTAATTTTTACCTATTTTAGGGTAAAATAATGAATAGTAAGATATAGAAACACTTGAAATGACCGTAACATAACCAACGTTGAATGTATTAATTATATATCTATAATAAAAATAACATTGTAAGGATAATCTGCAATTTGAGAATTCGTATTATCGGCGTTGAAAATAAATTAAATCCATTTGCCTTTTTACAAATTCTGGACCAAAAATTTGGACCCGTAGTTATGGTAAATTTACAAAAAAATATACCTCTACAGATAGAATAAATTATTTCCAAAATTCAAGTATTAGTATAAATGATTGATATTAAGGGTAAAATAAATGTAAAAGCAAAGATCTCTCTGAAAAATTACTTTAGAACACTTTTAATCAGTCTCTTAGGATAAAATTTCCAATATTTTACTTTGATTATTATTCAAATGCCGCGGACTTGAATTACTGAACGACGAAATATTAAAAAGTGATCAGTAAATCAAATAAATAAATAATAATACCAATCGAAAGTACTTTTCACTATGTGAAATCCATTTAAAATATTGTAGGCAAGATTCTACAATTCAATCTGTATACATACCATAATCAGTGGCGGAGTAAGACTTACATTTCATGTGGGTAACATGCATTTTGCGAGGCCCTACGCTGCCTCTGACCATAATAAATGAAGAAAACTTTCTTTTCTCCATTTTGTTTGAATTTGATACGACGGTGGTTCTGTGGTACAGATTTTCTATTTGTCTTACATCACATAAGATTGCGTTGTAATCAGTGCATTTACATATTTATAAAGTTTGAAATCATATTACATATTTCGCGTATTTTGTGACAATTTTAAGACGTTGTTCGTGAATATTAGAAAATGTATCCATTTACTTAATATTGGTTGACACAGGTTTGTTTTATCATATACTGAATTTTATAATCTATATTTAACATACGAACACATATTAAAATTCTGTTCAGGATATAGCACTGTGACAGTAATAGGGATGCGGTCAAATGTTACAATAACTTCTAACATTTCTTATATATAAAAGAACTGGCCCTAAAATAACATCTCATGCAATTTTTAAAATATCATCACATATATAATTTTAATTATTATTCAAACAATAATTAATGCGCCATTTGACTCCTTTTAGTAGTATTTACTTATGGCGCCATAAGTAGGTATGCTCTTGCAAAATCTATGAGGATCTGTCATTCTCTAATGTCCGCTCCTTATTTTTTTAAACAGTTTTTAAAATGCAAACGATCCGTTGGTCAGCAAACGCCGTAGTCAATAGGGTGTGAGCTATTCCCCGGCATAGACTTAGCGGGTTGAAAACCGTCATCACCTGCCTGTGTAGGGGTGGGGTACCGGCAGTTTACTATCTATCTATGGCAATAGGTGGCTTTGCGGGCCTCTTCTCTTCTCTTTGATTCCCTAAGCGGCTTGGCCTGTTTATCTGTGGCTTTCTTAGCCATCTAAGGCTTTCAACTAAACGTGAAAAGATTTGTCGACATTGTCACTAATTATAATTTTAGTATAAACATATCCTTCCAAAACATAATTGCTTTTGAAACATTTACCTGTAACAAATTACTATTATGTTTTGTAAGGCATTTTTTTTAAATATATGTAATGAATTTTTTTTTATTCCATAACATTTTCATACACAAGTACCCTTTTAGTAATTAAATGTAGATTAATTATAATAATAAAATATGATCGCAATTTAGTTGAAGCAAATCCGGGCCTGTTAATTTCCTTCATCCGATACATTTTATTCCTGACGTGAAGTAGCTTTACCCTGGGGATTTAAAATAATTCCTAAAGACATTTGGCTTATAGTTTTTTTGGTGTTAAAAATTCCTTTTATCTTAAATAATTATGTTAATACAAATACGTGTTAAAAGCTTTTCGAAATTCGGGATTTGAGATAAACTGTACGATATCCTACATAATGATATTCTTATCCACTACCAAAGGAAACTAATATATCTTAAAACATCGAAATACAACATTTATATTTTTTTTGTCTATTTTTATTGATATTGTGCTTATATTATGAAGTCCACTAAATTGAGTACATTACAAAGAAAAAACTAAACTTTTTTCTTATATATTTCAATAAACAACCGTTCACAGGTAAGTTAGACGAAAGGTATGTGAACGTGAAACAGCTTATAAAATTGAAAACATGGTCGTAAACATGTGATATTTTATTATCTATGGTATAAATTACAACATATATTTTTAACAACAATTAATTTAATAATCGAAGTTTGAGACCCCTATTCTGTGTAGAACAATATTCATGTGCAAATCAACGCGATGGTAAAACGAGTAAATTAAAAAGTATTGTCCAATACACGAAACGATAGAGGAACGAAACACTTATTTATTTGGACGCATTATCTTTTCAACTGTCTGTTTGTGTATGAGTATTACGGAAGATGTATAACTAGGTATGACAATCGCCTAGTTAAAAGTCTTACATTCTAAAAGGCTCCATACAAGACGTTATTTTTTAATGATTTCTATTTTTGACAGTGTGGTGTAAAAAATATTTCAAATAATAAAATCTCAAAAGTGACAAAAGTTTTTGGCGGGAAGTGAAAAGTGATGTTGTGTAGTGCAGTTTCATTTTCTAAAAATGTATAATATTACTTTCATATGAACAAAAGTTGTAGGATATTGACAGTTTTTAAGTAATAATTATGTAGTTTTATAAGAAATGTAAACTGTGTAATCAACTATCAGGTTTCGAGTTGTGACAAGAACTCCGTTGATTAGCTTCAATCAATTAAGTTGCATGTTAGCTGACTTATACCGAAGAACTATTACATAAAACAAGGCTGTATGGACTAAGTTTCTTTGCCTGCTATTGTGGCGAACACACTAAAAAGTGACAAAAGAATGACATATGAGTATGACAGCATATAGTCGTGTGGGATTTATGTTCAGAGTTACGGTTTTAGTGCGATATTATCATTTTTAGTTTCTTCTTCTACGATTAGTATCTATTGTTCTAGTATGAATGGAAATATTTAAGTTTCACTTATAATAGGCGGTCCACATTCTGGCGAGAACGCGAGAAACAATTGTACATTTCGTTTTCGACTCAACCAAAACGTTCTAATTCTCGTTAGCTCGCATGAATGTGGAGCTCCCGTAAATAGTCAAGAATTTTAATTCTTTGAAACTTATCCCAAAGAGATGATATTAGACATCCATTTTATTTTATATATGTATTATGTATGTAATATAGGTTGGGAATTCCTTTTGTTTGATTACATTTTTCGATTAAAACGTAGTATTTTCGGCTGCTCCTATGGTAAAAATATGTATATACTCAAGATAATGTAATAACTATCATTAAAAAGGTTCATATAAGTATATGCGTGACAACTTTTTAAATGCTTTATTTTTATTTAAAAAAAATGTTAAACGTTTTATTCACTAAAAGAGACTAATTTTGAGCAGAGGCTTTGTAAATTTTTCAAAAATATAAATACAAAGCATATTTTTTTAGGTTAGGTGATGATTATACAGGTGTAATTATGAAGTGGGTTTCAATATTGAAAATTAATTTGGAAGCCTGGAAGTGTGGAATTATTAGTAAGAGGTTCTAATTAAAATGATATGTAATTAATACTTTGCTTATATAATAACGTACAGAATTAATTTTAAATATAAAATTGCATAGATTGACAAATTGATATCAAATTAATATTAGCTTAATGGTCGAGTAGTTGCAGATTATACAAAGGTTATACGTCAATATTTTCATTACCTAACGCAGAGGAAGAGTTAAATAGAGAAACAATATGCCCATACCCGATAAGCGCTATTCACCGCCTTCACCTACCGCCACCGCCAAGTAAGTTCTGATGTGTATAGGAAGTTTTTTATAAGAGTACACTAGGGCTACGTTCCAGAAAGGACTTACAATGACCACGTTCACGACTGCGATTGTTCCTGTTCCACTTGCTTGAGGACGTTAAAATCATAAACTCTAGTGGAACGGATTATGGGACGTTGATGTCATAACGATAAAATACACAAATGTCATTGGTTGATTTGAAAATCGTGCCGTTTTCAATGTCAAGGGATAGAGAGAATTAATACTCTGTGATTACGCCCACTTCGAACCACCTCTTCACATGCGTCGCGGTGAGCGCTGTCATCGAAAATGATGACGTCATTAGTGACGTTTTCGCCACGACCATAGCGACCGCGGTCGCCTTGTGAAACGGCAGACGGAGCATTTTGGGCGTTGTGAGATACTAAAGGAACGCGTCCCAGGATACCTACGTCATCTCTGTGAAATACTTTCCTCTACGTTATTTAATATTTCATGGAATATTTTTATCTACGTCCAATATGATTGATTTCACTTTCCCCTTTATACATCATCTATTGACTCACACAATCAGAAAAAGATAAAAATATGTACAACATAAATTAGAAAGAGATATATTAAAAGTACCATATGTCTAAAATATACTTAAAATACCTCAAAGGAGTTTATATTTCACATTGATTTTTGTTAAAATGATTATGAATAAAACAATTTATAGATTTATCTTCACTTTCATCTACTAATACATATACGGAGTTTTTTTATTAGAAAAATTTTGTCGTATTTGAAAAGCCATGGAGTAAACATTCCTGATATAACTAATAGATATACTCTTTATAAATATTTAAAATTTTATAAATAAATATTTTTAATTAAAATAATTTATAAACTTAATACTTTATTAAGTTACAATTATTACATTTTTTTTTGGAATGGCATATAATATAGTTTAAATACCGAAAATGGACAGAAGATACTTTTTATCCCGAAAATGGGATAGTTTTTGGGATAAAATGAAGTAAGTTTTCCGAAGGCGAAAAGCGCCTAGATAAAATTTTAATGCAATAAAAACTTTGTTGCTTGCTTGCTCTGAAATTGAACTAGGCTCCATACGATTTAATTTAATCATTTAAGCAGACCTGTGAAAATATGTAGCCATCAGTGAGAGTTGCTTGTATGTGTTGTTTTCTGTTGAGTTGAGCTTCTTTAGAGAGCTCTCAAAATGCCTCATCTATTCTTCAGATGATCAGAGGATTATGACCACTTTGGACATCAGATCAGTATGGTGATCCAGGATGGTAACGTCTTCTGGGCACCTTATTCATAAAAGACTGTGATCTAGGCTCAGTATTCTAATTATAGTCTAAAAGCATTATAGGTACATAGAATACAATATAAGTGAATATGTATTAATTTCTACTACAACTTTATAATGTATAAACTTAAGATTTATTGATTTATAAAACATTTTAAGGCGACACTCAAAGACGGATAATGGTCATTTAATTAAAAAAATGATGACTTTTTAGTCTGAATTTTTAATTGTTCCTTATGTTAATTGTCGTTTAAGTTCTCTGAGTGCGACTGTAAAAGAAGTGATCTTAAATTGAATTCGAATAACCACAAAAGCTTGCCCATAGAAATTCTTTTACGTCTTTTCAAATGCGACAAAATGTATATAATGTCCCTGATTTTATATATTGTAAATATCACGTTCATCCAAAAGTACATTGACATTCATTTATTCTAAATATACTCAACACATATACAACGAATGAATTGTATGAAGTGTCTGTATTATCATCTATCTGTGCAGTTAGCTAGTTTTTATTTGATAAAATTCAATTTTAAGACTGTGAGTTTAAGTTTGCTATCAAATGAGATGTTGTTATTTCACGACTTCCCAATTAGGGTAAACTATACCATTATTGGCACCCTGCCAATAATTGAAGATATCAATTAAGAAATTCATTGTTTTATTTTTAGAAGTTGAATATTTCATTTATATTTGTATTCATATTTAAAATGTAGTATATAATGTGTGAAATTTAATTATATTTTAATTTTATGTCGATAGGTTGTCTATAACGTACAATAAATACAGAACTAATATTAATTAGAAAATTTAATATATATTATTCTGTACCATACAATAAAATATTTATCACAGGATGGTTCCTTAAAAAAACGACTAAAATTGTGGTCCGGAGAAACCCGTCAGGAACGAAGTGTTTTACGTTAAAAAGAAAAACATTCATTTGCTGAAAAATAAAATATAAAATGTTAAGTTATATAAAAAGATGTACACGTTCACGGAGACATCGCCCGAGTGCGGCCGAAGAAGGATGGTTACATGATCTTTTCATTTCAAAACACGTATATTACACTGATGGATATAATTTTATTTAAGACCTTATTTCATTGCATTAAATTTCGAAATTGTATAATAAAAATTACGTTAAAGATCGTCTGGAAAGGGCTTAACACTTTTTTCTTACGTGACGATCTCTACCAGTTCACTCTTGTAAGCCTCGTAAAAGAATTACGTTCCAATAATATTCGGGTTTTTTAATGTTTCAAATAAATTAACCGTGAGTCAAGTATGGAGGTCGGTGTCAACAATGGTACAGTTTACCCTATAACAGATTATGTTAAATACAGAAACTCCAAACGGCACTCCTCCACATTTAACCCTAAACAGAAATACAACACTTAATCATTAAAATTAAATACGTACTAGTGGTCATTTTTGGCTTAAGTATCGCTAGCCGCTGACGGCTGTTTGATTAAATCAATGTCACGACCAACGCTGGCTTGTGACTTGAATTTTGGCTTGAGTTCCGACTTCTCGTGCAACTTCTCCTGTGACTTAGTGTGGCTTTTATCCTGAGACTTGTCGGGCAACTTTTCCTGTGACTTGGTGTGGCTTTTATCCTGAGACTTGTCGTGCAACTTCTCCTGTGACTTGGTGTGGCTTTTATCCTGAGACTTGTCGTGCAACTTCTCCTGTGACTTGGTGTGGCTTTTATCCTGAGACTTTTCGTGCAATTTCTCATGTGACTTGGTATGGCTTTTATCCTGTGACTTGTCATGTCCGTGTCCACTTTCAACGACGCTCACTCCGTTCTTGTGGGCGCTCGATTCAGCTTCCTCGTCTTCTTGGCGGAATTTTCTATTATACCAGTGCAGGCAAATGCATCTGTAAAATAACAAATCTTAGTTTTACAACTAGTCTTAGTTTGATAGAGCCACACTGGAATCATTATCCTGATTACAGCTTTTAGGGCCGGCTCGTTTGGTGTGATGCCACGCTCTTACAGAATATCGACACGAAACAGGCTTGAGGTAATAGTGTCTCATGCGATATGTGAGAGTTCCGATGGCCCACTGACCCCTTCCCCTGTGCCATCCTCCTATTCCAATTCGAGTAGACACTCGAATTATTCACAAACTTTTTTCATGGCAATATTAATACAAATGTCAATGTCATTTTATGAAAACTTTGTCCTTATTGCTGTCACTTTTGTTGTTTTGATGTAATTGTATTTTAACATTTACGAGTTTAAAAGATTAATAAAACCAACGAAAGTGAACAGCGGCAGTTAATGTTTTGTATGTTTTTCAATTTCTCGAATTACTAATCTCTGGCAGTCTCTAGTCTCGAAAGACGCTGAATTCAAAGAAAAACGAGAATATTCTATTTATTTTTATCGTGTTGTATGAATAATTACATATTTTATGGTAATTTGGAGTTGCCATACTAATAATTTTTAAAGTCGCGGGTTTGTCGTCTCTACTTTCATTAGCCAAAATCAACATTTGCATTAGCTAATTACTTTGACTGCGGTGTTTCGCAAATTCGCTATTAAAAGTTTCCAAAATAATTGTAAATCCTTGTCCAAAATACACTACCTTGATATATAGACCCACAATACATAACATACATATATGAAACCATTTAGAATAGAATATACTTCTAGCTGTGTGAATATGTGCTTCACGCATGTTAATTTTACGGTGGTATCGATTTTACCCACCCTACATTTTTAGTACTTTAATTATAATAAATTCCTTTTATAGTACAAGTTACATTCCAATTACAGGGCACTTTCTCTAATTAGTTTCCAGCTATCTTAATGGTTAAATGGAACATAAATGCCATTTAACAAACAAGTGTTAATGTTAATTGAATGAAATGTAAGGCATACATATTTGTAAAAGGTATCTATGTTGACGCAAGGTTTACCAAGAGCGGTAGGTACACACAGGTCCGGCTCGAATATACAGTACGCTTGCGTCGTTGTGAACGCATGATGTCAAAAATTATTTATGTCCAACGCTCAATTGTCTACGGCCAGATTATTTTGGCGGGAACTGAAGAGTGACGTGATGGCGTGCAGTTTTATTTTCTATAATAAAAATGTGTAATATTACTTTAAAAGAACCATAGTTGTAGAATATTGATAGTTTTTGACTTTGACTGAGTTATATTGAAAATTTAATATACTTTATAGACGAGGCCTTTATAGGCTTTGAAATTCAAAATCTCATTTTAATTTTCTTGCAGAAGTTTGAAATCCTTGCTGGAAAGCAGTATTTAAATATTTAAATCGTAGGTAGATTGCTGGAGTTTCATAATCATAAGTTAAACTTTTATAAAAGGATTTTTCCAAATTGCTAAAAAGTAGGCAATACCTCAATACAGCTCCAAGAACACCGGCGCCGACCAGCGCTGCGCCGGCACCCATCAGGTAGTACCGGTGCTGAGCCGCTTCAGCCCCAGGAGACAGCTGCACTAACCCCACCACCAGTACCACGATGCCAAGTAGTAAAGACCCCACCACTGCGTGAAGCGCTGCAACCTGAAAATTGATGTTTTAACTTTTTAAATAATTAACGTGCCATATTTTTCTCAATTAAATCAACAATTATCTTCATTGATATTGACTTGTCATTATTATCGTTAGGAATTTAGCAAGCATAACATTTTCCCTAAAAAATGTGCCATTCATTCAACGTATAGTTAATCTGTTTCCTCCTGGTGATCCCGGCAGGACATGAGGACAAAGTGATATTATTGTATTGTCATCGGTCTTTAGCACGTGAAAATTTTCAAGATAATCGAATGTTTCTTAATTGGTTGTAATTACATTGTAAAAATCCGTTAGGTATGTACCAACATACATACATACAGACAGGTGAAGCTACTAAAAGCGTGTTAAACATATTAAGCAATCAACTTGTGTAGGCACATTATTTGATTCCATAGAGCATAGAAGTTCGTCACGTCGGCCTTTAAGATGCGCGGCGATTTTCTATGCTGAGTGATATGATTCTATAAGAGATATTGTAATGTTTGTATAAAGTACAATAGTCGTTGTTGTCGTCAGTTCACTGCTGGAAGTAGGCCTTCTTAAGTATGACCTACATATCCCAGCCTTCTGCTTAACTCATCCTGCCCTTATCGGCGACCTTGCACAGATCGTTAGTCCATCGGGACGAAGGCTTACACTACTACCAAGATGCGGTCTCCACTCCGCGACTCAACTACTCCACCCGCAAAACTTCCAAAATATACCTATCTATTTCCATTCATACTATACAAACCAATTTCGGTACACTCATTGAAACCGTGACGCTAAAAAGTTGCAAGAAACCTTGACGATTTTTTCCTCGATAAAAAAATAAACTTGTTCATAGAAGTTTCTTGCGCCGCTTCTTCTTTAACAGTCACTAAAATTGCTTTGGCAGCGGTGGTAGACTCATGACTTTATGAGGAATCTGATACTAGACGAATCATTCAATTTTACGTTTATATGGAACAGTATGGTTGATTAATCCAATCAGAAAGACAGAAACGAATTGTTATTTTGATTTGTGTCCCTTTTGTGTTGAAACAGCGAATTATTGACTGACCTTCCCGCAGACATAGAGCTCGTTCCTCAGCCGATGATGGACAGGCGATGGCGTGGGGTCCGCGTCAGGCGCCCTGCCGAGCTGCAGGGGCAGCTGTGACGGCCGCCGCCCCCCCGCGCCGCCGCCGCGCTTCTCATTGCGCCGCCTCTCGTGCCGGACGGCCACTGCTGGCATCGCGCCGATCATTTTTGCTGGAGATATCAGACCATTACGTATTCTATGTAAAAAGGGACTCAATACTGCTGTATAATGCCTTTATATTCGTTGATACAGGCCGTTCAGTGAATAAGCTTAAAGCTGCAATTATAATTAACCAAAATTAGCAGGATTGAACCCCAGTAACGCTATTTATATGTAAAATAACAAAGCAAGCTATTATCTGGAGTATGCCATATGCTATGCTAGAAAATAGCAAAAGTTTATCGCCTATTGCTTAAGCACTATTTTGCTGAATGTGACAAGTTACTAGAACAACAAAAGGCCTGAGCAAATTTCCTAAACGCAACATTGTTCGCAATCAGGTTTTTTTAAACTCGTGCAACATGGTTCATTTGTATTTTTCCACTGATTGTTACTCACTATTGTTATCATTACTATCTTGTCTGTGGTATTTTTGTTATTATTTAATTTTCCCTCTGTGTGTCAGTGAAATGGCCCTAGCGGAAGATCAGCGCTGGTTGACAACCAGCTATCTGCTGAGCTACAGCCAATTTAGAACTCCGTCTAAATGATTTTTTGATTACCTATTTAGTATTTTTACATTGTATGTAGTTGGAAATAAATATTTTATCTTTCTTTCTTTCAGCAAAACACTAAAAAGAGTTTTTTTTTAAGAAGATATAGGAGTTAAAAATCCTGGTTGCGGCCAATGATGTGCTAGGCAGGTTTACTGCTTATATTGGGATTGTCTCCTGAAAAAGGAGTTTAAAACGATACCGGTTGGTTTTACTAACACTGGAGTTTTTTTCATTACAGCACCCAGGCTGCACAGGCATTAGATAGTCTAGTCTAGTTAAAAAGTAATACCACGTTATGGTCCAAATGAACAGGGCACTGAGTTAAATTAATATTATGTGAATACACATTGAATGAACGTATGAGGATAGTTCAAGTGTTTAGTAATCGTTCTTTAAAAGTTTATCTACATAGTAAACATGGTATAGCAAGGCTCAGGGTTCAACAACATCTCATAAAAGCCGCATTAGCATAATCCAGACAAGCCGTGAATGAAGGATTTATGAATACAGTGACAAGGAATTGCTTCGGGAGTATATTTTCGGTTGTCGTCGGGAATGTAATATTTGATTCAGTTTGAAAGTAAGAAATGTGTTTATTTAATACAAATATAACGGAGTACAGAAAAATAAGCATAGCATTTAAAACTTAAGCCTTATTATGATCTTGGTCAACATAATGCTGATCTTGCATGGGCTCTTTTAATATGCCACGGCTTAGCTATATAAAGGGAACTAATTATATGAATATAAATATTTCTTCTAGGCGAATCAAACGTTTAAATACGTTGCCTTATTGCTTTAAAACAAAATGAATGTTTAGCATGATTTCCGATTAAATATTATGTCTCTGCTACACTTGGGATAATGTTAGTATTAATAACTGCGACCAAATGTGATATACTTATAGCGTTAAAAAATAACGCGGTTGATGATTAGCTACATTAGTGTAATTATATAAGTTATCTGATGTCACGTATCAAATAACGCATTAAAACCTTGCTAAATCTGCTTGATACAATCACTAATATTAATATTATCCCAGGTGTAGCAGAAGTATTTGGATATACAACCTTAAATACTTACACCGTTGATTCTCCCTTGGCTGCAACAAAGACTGGAGCATATCTGTAACAAATTAAGAATTATATAGTGGATATATGTTACAATAAATCCTAACAACATATACAAATAAATAAAATGTGTGGGTGCAATTCACACGCAGTAGAAGTGAAACAAAGTGTGACAAGTGGTGGGAGGGATTCTAAATTTCAAGACGTCACATTTCATACACTATATCGTTATAATGCATTGTTACGAGTCGCGAGACTCGAATTAAAATGCCGTTAGAATTACTATAGAGTTTATTAGAACCATACAAACACGTTTAACACAGGTACAAATATAACCGAACGCAATAAGTCCAAACGTAATGCAGGAGATCGTAATTCAAACACACGCGTAAAGTCCGTCACTAAATAGATTACCGAATATACACAAGTCTTGCTTCGTTTGTGGTTATGGCTCGACCGCCTCATCTCTCCATTGGGGCCTTGCTTTATACTGCACAGATGCAATATGTCTGCCCGGTCGCGTGGACCGAATTTCTGAGAATCAGTATGTAGGTACTTTTAAATTCAAGACACCTGGCAGTGATAACAATACAACAATAGGCCGTAAAAGATTACACAATGGGCTGTTTTTTTTAAATCACATATTTTAAATACAATGTAAACAAAACAAGTCCAAATGCCGAAAAGGTAATAAAATATGTTTCTACGGGTAGGCAGGTGTGAATTTATCTTTGTCGGCACCTAAGTCGTAACAATATATAAGATTTAAAACATGAGATTTGAAATATTAACGAAAAAGTTCAAAACATTTCCAGCTATATCTGTATAACCATAGTGTTTAAATTATTAAACACAATGTTTTCTATCTCATTCTGTCGCTTAGTCATATAGATTTATGTGTTTATCCCATTTTAGTGTCGCTATTTCGTTTTATCGAGTTTCAAATCACAACGATTCTAAAGAAGTTTTACTTCAAAATATAGGCGTTCAAATAATAACTTTTTACTGTAGTGGGGACGGTCCACCGCTCGCCGAGTTTGCGGATAAAGGCTCGCGCTACATACCGTGACCCCGGCACTCAGGCGGAAGAAAGACCCATGGGGTTTTAGTGGGTATCCCGGCGATGGTCGTGCCAACGCACATCGGCGTCAGGGGAGCCCCACACACCGGCCGCGAAAGACCCCGCGCGGTCGAAGGTGCGGTAACGCTTTTCCCCAAGTAAAACAACAAAATAAAAGTTCGTTTAAAAAAACCGACTTCAAAAACGAAAACGTATAAAATAACTTAATAAAGATTTTTGACTAAGAATTTATTTAGTTTATTAAGTGACAAAATAATATAAAATTTTCTACATCTTGAAGTTTTTTTATTTTTTAGTTTTTAGTATCTAGCTATGGGGTGGGCCTACGAAAGGTGCCGCGCGCCTTAAAAAATATAGGTCCCAAGAAACGGGAATGGAAAATTTTCATAAAAAAATGTTCATCAAATGAAAACTATTTGACCAAACTATGTTAAATTTTTAGGGGACCAAAAGGCAACTATTCCGCATCAAACTAAAAAGAATCACGTAAATCGGATCATAAATCTCAGCGTAGTCGGTGTACACACATCAAAGAATAAAACAATCAAATTGAGAACCTCCTCCTTTTTGAAGTGTGTTATAAAAATGGCGTTGGGGAAGTATGCAATCGCAATTCTCACTCATCCCACGAAACACGATTAGCTTAAGGCTAAGCGTTTCACGCCGATATTTATTAATTGATGTTGACGGCGTCTGTGGTTGAGCGGGCTAAGTCTTATCCAGCTGAACACGCTGGAACGCAGAGGCTCCGACTTCGATTCCTGGCATGGTAAATTTCGGAAACGAACTTTCTGCTATTAACTATTTATCTGGGTGTCTGGGATCGGCGAGAGAATGGTCCGTTGTATATCACCCATAACACTAGCGTAACTAACCTTAGGGAGGATATAAAATGTGTGTTTTGTCTGCCGATTATTCTGTAAACACAGAATAATAATAATAATGAAAAGTGGTTAGCTCGAAAAGCTGTCATCAAAATAGTGATTCTACCACATCAGCTTATCAAGAAGATACCTGTCATACGCGACATGAGGACACCTAAATTGTGTTTTAGGAAAAACTGTAAACAAAATCAGCATCAAGGTGCTGGAATAATATTCCTCCACCTATAAGAAAAGCCCCATCAGTGTCACTCTTTAAGGTAACACTAAAGAAATAATAACTTAAGACATGATACAAGTGCTATATGGCCATATTAGTTCTAATACTGTTATATAAATGTATGTATGTTTGTATTGTCATATGTATATATATATATATATATATATATATGTGTGTATATATATATGTATATATATATTGTTTTTGTACTTATAAGTATTGTGTATACTTATGAAGAGGAAAAAGGAAAAGAGGGCGCCCTAGAAAGCTATGGATAGCGAGGTGTGGAAGAAGCTGAAGGAGGCTTTTACCCGAGAAGGGGTTCTGATCAATGGTACTGAAGAAAGTAACGATAGCGAGTAAAAGAAAAAAGAAAACTTTATATATATACTTATATTTAAAACTTATCACTACACGTTATATTTGTAACATACTATATTAGAAGCATGTAATAACAATTGTAGGTAGGAATTAAATAAACGGGTTTTATTATTATTATACTGTATGTCTTTGAAGACCACGGGTCATAAAAATGAACCGAACTTTTGGAGGGCTTGCGTGGGGCCATGGAAAGGCCAACACGTAGAGATCCTTTGACAAATTTAATGTAAATGTGGCGTGACACTGACCGGCGATTATCCATGTCTACACCATATAATAATGCACCCAAGGACAAGCCCCGGGCAGTGTAGGACTATTGTGGAAAATAAGGACAAAAAGTACCGGACTATTGGGGTGAAGTGCTAGTAGTACTATGGGTCTGGGAATATGGAGACTATGGAGTCTGCCCGTCGCAATGTTTAGGGAACATGGAAAATTGGGCAGACGGTGACTCGCCACTTCCTGCATGGGCCCCAAAAAATGCCATAGAAGAGAGGGGCAATATGGATGTGAGTGGCTCAGGGCTGCAGGTTCACCGAAGCTATTTTGATTTTATTATTATTATTTGATATAAAATTGTCTATTAATCCGTTTTATTTCATCATTATTTAACTAAATCGATTTTATATTATTTATGTTGTGTTGGCCACCGTGACTCCACCTGCTGGCTCCAGGCCGGAAGAGTAGCGCTGGTCTTAGTAGCTAGTATTACGCTGAGTCTGAGTCCAATTTTAGGACTTATATTGTTTCCTTGATTTTAGTTTTCTCAGTATTGCTAAAGTGTTTATTTGTCCTAAATAAACAATTCTAATGTCCTAAACAATTATTTCTTTTTTTCTTCTAATATCAATCTTAACAGTTTATTTCTGTTTTCAATTTGAAATAATTCGGTTAACAGAATACGTATTATATTTTAATCATCGAGGACTCCATCTATGGGTTTAAGTAGTAAAACGACAAAAAGCGAGAAAACAATGACTTATGTCGCCATCTAGAGTATGTTTTAAGAGCTTTTTAGATTTATATCTTGATCATGATGATCTAAATGGTATCTTTTTTTTTGGTTATTATAGACATAGTTGAATATACTCGTACAATAAAGTAGTGGAGCCGGCAGATGTTGTATTGCCTTAAAAAATGTTACTCAGGCATAATATACCATTCTAAAGGTGAAAGAATTTATTAAATCGGTCTAGTAGTTTTTGAGTTTATTCGTTACAAATATACAAAAATACAAACCGTTCCTCCTTATGATATTAGTACAGATAACTGGATGTAAGACGGTGCATAGAATGGGCCCCTTAGTCTATAATGCCAATAGAAATAAAAGAATCTGTGAACCTCGGTTCGTTTAAAAACAGATTAAGAAAGAAAGAAAAAATATATTTGAAGAAATAGCGACGTATATACATTGTTGACATGTATCTTAAAAATAAAAACATATTTTGAGAATTTGTACGCCGTATTTTCAGCAAACAAGGTTTGCACTCGGCTTATTGCTGTTTCGGCATAATATCTGATACAACGCTGATTTTCAGTGCAAACCTTCCTTTTGGCGTTACACTAAAACGACCCGAACTTTTGTAAATTTAATTTATAAACCATTTAATTCGTAAATATATACCTACATAGAATAAACAGTATAAATATATTGTTAACTTTATGATTTAAATTTAAAAAAATAAGTAATGCTTTATGTATATTACGCATCTAATCGAATATGATCGGATACAGCGATTGTCTACTGTTGCCACGTCACTGACATGAGGCAACAGTTCTCTTTGGTATAACCTATAAATGTTTCATATGATATCTTACTGTAACATAAACATTATAAATTGTTATCATATTCTACTTTCCTACTATATAAACTAAATACAAACAGACCATGCCGCGAAATGATTCTTTTTATAGGTAAGTTATCAGGTTGTAAGATTGTTGATTTCATGTAAATTTATCATGTAATGAAAATAAAAATATAAATTGCAAGATTCAGAAAAAGAGTTTTAAAAGCGTAATTTTGAATCAGTGTAACCACCAATCGATTAAGAAGTTATCACGCCGACATCCTTTTCTATGGAGAGTTTTCAAATTTGAATATTATATAATCACATTGTGATTGTAAATTGTTATTTTTTTTAAACGATGTATACATCTTAAATATAGGAGTTGTACTGAATAAATGGTTTATGATATGATTATATTTACCAATGCAGCTTTACCAGCTTCAAAATAAAGACCGCTGAATTTAATCCACGTGAAAGTTTTCAACGAAATTCCTACTCCCGGGGAAGTCGTAAATATTTGTGCAGACAGTCCATTAGTGGTGGCAAACAGTGGCACATCCCCATGGCACCAGTTCTACGAACATGAAGGCAAGCAAAGTAGGTCGCGTCTAGGGTTGCCAGTCGTTCCAATTCACCCACAAATTTGCGGCACTTCCAGAGTTTTATATAATATTTTTTATTAAACAAAAAAACTGAAGAAACGGTTACTAATTTTCGCAAATAACTGTTTAAAATGAATCAGATATTAATTGTTTATAATCTAGAAAGGTTTCGTTAGAAATATCAGACAACTAGAGCACACATCCAAATATACATTGTGTATTATTTAAGTATTGTACTTGTAGTAAAAAAAATGATAAAATCCAAGACCTTAAAGATAAAAAAAATTAAGCTAAATCATCTACAAACTGTATTTATATTATGACTAATATCTCCGAATTTTTGTCAGGACTTTTGGGAATTTTAATTGCAATCCTGATAGTGGTAGGTAGTTGTTACATTTACGGGGAAATTTTTGTTTTTTTTTTTAAATATTTTATATATTGATTAATTTCCCAAAACTACCATTTAAATTAGTGATATGAGAGATGGCCCATTGCCGTTATTGCAATTTTTATTTAAAAACTTAACGAAGAATTTCAATATTTCCTTTACTCATCT
This sequence comes from Dendrolimus houi, assembly GCA_039645545.1. Lineage (NCBI taxonomy): Eukaryota > Metazoa > Arthropoda > Insecta > Lepidoptera > Lasiocampidae > Dendrolimus > Dendrolimus houi. The sequence continues at coordinate 1,881,281 of CM077129.1, read as the reverse complement.
AAGAACATTCGAGTACTTGGAGCGCCTTATATAAGGATATTCTTGATATTACAAGCCGTCGACGGCCCTTCAACAAGCATCAAAGAAGCTTTTAAAAATATTAAACTCACATTTCAGACTTTCATTTATATTCGCAAGAAAAGTTCCAGAGTAATGAGGGTAAATATGATTCTTTTCATATTTTTAATGTTTTAGCTATGACAGTGTTTTGTTAACTTGGTTTCGGTTCTTTTTTCCTTTTTAATGGCTCTGCACGATTTGTGTATCTAGCCAGTGTCAAGTATGAGTCCACGCCACACAAGAAGTTCCAGAGACGCGGCGCTGCAAACGCCATACTTAATCCTGCCAGAGTAATTATTTGCTAATCCGTAACTCTATGTAGGTAATGACTGAATAATAAATACAAAATATTCCATAATTAAAGCTGTAAACTTATTTCTTGACTACTTTGCAAACAAAATCTCATCAAACAGCGGACTTGTCACTTTTAGTTCCTTAATTTTCCGTGGGACTGTTTTCGTGGTGCGGACTGCACATTGTTTTTCTTTAGAAGATCTTTTTTAAATTTATAGCACGAGTTCAGCAGACAAGCATTACCTATGGACATGTGGAACACTAAAGTTTCTACCAATGATCGTTTTGGTACAACACACAGAACATTTTTGCAATCACAGTACTAATTGAGGTTTAAATGCTTTATGGCCCGTTCTTATATCATACTATTCATTCACTTGTCTTACCATTTGAAACCTTACTTACCATTTGCGGTTGAATTTTGACATAAGATGAATAGATCTTATAGGTAAGTCGAACAGTCGGTAAGATATAGGAGCCGGGCATTAGTCGACTTAAAATAGAAAATCTTATAAATTATCTAAACACAATTGAATAAAAACTGTATTTAAAAAATTATGTTGTAAGGAAAAATAGGTTATATACTCTGAATATTCGAGTTTTTTTTCTTTCGGTTAACATATTATGTTGGCTACTCCTAAATTTTATTTTTCAATTTCACGACATCATTGTATAGTGGCACACCTTTCTCGTGGTAGCTTAGTGGTTAGCGCACTCGCGTTCCAAACTCAAAAGGCACTTAGGCAGTTTTGGGGCCACCAATAAATTACGTCACATGTTAAGGGGGGGCGGGGGTCGACGAGGTGCGCATGTAGGTGCATTTCCTAAATTTCGTGACGTCAAATTTCTAAACCTATATATATTTGAGCAAATTGCGGAGCTGCTGTTCTAATGTAATAATTTCTTGATGTAAAATTGTAAGATATAACAATATGATGTCATACTAGGGAGGGAGGAGTCTCACAAATGTGACCAGCTGTGACAGGGACAGGTAGGGGGCAAAATATCATGAAATTCGTGTGATGTAATTTATGGATGGCTCCTTTCGGTACTAATATACATATTGTTACAATTACCACGTGCTAACGTAAAGGATAACATCCGGATGAAATCTGAACATTGAAATAACCGATGTCTCAAATCCGCCAATCCACCTTGGACAAGCGTGGCGGGTATACTGTCCGTTCCCCCTATAATGGGATATCCGACCCCAGCAGTGGGATTTTATGGGCTGTTATTATTATTACAGCCTTTATAAATATAGCCAGTAGTTTTCTAAAATATAGCTATGATATACATAAACATATAGACGGACGGACACGACGGAATTATAAGGGTTTCATGATTACAATTTGGTAATGGAACTCTAAAAAAATACTATCTAAAAAATAAAGAATGAATTATTACAAAAACATTTTCAAGTTTATTTATTCATTTATTTATTCATAAGTGTCATTATAAATTCAGTGAAATAAAATATTTTATAATTTAATATTGCGCACATTTGAATGTATATTATTCTATAGAGTTCGAGATCTATGTACGTTGTCTAGGAAAAAAATGTGGTGTTATTCATCAATCTATTTCAGTTTCTTATATTTTTTAATATTATTCGTTTCTATATTGAATAAAATGAGGGTAGGTTTAATTAATGTATGAAAAATGAAAGATTTTGTAAACAAACAACTCTTTCCCTTGGTTTGCCATTTGACATTTCTTCACAGAAATTGAAAGCTACACTATGATTTGGTATAATAAAATAAAATGTGTTTATTTTTCAAAATCAGACGATACGATACCTGGTGAGGGTAATTCATTTTCGAAAAATCTAATGATACCACTTCAGTTATCGTCAAAATCGGCCTCGGGATTCCTTTGAGTGTTTTTCACTTCTTTTCTGGATTTGGCCCTGAAGATCGACTTGAAAAATTCATTCTGTATATATAAATTAGTTCTAAAATTCAATTCAAAAATATATTTTGAAAATATATCGGAGAATTTTGAGAATTGAGAATTTTTGTCGGAGAGTATTGCTCATTTTTGTACAGTTAAGTTCCAAAAGTGGTTATATTTTGTTACAATGCGCACATGAAAATAATTGCAATTATTTCTATTATAAACGAAGATTTAGTTCAACACTACTTTTTAATACTTTATTCGACTGCAAATAGACTTTAAAATTATTATTTATTGAAGATACATGTTGTACATTACCTTGTTGATCAATAATAATACAATCATCGTATGACACGATGATGTTGCTAGTCAAAAAAAAAAAAATTAAAAAACTAAGAAAATAAGAAAGTGATACTGCTTATTATTTCTAGTGAGTGTGAAAATTCTTTGGTTTCTTCTTGTATTAATCACCTAATAAACAAAATAATAACGTTTTTGACCTTATTAACAATATTTCAAACTGTTTTCAAGAGATTATGAAACACTTTATAAATAGTTGAAAAATATCCACCACACTTTTCTCATAGATAACACATGTTATTTTCGTTCTTTATATATTAATAAAAACTACATATCTTTTTTATAATTCTGTGAATCTAAACTATGTATTTTGTAGAAACATTTTATATATAAAAGGAGTATTATTAATTCAAACATAACTTTTAGGTAACATGTTATATGAAAATTCTAATAAGTTCTGTGTTGCAATGAATTGTTATTTTTAAAATTTAATTGTGCTTTAAAATGTATATAAAACAAAACTCTACTTTTTCGTACAAAAATTGTTCAGCATTTCGCGCTTACTTACAAATAACTATATCGAAAAATCTGAATATATTAGTATTCAATCTGCTTAATATCCTTTTTACGTACTTTATTAAAATATTTTCTGGTATAGTTGCTAATACGAATTGCTGAGGTCCATTGTTATAACAGTATGTAACAAATGTCAGTGTTAGCCTAGCCTTACACTTGTAAGTTTTTCTCGCATAAATGCCTAAGGCTTAGAGGCCTACGCGAGTAAAATTTACAGGTAATTTAAGGGCAGACTTACGAGTCTGGCCAGCGAGTTATGCTCAACAAAATGGCGACAATTAAAAAAAACAGCTGTTAACATAAAACATAACCTAAAAACCCAATTGTACAAATTTAGGGTTGTGAGAACAATTCGATTTACAATAATACTCATGAGGTAGCACTTCTATTGTGGGTTCAGAGGAGATAATAACTATGGCCATAGTGTGAATAATCTGAATGAATAATTTGTGATACGACTCGCTGGATAGATCATATCTTAGAAAATCAAAATGACAATAACTACTTAATATTAAAAGTGCATTTAAGTGTATAGAGACTTTGGTATCATTTTAAAATGCGCAAAAGCGTTCACAAAAATCGTCCACAACATCGAAATCTTTCAAAAAATTCACAACAAACACCATTTGAGCTTTGCACAACACCAAAACAGTTTCATTTAAATTTTCACTACAAACCAAAGACTAGAACTTAATACTATGTCTTTACTACATAAGGTTAAGTTTTTGAAATTCATGATGATTCAACTTGTAATATTGAATAGATTTTTTTTAATAGTATTTTCAGTTTATGTAATCATTGTTTTAAAATATCTTATACATAATATAACTTTTTTTAAATAGAAAGGAAATAAATATGTAGCTACTAGAGAAAATAAGAAAGTGATATTGCTTCTTATATTTAGTGGGTGTGAAAATTATTCGATTTCGTCTTGTATTCAAATGTTTCTTATATATTATATATTGGAATATATTGGAATTCATTTATAAGTAATGTTTGGCGGGATTTTGGCAATGCATTAACACTATAAAGGGGTTTTTACTTTATAAATTTGGTTTACCACTATCTCTCTGCTATTCTAGAGCAATAGAGTCCATGACGGATACACGGTTACATATGGATAACAAACCTTCTAGTTTATGGCTAAAATACAGAATTTAAACAATGTGTAATGTGAAATAATTTAAGACAGAATATTAATTTATATTCATTATCATTTGTTAATTAAATATTATTTTTTACCAAATTTAACTAAAAATATATTTACATACATTTCATGTGTTTAAATAACAATTTCAAAAGTTGAATATTCATGAATTAAAAGAAACTTTTCTTCTACTTAAATGTTCAGATGTATTTTAGTGTCTTTTATTTTCGTTCGTTTGCTGCTTATAATAAGTTTTGGAGCTGTTTGTCTGTTTTGTATCTTATGCTGAGATTGTGCAGAACATTACGTTCAATAAGTTTTGAAGTACTAGGGCAACAAAAGATTGTAGATAAAGACAGGGAGTTGAGGCCAGTTTATTATTCGATAGTTAAGACATCACACGTATGAAAGGAACATATATTATTTAGTAGGTGTATACTAAACAGAGAAATTTATGAGAACTATTGAAAACACTGCAATTAAATTTCATGAGACAACTTGCAGCTCCTAAACTTATTATTTTCCAAACTCATATAAATCAGGAATTTTGAATATGTACACCATATCAATAATATTAACACGAAAAGTCGATGCGTGATATATTTACATGATGTGACATTTATATTGCAAATACAATTGAATTATACTCTATAAATATTCCTTAATACAAAAGTAGTATAGGCACAAGAAAATTCATAATTATGTGCAATCGCTATAATATTAAATTGCGCTACATGTTTTATAATGTGCATTTGAAAATGTATGAATTCGAGTTTGCGTCCAAGATTCTACAGTTTATATATCATGTAAGTCTCTTCGTTAGTTAATCATTTATTAATTTTAATGGCTTCTTTAATACGTACTTTCTTAAGTGTCTTTTAATCACCATGCCATGATAATTTTATTTGATGTATAATACTGATAGTTTCTTTGACGTAAAGCAATTTAACTAGAAAAATGTTCTAATAATAATTTGTATATCTTACTGCAATTCCTTTAAATAAGTAACTATAAGACTAACTTAAACACCTATTTAAAATTATAATTATAATATATATATACGAAAAATATCTTTGAAAATATTTTCGCCCATTTTATTATCTGAAAAAAAAAGAAAATACCTAATACAACAAAATCAAATGCTAGGAGTCCACAACGGACTACATAATATTGTGAGTGGGCTTAAATTTAATTAATCAATTTCGATACGAAAAAGGAAAAGAACTTTAAATAAATGCGATTTGTGAATTTTTAATGAATTTGTCATGTATCATTTTCTTAAGACGTATCACGATTTTACACAAAGCTAGCTTTTTCTAGACATCGAGGTGACAAAATGAAACTATAAATATTTACTATTCTACTTAATTAAAAAAAATCTTTTTGTGATATTTTACATGATTAATGATAAATAGTCAAATACTAATTAGTAAGGCAATGTTTTTATAGACAGCGTATCGTAATAAAACTAAATCGTTAAGTAGCTGTATATTTAAAATAGTTTACCTATTACGACTAGAGAAAATTTAAGAAATTTTTATAAGATTTTTATAATCTGTTTAATGGCAAATTTTGACAATTAATTTTAAATATCAATATTATCAATTCTAAAAATTATACACTTTTTTTGTGTATGGCTATTTAGAGAGAAGATTAAAAAATATACTTAGTCTGGCCATAAATATTGTTACAATTAAAAAGAAACAAAATATTACATTTGAATTTGGAATCTGTCATTTTTATATGATTGCTCATTGTGTTTTCTCATTTTGGCGCCAATACATTGTACAACATTTTGCGATATTAAAATGGAGTGGGGCGATAAAGAGAACCGAATCGCTGTGATTGCATTACACAAAGTAGTTAGGGAGCCAAATGCAATTTTTAAAACTCTCCATACGCTTGGTATATAATATTTTAAATAAGTCCTCAGGAAAACATATATACGTAATAAATGATACTTATTTTTGTTTGACATTTTAAATTCATAATAAGTATATATCGTAAATATGTATTTAATATAATTATGCAATATCTATATATATAATAATCTTATCCGTGCAGGAACGGAGAAAGAATACAATTTCCTGCTCCTAGGAGGCCTGTTGTAAGAGGCGACAAAACAACCCACGGCCAGGTGGTAGGGCATTTGCCCGACTGGGTGGCTACCACCCCTGGTTTAGAGTATACCGCCATAACAACCTTGAGTTGTGTGCAGGCCTTAGTGGCCAGATTCCAGTCTCCGTTTAGAGAGCAGCAGCGCATTTGTAGCACCTTTGGTGTTGCGAATGTCCATAGAAGATAATAACCACTTTCCACTAGTGGCTCGTCTGCCTGTCTCCTGAACTCATGCAATTTAAAAAAAAATAACATGGTGTATTTATTACTACAATGCAAGTTAGTCGTACTATATTTTGCGTATACCACCATCACCATTATCATCTGAATTCATTTCTGGGGTTGTTTGGAAGAGATCGGTTTTTAGCGATACAACCGCCCTCTGTGCATAATTAGATATAGTTTTAATCTGAAGTTAATTAATTGGCGTAGAATAAAGTGTTATTCTATCTTATATAATATAAATTAATACATTTCATGCAATAAAGAAATTTATTTAAAGATACTGTCAAAATTTGCATTTTAAGAAGAGAATAAGATAGCGAGAATACTAGGAGACGAGAGTCGAAAGGAGATAAATAATCTTAATTAAATTTTGAGCATTAAAGCTAAGCTCGTGTCGAAAAAGCTTACGTAATATCAGTTACAGTTATGTTCATATTCATATGTTTAATTTGCCTCGATTATATATGTATATGGAAAAATATTCACAGCCTCAAATAGAAAATGATACAATTTACTGTTCAGTTTACGAAAGTACAAGATTTTTCATACATATCGACGCAACATGTGGACGGCTTAATTTTTGCATTATAGACAATAGGAGCTATTTCATTAATGGTTCGTTTGGTAGATTTGTTATATAAATTAGTAAATTCATAAGGAATATTTTTTATTAATTATTTTATATAGAGGCTTAAATGGTGGAAATAAAGGCAATTAATTTATTATGTGAAAACCATCTAATTATGTACTAATCAATTCAATGTATATACTAGAGGAGCACAAACATTGTAAATAATTTTTAATTATTGTGCGATATATTTACAAAAACTTCCATCGGAAATAAATATAGCCGAAAAGTAAATGCATCGATATGTATCAAAATGTAACAGCAAGTTTATAATACGAGTACCTATAGCAAAAATTAAAACAAAGAAGTAATGCCATGATCATTTGGCACAATTCTGACAAAATAATGGTACAATTTCAACCTAAATTTAATATTGTGTTTTTTTGTTTCCATCATATAATTAGAAATAAATATCCTTCAAGAATTATTCAATAAACTATAGAGTTTTTGTTTGAACATAAACCAAATATTTATATTAATACATAATTTAATTTAAAATAAATACCTAACTATATAGTACTGTACACCCCTCTTGTAGTTTCGAAAAAAAAGAATCTCTTATTACAGGTATAATTCTAACATTTGTATGTCGTAATTATATAATAAAACTAAGTGCCAATGAGTGTTGTTAAAGTTTTACTTAGCCTACCGCCAACTTGTTCATTTTAATTTTGTTTATGGTTATTATTTACTCTATCGGAGCTTAATCGAATTTACCACCGCTTCACAACATATTGTATGTATGTTATATGTATACAGTCGCGAAAACTTACGAAAATATTACATAGTAATTACAGTTACACTACGAAGTTAGGTCCAGGTCCTATTCACAGTAGCGACGCATGATAAGATTTAAAGTTTGTCGATTGGTGCGATTGTTCAAACATCTCGATTACTCTCGATTATTTTCATTCATAATCGATTGTTTCGAGTCTGACTCTGGCGACATAATCGAGCACGAATCATAACTGGTCTGGTCTCCGAGTCGAATAAAATGAAAACACCTCACTAGCCATTCTTTAAATCACTATTGGTAGAAAATTGTCATTATTTATGTCAAGTATTAGCTCAGTAGTAAGGCAACGAATGGCCAGTAAGTCATAGCAATCGGCTGTTATTTGACTCGAAATAATCAGAACATATCTCGATTGTTTATCCGAAAGGTGGTTAATTGTTGGCTCGATTGTTTACACATTTTGGGATTATCCAATGTAAGTAACATAACCTCAACAAATCATATACGAGTAGTGTTGCCATCTCTATAATTTGGCAACCAGGACAAAACGCGTGAAAACCCTGGATTTTGGAGCCTATAACCCGGACATATAAACAAGTTTTTTTTAAATCTCGCGAGTCGGTTCGCTGGCTGATCGCGGTGCGGCGGGCGTGTCGCGCGGCCGTCTCGTAGCCCGGCGGCAGCCCAGGAATTGAAATTTTTAAACCCGGACTACAAATGAAACCCCTTCCGGACGCTCCCCGGACGCCCTCTACACTAGGACAAATGCGGAGAAACTCAGACGGATGGCAACCCTATATACGAGTACAGTTGGGTATTTATTTTAATTTAACAAAAATGTGTCAGGAAGCTTAAAATACTTACGATTAAAACATATAGGGTACAAGAACAGTATATAACAATCAGTCTCAAGCCAATAATATATATGTAATTCCATTCATTTATTACATAATTCAATACACAAAATGATTACTACCTGCCCTTCTTACAATACAGTCATATTTGTTTAACAGTGGCTTTTTTAAGTTTTCAATATTGTTCTGAAAAATACTCCGTAATGATCAAATAATTGTTACATACACATAACATAGTATTATGCCATGTTTTAGTTATAAATCATTGGAGTGTTATTATTTTTTAGATCTAATCATGGAAGAAGACATAAAAAATGTTATTAACTCTGCAATCACGGTTAGTGCTAAGCCTGTTCGTTTTTTAAATAAAAATTCTCAATTAAAACTTTTCAATTATTATAAATTAAATTTTATCCGTACAGAACGGAGAAATAATACAATCTCCTGCGGCCGGGCGCCCTGTCGTATGAGGCGACAAAACAACCCACAGCCAGGTGGTAAGGTATATGCCTGTTTGGATAGCTACCACCCCTGGTTTAGAGTATGCCGCCATAACACTTTTGAGTTGTGTTCCGGCATTAGTGGCCAGGTTCTAGTCTCCCTTTAGAGCGGCAGCATCTTTGGTGTTACAAATGTCCATAGGCGATGGTAACCGCTTTCCATCAGGTGGGCCGTCTGCCTGTCTGCTGAACTCAAGCAATAAAAAAAATAATCATAAATTTAAAGTCCTATTCAGTTTCTATTCAATTTAATTAAATTTAGGAAATCGAAAAGAAAATAATTAGGACGACCAATTTACGACTGACTTAAGTTTAAAAAATATTTTTTAAATAACATTGATAGAAAATTTATTTAAACTAGTGGTCGCCCGTGCTCAAAATTCGACCAAAATAATTTATGTCAAAGACTATACTTCTATAATCACAGATTTCGTCAAGGCAACAATAAACAAAAGAATATATATGCATGTGTGCCCCAAATACATGGTAGTGTGTGTAATGTTTTTTTATTGATTTAATATATTTTTTATGCTTGATAAAAAAAAATAATTAGCATTCGTCGCTTTTTCTCTATATAAATTATAAGTGTGCGAAATTTCATACTCCTCCGTCCGCGCAATTCTCGTAAAAAGGGGTACAAAGTTTTTGCTTCATGTATTAATATATAGATTGATATTTTCTATTAAAATAACGGACTGGTGGCGCTAACTGTGATTGCAGGGCGTGTTACGAGTTATGTTTTTACTTAGCTATTGTCACTCTAAAATATTATTTTTCCCTGGTTGTAACAAGGACTATTTTTAATATTTGGAATGTCTATCCTAGCAGCATAGTTGAACAAATTCAAATTAAAAAATTTCATATGAAATATTTAGATATAATAAACTGTTTATCTAGGATTATATGGACCAAAAATGTTAATAGCACCATTTTAGATTAAAATTGAAATTTGTAGGCTGAAGTAAAATTCTACGAAAGTCACGCACGTCACGAAATAAGTAATTATTTATTGGAAATCAATAACTAGAAAGGGCATGACGGCTAACCTCACGCAATAGACTATATCGATTCAGAAAAGCTCGTTATATTACGACTGTATTTGTAAATAAGACAGATAGAGATATAACTAACCGCTACACTCTACTCAGAGTTGGTCCGTCTGTTTTAAATATTATGTAGATAGTAAGTTTATGTTTACACAAAGCGATAGGTTAATATCAAAGGATGATATTGTTGTAGTTAAGAGTAGGAAGATATAGTTCTAATAGAGCCATTATTGCATCAGGTTTTGATCTACAATCGTCTACTGGATCAGTTAAGTCGGTTGTGATTGCGATCTCATAGAAAACTAGAGTCAATCTCTTTTAATTTCTGTTTTCCTAATCCCTACATACATTCTTGGTGTCCTTTCTTATTTTCATATCCTACTTATAATTATTTAGATCTTTCTCAGTTCCGCGTATTTGTAAAAATCATAAAGCTTATGCCCGACTATTAAAGGTTCTCAACCGATAGCTATTGTCATGATGTGATCGTCCATTAGTTTATCTGTGTTTACATCTTAACAAACTAATCATAGAAATAATATTATCATAATAACAGTCAGACAAAAAGTAGACGATAATTTTACTGGTAAGTTGTCATCTTCTTCTGCGAAACGAGGCAATTCGATCCCTCAAGACAAACGCGAAGTTAAACGTTTAATAACGTTGTAACTTTATGGTGTCACAAAACCCAGTATCAAGCATATTCATCCTAAAAAGCATTTTTATTTCAGTAGTATATTATCAGAAGTGTTGAAATAACACTTACTGTTACTGTTGGTCTAGAATTATTAAGAGCTTTAGAAGTTAAAAGTTGGTTTAAAGTTATAAGAGATTTTGTTATTTTAAAAGACAATTATCACTCCTTACCGTATGTTGATTATAAAGACGATGATAGTTATAACAAATATAAATTCAAAACTTTTGGATTATAAATCTGATCACTATCGCTTTGTGTACACATATCCTTACAAACAAAAAAACTATTGAAACACGGCAGCTGAAGCCTCAAGCTCAGTTAACATATAAAATAGCAAAACAGCACAAATGTACGAGTCTCAAAATCAAATGTCGCACAAATACATTTAAATCACAATAATTTAGAGTCCAACATTCTGTGGCAATTAGCAGCCACACATGTGAATATTTTCGACAACTCCTTGATTTCGAATTTCGAATCGCTTTTGATGTATTGCTACTGGTTAGAACAACAGCAGTAACGGACAATGTGGTTTCGTTAATGAGTTTTGCAACGAAATGGTCTGAAGTGGTATTTAACTTTGTTTCCGGATATTTCGAGCAGATACTGCTGGCTGTTATTGTTTTGAAAAGTTTGTAATGCCATTTCCGCAGTGCGGATATAATTAAATATTCGGAAGGCGAGATTAGGTTCAAAGATGCATCAATTTTCTTGATTTTGTGTGATTTGCTAATGATTATTCTGTTCGCAAAACTAGAATTAATTTTGTTTTCAAAGCATTGATAGAAAGTAGATGGTACGATTCGAAATCAATGGATTATTGAATTTAAACTGCTCACATTCGTGACATTATCATGTACCTCCCATCCGACAGCAATTCTCTGGTGTCTGACGGCGACCCGGGACTTAAGCTGGGGGCTACCGAAGGCGTCGAATACGTGTCTTTGTTGAACCGGCCCAGTCGTCTATCTGTCTCTGAGGCTACTGACATTTCTTCTTCAGCGATCTGCTCTAACGGCGAATCCCTCAACGTGTCTCCGTTGATCGCTAGCGCGTTTATAAAACCGTGCGCTCGATCTGCAGCTGGTTCGGTATACGTCTCCGTTATTGGCTCAGGCAATACTTCAGCTGCTCGTGCCCTGCGAGCGTTCTTAGTATGCATACCACCTGTCTCTGCATCTCTTTCCAATCTGTGTCCAGACCTCGATCTCGTTAATTGCCTTTGTACGTAATCTTCCAGAGCGTCCTCTTCACTCTTAGTCAGGTACTTGTGTAATGCTATCAGGAATATTCCAATACCTAAAGCGAATAGCCCGGAACACACCAACTCGTTGAACCAGCTAACGGACCCAATACTGCTCCAGGCGGTGACGTCGTCTGGCAACCAACCGCTCGCGATCAAAAACACTCCAAGAACCAGGAACACGACTCCAAGATGGAGCATGCCCACTGAGGAGACGACTTCATTTTCAGTGTTTCTCGGTTTTCTGTAGCGTCGTCGTTCGAGACTGCCGGTGGAGCAGTGCGGGGAGGTGACGCCCGATTCGGTGGACTGCACCGAGTAGCGTCGTTCGCGCGCACGCTGCTGCTCGGCGCGGCGTTTGCGCTCGCGGCGAATGGCGAGCGCCGAGTGGAGGCCGACTGCGTGCATCCTGCAAGCACGGGCACGGGTGAGTGTTCGCAAGCGCAAGGTGAGTGCGTTTGCGGTACGGTGGCCGCAGGCGCGGATGCCGCACGCCCAGCGCGGCGGACGCAGTCCGCGCACCCGTGCCCGTGCCCTGCCGCATAGTGAGTACCAACGGCTAACCGACCCATCGACTATTCGACGTTCAATTTCAAGCGGGTGACAGCTGTACGAGCGAGCACGCGTACTTATGGTTCGATGAACTTTTTCGCCCGTGTATCACCTTATTGTACGCGAAATTTTCCAGGCGAAAACGTTCGTCGCGCTATACGTCGTACTTGCTCGTACATCTATCAGCGGCTTTTCATAAGGAGTTATTAGCAATTATAATTATGTCTTGTTGATTTTGTCCTCATTCAATGGTAATGTAAACAGTTAGCCACTGATACTCCGCACTCAATGCAGCATTAAAATATTATAAAATAAAAATAAAAATTAAGTAAACCTAATATCTACACAGAAAATTAAAACGCTATATTTTTATATATTTTTATCCCCAAATTATTAAAATTTCTGTGTAAAATAATTTCAATTTAATTTCAAAAATGTTTTCAAGATTACCGAAACCCAAAACTCTAAGTTTACATTACCAGGAAATCATAGTCGTTGCGAAAGTAGCAAATAATTATTCCCTTTAAGTTTTCCTTTGAAAGTTGTGCCAACAACCAATGCTATCTAATATCTGCAGGGCTGTCGAGGGGTGCTAAGTGGAGCAACCGAGTGTTCATTATCACAATAGCCCTTCATTCAGCTGTACACTTTTGTGAAGTGGTCTGGTCATATCGGGTTTGGGAAATCTCTTTATATTTATGTTGTTTTGATATTATATAATTTTAGCTTTTCCTATTCGTTCTTCAACACTGGATTATTTTTGACAAAACGTAATTTCGTCATCACGTGTATTGCCTTTCATCGGGCATAGCTACTCTATATAATAAAACAAAAATGCAATTTGTAGAATTTTTTGTCTGTCTGTTCGAGCATAACATGAACACTACTGAACGAATTTACATGAAACCCGGCACAGAGCTGGCTTATTTTCCGGGCCAACATTTACAATAGTTTTCATTCCGATAAATGACGTTGTTTCCGTTGATAGTATAAAAAGGCAACGCCGTGTTTCTCGAGTGCCGCCGTAAGTATCATCGTCATGGCAACACGAAAAAGTTTTTCTAGCACTACTAGTTTTTAATATATTTAATTCTTGAAGTTAATTATAACTTATAATAATTAATCTAATAATAATAATTATGGAGTGAGGAGTGGAGTGGCCAGTCACAGTCTGCCCATTTTTCCATGTTTCCTGAACATTGCGACGGGCAGACGCCATACTCCCCATATTCCTAGACCCATAGTACTACTAGCACTTCACCCCAATAGCCCGGTACTTTTTGTGCTCATTTTTCACAATAGTCCTACACTGGCCGGGGCTTGTCCTTGGGTGCATTATTATATGGTGTAGACAGGGATAATCGTCGGTCAGTGTCACGCCACATTTAGATTAAATTTGTCAAAGGACCTCCACGTGTTGGCTTTCCTATGGACCCACGCAAGCGCTCCAAAAGTCCGGACCATTTTTATGGCCCGTGGTCTTCAAAGATGTACATTTATAATAATAATAAATTTAGTATTAGAAAACTTGATGATGATTTTAATTAAAATTAACCCTAGAAATTATTAATTCCTAAATCAGGTCTACTAGTATTATTGCAGGAAGTGTAATTAATTGTAACTTCGTCTTAATAAACGCTAAGTTCGTCTTAACTGTTGAATTTTTGTTGAGTGGCATATTTGGCATTGTCTCGGTTTTGGCAGGTAGATTCTGCAACAAGTTGCCATTTGCAATGGTTGGCGGTTTGCCAAACGTGTATACCTGAGGGGCTGTCGATGTCTTCCGGCAGATACCAGTATTGGCACTGTGTGGCATATTGAACCAGTTTTCACGCCAGTCAATGGAATTTTTAGTTAGACGGTAAGTACACAGATGGATGATTAAAATCTATACTAGACAGTTCGTTTCTGCCTAATAATTATGATGAATCAACAAAACTGATTATTGTAAACTTGAAACATTCAATGTTATTTTTTTTCAATTCTCTATTTAAAGTATATACTGCCCTAGCAGAATCAATACTATGCTATTTCAATACTCTTGGGGTTCAGGAGCACCAACTCATCTTACAGTTCTTGAACGTGCCCAAAGAGCGCTATTAAAGTGCATGACTTGATTATTCTCCACAGACTCCGTTTATCATGAATGCAAAGTCTGCAAACTATTCATACGAGCTATAGTTTTGAAACAACAATGTTGTAACTAAAAATACTGTGGATCAATCGGTAACAAAGCGCAGGCAAGATCTGGTCTTCAAACAATCGAACTGTCGTACAAGCTTTGGTGCCAAATCCGTAAAATTTCTAGGTCCAAAATTATGTAATAGTATAGGCAGCAAATTAGTTTTGGTTACCATGACACATTGTCAATTGAGAAAAGGCTTAACTGATTTCTTACACTCTCTACCATTTAAAGACGCTGAAGAACTTTTACGATTTCTTAGCTAGTCAACTTTTACTGACCGTCATTTGAAAATAGTTACTTTGATCACTTACGCCTACAGAGACACTACGCGCATACACATACTCTCATGCGTACTCGAATATAAATAAATACACACCCCCACACACACACAACATACACGCACATACACAAAAGCATATTGTTATTACTAACATATTTGAATATTAAATTGTAATTCTTAATTTAACAATAGAAAATATTATTTATACATATAAATTTTCACCACACAAAGACATTGCACTAATGTACTAGAATTATATGACCGAAGCGAATCCTACTGTGGCCCGTCACACAGGCTCTAAGGAGACCTAGCGCGGGAAACAGAATTTCCTTTGGAACGCCATTTGTACTGTTCTCTGTGTTTTAGTCATTTTATATGTACTCTGTACCACTTACTCACATGCTAATAAATTTCATTTCATTTAATTTTTAATTAGGGGAAATCCGAAAGTCGCGGCACTGTGTGGCCGTGTGTAGTTCTAGCCAGAACTAGAAGTGCTATTGGCACACCACCATCAGGGATACCCACAGCCAACTTGTTCATTTTAATTATTTAGTTTTAATTTTGTTGGTTGGCGGTAGGCTAAATAAAACTCTAACAATACTCATTGACACTTGATATCTTTGTCTCCCGTGATCACGGCTACTGAAAAGTGGCCAAAACGTCGGAATAATAAAAATCAAATAAATTATCGCGCCTAAAACCGTTAAAACGTAGTTTTATTATACTCTTATTTCGTTGCGTAACAAAAATAATTATCGATATCTGTACCTTGTATGTCACATCACTAGAAATTGCTACATTGACCTGTCGAATTTGTTCTAACTTTAACTTTAAATTAAACGGTTTTTAGCAACAAATAATTTAAAAGGTTTTGTTTAAAAACCGGTTTCAAACAGTTTTTGCCGCACACCTTCAATGCGTAGCATATATATAGTATATAAGTAGCCCGTTTTCAGTCGCACATATAGAGAAAGTAATTCTTGCGGAGTAAACCGACTAATGCAAGTTTACATATCATTCGGTTTAACGTTTACACTCCGAACCAAATACAGTGTAAACTCTATATAATGACACTGAAGGGACTGTGCATGTTATGGCGTTATAGAGAGTTGTCGTTAAATGGAGAGAAGTCTGTTATTTTTGTCTGACATCTTTTGCTGTACCAGTAGTTTTGTTGTATTTTTTTACTTATTTTATTCACATCTTGAGATATTGAGGCATCTTGGTGATAAAGGAAGTACTTAGAAATATCGGTATTTTGGAATTTCTTAGAAATTTCGGTATGCATGATGCTGGCAGTCGAGTTTATTACGGGCTAGGATGTAAAGCTGTAAAACAACGTACACAGCTACGCAGGTTTTACTAATATTGGCAACTTAAAACGTACTTTTTATTACTTAATTGTTGTCGTTATTGAGAGTGGATGTAATGCTATATACTTACAGAGTGTATCATTGTATGGAAGACAAGCTAAACGAACGATTTCGACGCTTAAGGGAGTTTGTCGTTAAATCAAGTGACGTTACATGGAGTTTACACTGTAGTTTATTAAAACCGATAAAAACCGGTTGAGTTTAAACCGGTTCAAAGCTTTGGTCGCGAACTATGCGTTAGAAATGATTAATTTGATTGATTAGATACATCGAATACTTGGTCTGTTGATACATTAGTAAACAGGGTTGATAGCCAGCAATGTTTATGGTACATTGAAGTGCACTCAACATTTCATCTGATAAAATGGAATTTGCTTTCGTACGTTTGTTTAATTTTCATACATTTTGGTGAAATACGTAACGTTAGGAAGTGTAGAATGTAGATTTAATTTTAACTTTTTTTTAAATATAGATTTTCACTGTGTATACGGCCAGTATCAAGTATTCGTGAATATTAAAGGTTTGGAATAAGTGTGACGACAACAGTCAGCGCGTTCCACTAGTAGCTCACAACGACCACCGACCGCGATTTTTCCCGTTCCACTTGCTTGCGGGCGTTACAATCATGAACTTTAGTGGAACGGTTATTCGACCCACCTCTTGATATGGGTCGTTGTGAGCGTTGCGTGATCAAAATTTATGACGTCATTAGTGACATTTTCGCCATGACCGTAACGACCGCGGTCGCCAGGTGGAACGGCTGACGGAGCATTTTGGGCGTTGTGAGCTACTAAAGGAACGCGCTGTGTGTGGGTGGTAGAGCTGGTGCCGGTAGACCACGATAAGAGGCAGCTCTAGCCCATGTAGCGCCCGTATGCAATCAATACCCTGGCGCCCTCTCGTAGGCGGGCGGTCTAAATGGAATAATTACCCTTATATTTTCACAAGTGAACAAAAATAGGTGCAATAGGTGCACGTTCATGACAAGAACTCCCAATCCAACCGTGATTAAATAGCAACTGCCTAGATATTGTTATTTCATTTTCTCTTATGACACAATTTGGTATGTAGAATAAAGATGAAGAGCAAATTACCTGACAAATTTTGTTACTAGTAAGTTTTAGTTTTATCTTGAATATAGCGTAAGCATCAAGTTAGTTTATTGACGATTTAAGCATATTTTCAACATATACAACATATTTTCATCCGGGCCTATATCATAGAGTTGGTATAGGTACGGTTCCTATATCTTACAGACCGTTCATTTGCCTTAATATCAGTTAAAAATTGTAATACCAAAATTTTACAGATGGTAAGGCAATTGCAAAAGAAATTGCATGTTTCAATCAATGAATGGTCAGGTAAACAGCACTTACTTATAACATACGTGTGTTTATGAAAAGATTAATGAAAGGAGATGCAGCAAAAGATATACATCAAAATCTATACAGATACAGAAGCTAGTCGGCAATGATCGTCTTTTTTATGCTCGACTTCAGAGTCTAGAGCATAGACACAAGGTCGCAGGGCTAACTGTCTTCTATCGGGTACCTTTCGGGAAGTGTTCGGTCAAATTGCACGAGCTGATTCCTCCATCCCCATTTTACCATCGGACAACCAGACGCACCGGTTTGTGCCACCGTTACATGGTGGAAACACCACCAGTCAGAACCAAGCGTTTCGCTTCATCTTTTCTGCTGCGCACTGCCGAAGAGTGGAACAATTTGCCGGACTCTGTTTTTCCTGACAAATACAATCTTGAAGTTTTCAAGTCACGAGTAAATAGGTATCTTCTAGGCAACCGTGCTCCATCCTAGACTGCGTCATCACTCAACATCAGGTGAGACAGTGGTCAAACGCAAACCTATACTTCCATAAAAAAAATTAAAAAATCGATAAATAAAATTGATGTCTCTTTGTAATATCAAAATAAATTGTGAAAAAAAAATCTTTGCCTACCCATATGGCATTGTGGCCTAGTAATATGTATGTAAATTTTTAAAATAATCTTTAAGAAGATATGCACCAAGGCTAAGAAGATATGCTGGCGAACATTTCCCTATTCCATCCCTCCTGTCTCATCCCTCAATTCCTTCCCCTATATCTCAACTGCGTGATCTGGAGCAGTGCGTCTTCCCCGTCCTGACATACGGCGCCGAGACGTGGACACTGACAGCAGGACTGGTCCACAAATTCCCAGTCGCTCAAGGGCTATGGAGCGACCTATGTTGGGTGTTTCTCTTATGGCTAGTATTAGAAATGAGCATATCTGTAGGAGAAACAAGGTAACCGACATAGCTCGCAAAATTAGCAAGGTGAAGTGGCAGTGGGCCGGTCATGTCTGTTACAGGACCGATGTCCGATGGACGAGATGAGTCTCGGTTAACGTAGTGTCGGACGCCCTCCAGCTCGATGGACCGACGACCTGCGCAAGGTCACTGGTAGGCACTGGATGAGGAAGTCAGAGGACTAGGATAAGTGGCGCCGTGGGGAGGCGTACGTCCAGCAGTAGACTGTGATTGGCTGACGACGAAATACCTCATCTCCTCACATCCCCTCTACTCCATCGAAAAGGCGTTGCAAACGGCAATAGGTGAAAGTAAGTGTTTTCCATTAGATAGTCCATGCCGGGTTGACAGCTTTGCTATTAAAAAAAAAACCGGATTCTCGTGTCGGAAGTTAAGTTCTTAGCCACTGACCGAACGAATTTAGTAAACAATGGCTGTTTAATTACGTGTTGTAATTACAATATTTATTCGCTAACTGACATTTGGCCACTGGCATCATCCCAAATTCGGTTTAATGTACGCGCGAAGAACGCATATGGCCTTTGCATGTCAAATAAACACTATCACAATTGCCATTGAACTTACCCGGACGAGGTGCGGGATTACTTTACGAAATTTCTATCGTATGATCCATTTCCAATGCATACCTCCTCAATAATGGAAGGTAAGTGTTTTAGGATACTTTAGCACTTTTTGGAAAAATCAGAACACTTTCTAAATCTTTATGTCCATGTCTATGTATGTCGGCCTACCTTTAAGAAGTCTCAAAAGCCATTCATTATTTTAATATCTAAAACAATAATTTAAACAGCGACCAAAATACAAAATAAGGCGTGGTAAATTCGTTGATAACATGACCACTGAATATGGGTTCCGTGATTTTCAAAACAGTTGTGAATCCCTAAAAATTTAAGTTCTTAAGAAATGTTGTTTTTTTTTAAACTTCATATAGCGCTTTTTTGGATGAAAATCGAGTATAATAACTGTGTTACGCATACTAGGAAAGCAAAAAATCTTTGTACTACTTTTGTTTATCAGAAAATGCAAGATTCCAATCGAACATAAGCTGTCAAATAGATGTTCAACGTACTATAAGGATGGTCATGATTACCACTGCAGATATTGATCTAAATTGAAACACTCGCCGGCCGCCATGATTAATTCTTATTTCTCACTACAACAAATCTAGCTACACATCTTCCTGTAATTTCACATCGAATAAATTACATTTCACTTAAATTAATTACGATAGCAACATCCAACCCATTCATCTAGTTTTCTATCAAGATACGGAATGGATGCACATACCAGCACACCAAGATTCAATTATCGTGAATAGGCGTGAAATTAACCGATATAATTTAGATTGCTCCGTGTATATAGGCCAGTGTTCTCTCTAGTCTATTTCCAAGTTGCGATGTATCGCAAATAATATAATAAGGCCGTTAATGTAGATTACACGCGCGTTCCAATTTTGAAACCACTTTTCGACCTAATAAAGCTAATGTGTGTTCAGTGTTCTCGAGTTTGAAATTCGAGTAAAAATAGATTATTATTTATTTAGGTATATGGCTTGGCAGCTAGGCCTTTAAGCCAGATCTTAGATTACAATGTAGTTAAGTCATTTTCTTAAGCCTCTGTGTAGCACAGCTCAACTGTAGGTTATCAGCAGGTGCCATTCAACGCAGTTTTTGTGACGACTCAAAAGGCCACATTCGACTATACAGTTCACATTTCTCACAAAACACATAATTACTACTGGAAAACTATCAATATCCTACAACTATTGTTCGTTTTAGAGTAATTTTACACATTTTTAGAAAATAAAACTGCACAGCACTACATCTCCTTTCAGTTCCCGCCAAAAACTCAGTAAAAATAAATTAATCGATATTCTCACAGATAAATAATCAGTTGTAATTACAGGTATGCACGCACTCTTGACGTCACGCGGCAAGCGCCGTATTAATAAAGACAAATATGAGCTAAATTATTTTTTTATTAACATTCTGTTTGCAAGAATTATTTAAAACCATATTTATCTATTACTATATACTAGAGGTGGTCACCGAAGGGGCTTGAAAATAATGAATCACGTAGTATGGGTATGTTCCCTAATATTAAAGACAAGAAAAACAAAAGACCAATTAAACTGGTTATATGATAAATGAGGGATTACTAATGAACTATTAGGTGATTGAGTGCGGTTGTATGAGTCAACTTTAGTTAAACCGAGTTAAAATCGAATGATACATTTATGCAGGGTTTCCATATCTTATTATACATTTATTTGCCACACTATTTACTGGTAAAAATTTTCAGTAAAGTTGATAAAAGTAATTTTAATTTTCTACCAATTATAAACTAATATAATGTTAGTAAAATATAGAAACTAGGATTAAATATGTAAAAAAATTAAAGTAGATATATCCGTATTAAAGCTTTAGAAGTTAGTGCTTTTTCAAAGTAATGTTTTATACGACCGTATAAGGCCGTTTTGGCGCGTCGCTCAACTTGTACGAGTGTTGACGCGCTTTATGTGCTGGTATATGCGCGAGCCACTTTTTCTTTCTTCTTCCAATATTGTAATTGTGTATTTTTTAAATTGTATATTTGGTGAGCAATAAAGTGTTATCTATCTATCTTCTTTTCATTGGAATCTATTGCTATTGACGCTCGCCACAACCGGTTCGAGCGTACACGGTAGAATAGCCCTAAGTAGACGACCATATATACGCGCCAAAAAAACATTAGTTTAAAAGCGTTGTAAATCTTCGTAATTTCTTTCAATGTTATTTTTCTTTAGATTACGAATTCATTTTCCACTTCAAGAGCACAAAGTAAAATTCAATAGTATGAGGAAAAAGTTATCGAGAGTACAATGCACTAGGGCATCTGACATTCAAAGAGGTTGAACTCAGCGGGCACATTTCCGCGGGATGTTTTAAAGTAATTGGAGCGTGATGCAAAGCTGGCTTTTTAAAATCCTAGTACTTCACGACAATTCCAAAATTGAAGTCGTTGAAATTAAGGTTCTTAAAGAAAGAAGCCTTACAAACTTACCCCAATTTAATATGACCTGCTTTATCTGTGGAGGAACGGAGAAAGAATACTAATTCCTGCGGCCTGGCGGTGTGTCGTAAGTAGCGACAAAACAACCCACAGCTAGGTGGTAGTATATTTGCCCGTATGGATGGCTACCACTCCTGGACTAGAGCATGCCGAGATAACAACCTTGAGTTGTGTTTCGGCATTAGTGGTCAGGTTCCAGTCCCATCTACGACTCCGGCAACACATTGATTGTGACACACCTTTAGTGTTGCAAATGTTCATAGGCGACGGTAACCACTTTCCATCACAGTTGGGCCATCAGCCTGTCTGCTGTACTCCAGTAATAAAAAAAAAGAATAAGATCGGAATAGTGGAAAATGTGCACAACCTTTTTTTATTTACTTGCCTTACCCTTGGAATTTTGATATTACTTGTCTTGCTTATGTCAGATTTTACTCATAGTAAAGCATATGAACGGTCGGTAAGATGTCAAACAATAGCTAGTAAAATATAATGTAAAAAATAACCTTTTCAATCACCACTTTCTTCATAAGCTTTGTAATGCTAAATAAAGATTTTAATGCCATCAGTTCATATTCAATTGATGAGGTTTTCAACCTTTTAACGCGAATATGATATGAAAATTATTTGACGTTTATTGTGATGAATGCATCGCCAAGTGGTGTTGATTTTAATAAATCATTTTTTCAAGACTTAATATGAATTATTTGACGTGGTGTTTGTGTATCTGTAGTTTGTATTTTTAGTGTTCTGCAAGAATTTTGACTAGAATGGAACTATTATAAAACCGTAATGCGCGTCCATGCTCTTGTGTGTTTCTTTGTGGGATAAAACTACACCGTTGTTGGCTGCAACCCGGCGATTGGATCCTCTCTATTTATTCAAAATATTTAAAAAATCTGAATATTTTCTATTTTGTACTCGTATTAATATTAATAGTAATAACAGAATATACTTTGTTGCATAAAATAGAGATATAATTCAATATAGATAAGTACAGGACCCAATAGGTCATCAATCACTAAAAGCAATTTCTTTCAAACAATCTTAGGATGCATTAGAAAAGTTTGTGAAACATGTGGATGTTGCAATATAACTAAGATTGAATGATTTATATAAAAATAATAATATTATAAGTGTATAGATTTACATAGATATTAATATTAGAGAGATACAGATTAATTAGTTGACTTTACCGCCCATTGTGCACATTTAGAATATTTTTAGGCTATAAGGTTTTCTGTAATGGTGTACAATAAAGTGTTATCTATCTATCTATCTTTAGAGTGTCATTGTATGGCTGCAAAATACAAAAAATATTAATATTTTCTAACGATTTAAATAAAATGACAGTGTGCCCAGTCATTGTACTGGGGTACCAACAATCATATAGTTTCCCATATGTCATAGTCATTTCTTGCGGTCATTACTGCATGTGGACGATACTTGCAGGGCGTTCCATTAGTAGCTCACAACACCCAAAATGCTCAGTTAGCCGTTCCACAAGGCGACCGCGGTCGTTGTGGTCGTGGCGAAAACGTCACTAATGACGTCATTATTTTAGATCACACAACGCTCACAAAGACCCATGTCAAGAGGTGGGTCGAATAGCCGTTCCACTTGGGTTTACGATTGTAACGCCAACAAGCAAGTGGAACGGGATAAATCGCGGTCGTGAACGTGGTCGTTGTAAGTCCCTAATGGAACGTAGCCTCGATAGGAAATTGTATTCTTTTTTATACTTTGTGGCTTGGTTGCAAGACCTTTAAGCCAAGTCTGTTGAAAGTGTAGGCGATATGGCGTTACTAATAATGTAGTAAAACGATAAAATAACTAATACAGGTGGCCAAAATATTAATATTTGAGGATTGAAAAAAAATGTTTTAATGTACTTAGGTCGTGTGAAGGTGAGATCTTGAACAATAACACCAATGTTCTTTCATAATATTTTATTTAAGTTAGATACTAGATATACAGATACGTGTATATTAGCAAATACGTATATTTGTATCTTATTTTAAAAGTGGAAAATTCTGCAACTATTTTCAGCTTCAACAAAAATTGTTTTGAACAATATCCGTTGAGTAACTTTTAATATTTTAAGTATTTCCGCTTTTTTATGGTTCCGTAGGTAAATAACAAAAATAGTGGAAATTTGTCATCTCTACGGAACCCTACAGAGTTCGTGCATTAATACGCAATTTGCCGTATTTTAACGTTATAAATCAGTCAAACAAACTATATTATAACAAACTAAGAATCTCAAACATGTTCAAGTAAACACGAGCGATTAAAAATATTTTTAAATTTCATGCATAAAAGGAAGCGGCAACATCTAAGAGATACTGTTCAAAACAGACTCGTAAATCTTGTTTGATCCTGTCTGGATCTGGAGGTTGCTAAAAATTTCACAGCTTCAGCACTGAAAGTTTAGTGACTCGGTTTATTGATGTTAAATATTTAGCATTAGGGTTTTCCCGCGTCTCGAATATGCATGCCTTTTACATTGCATTTTATCTTTACCTTTATAATAATAATGAATAATGCCCTTCCAATCCCACCATACACACAGCATCACCTTGTTGCGAGTTAACCCGGGTTTCACCACAGTCTGTGAAACCTGACCGGCCTCTGACCACGATCTTTTTCGCACGTTCTTGTCGTACGTGATCCACTTTTCATCACCAGTTATCAGCTTCTTCAAAAATGGTTCGGTTTCATATAAATATCACTATATGTATATTTTTGTCTTATTTCTATGTCTATTATAATTGCCCTTTCAAAATGTAATATATATATATATATATATACATTTTTATACAATTTATGTAAAGCTATATTTAAAAGAGCTGCAGTCTACAAATAACAAATGATTCCATTTTACATCAAAAAGTTTGTGTAAGCATTACGTAAAACTTTGATACGTCTCTCAAGTTGATGGCTTATCTTATGGGAGTATTCAAGTCCCAAGTTACAAAACTTCTGCTATCTCGACATTAACTTAATGTAACTTTAACTTGCAGCTGGTATAAAGACAACTTAAACTGTACACAACTTGTGGCGGATAATATTACTTTGTTTATATTAAAGCTGGATTTAATAAACAGAAGTTTAAGCGGTGTGGAGTCCATTATGGCTAATATAATTGGAAACAGCAACAGCCCGGCCACAACCTTGTTTGTGTCAATGAGCGACAGTTAAGCGATGCGACGATCGAGAAAAAATATATTATGATGTTGTTTTGTAGTTTAACTCCTTAAGGGACTAACTACACTTATTCAGCTTTCATAAAACACCAGTTTCGTATGAAGATACGTACGCATCCGTTCAGCTTTCGCGGCAAACAGACGTAAAATGAAGACTAGTGTGTTTGTTATCCTACGCACGCTCACGACAGCATTCAGTACTGTTTTGCCGCGCTCAGCGCTGTATTATTATCATTGGTACTCTAGTGCATGCTAACGACAGCGTTCAGCGCCTTTCGCCGCGTTCAGTGCTTTCGCCGCGAGTGCTGAATGAGGACTGCCTACCCACTGTCGTCAGGTTTCACCGCCCGTATCAGAGAGTAATGTACGCTTCTCAGTCATTCGGCGCTGTAGGCGGTAGTTAGAAGCGTTTCAACGGAGATAACACGCGATGAGAGCGTTTACAATTTTACGCGCTGTAAGCGGTTGATAGAAGGAAGCTGAATAAGTGTAACCAAAATCGTCCAGCGAAACGCGAATGGAGCAGAATAAATGTATTTAGTCCTTAAGAATTAATTTTTATATAAGACCCCCCGTATGGAAATTTTATGAGGAGTGAAATAATACAAACCTAATTCAAAATCATTGTTTTTTTTACATTACGCTGTATCAGAGAGAACAAAACAAAACAATATATTCAAAACCGTCACCAAGTTTTTGTTAATTAAAGTAATTTAAGTGTCTGTGATATTAATGTTTCACATCTCCTATATTAGATTGCTTACCAGGATGAGTTTTAGCAAAACTACTGTTATATTTCTGTCAGGCGCTCTGATTATTACTTAGGTATATGATTTTAATCTGTAATTAATATGTTTGTAAGCATGTTTTTTGTTTATATGTGTATTTTCTACTGGCTAAATAGTTATCTGTCTGTATGTTTTTCTTGTAACCGCGCCCATATGCGGCCGCTTTCGCTGCGCACTGTCGCGTTTAAGGAGTAAACTTCAGCCGTGCGTCGGAGTTGACACACGCAATTTTTTTCCTTAGAAGATCATTTTGGTAAAATGTCTTATTAAATTTAAAGAACATCTAAAGTTAAACATTAAAGTACAAAATGTTTTAAACTACAACACACAATTTATTATAAATTATTCATTCACTTGTCTTACCATCGGTTGAATTTTGACATTACTTGTATGGAGTTTATATCAAATTTTAACCGAAGTAAGGCAAATAAACGGTCGATATAGGATCTGGCCAAATGTGAATATGGTTTTGTTTCAACTCCAGACTATATGTTACTAATGTATGTTAGTCCTATCCAACAATTTATTTTACATTTGACGTTTGCACGTCCATCAAGTTCCACATTTTTGACAGTAAATTTCACATATCACATTTGTCATACTTTATAGTTCCAAGCGACGTGGTAGTGCCGTTCTGTAAATTTTTAAATTAAAAGTAAAAAGTCAGCCTTCATTTATATTTAAAAAGTCATACTCTTGCTTTTACTTCACTTTTAAGTTTATGGCTTATTTATTACGCAACACAATATTTTTAACAAATGATATACCAACACTAAATTGATTAAAATATATTGACAAAGAAACTCGATTTTCATATATATATATTTTTTATTGCAGGAGTTTAACAAACAAACAGACAGGCAGACAGCCCACTTGATGGAAAGCGGTTATCATCGCCTATGAACATTTTCAACACCAAAGGCGCTAAATATGTGCGGCTGCTCTCTTAAGAGAGACTGGAACCTGGCCACTGCTGCCGGAACACAACTCAAGGTTGTTATGACGCATACTCTAGAGTCTAGACTAGGGGTGGTAGCCATCCAGTCGGGCAAATGCCCTACCACCTGGCTGTGGGTTGTTTTGTCGCCTCTTACGACAGGCCACCCCAACGCAGGAAATTGTATTCTTTCTCCACGCACGGATAAGTATAAAATCGAATAGGTCATGCTTTAGGGCTTTAGGGCATCACCGATTGATCAACACTCGACCTGTCACACAGCGAGATATTTCCGGAACGAGATTGAACCGCTAACTGCATCATAGTCATCAATAGAGCCAAGTTATTGTTTTGAGGCTGGAATCATGTATGAACAGAGTAGAATAGAATTTCTAAATTCGATTCTACTTTATATTTTATTTTCGCGACTAGTATACATAATAAACTACGTTTAACGGTTTTATTATTTCGACGTTTCGGCCACTTTTCAGTAGCCGTGATCACGGAAGACAAAGATGTCAAGTGTCAATTAGTATGGTTTTTATTTAGCCCACCGTCAACTTGTTCATTTTAATTATTTAGTTTTGATCTTGTTTATGGTTATTATTTACTCTATGGGAGCTTAATCTAATTTAACACCGCTTCGCAATATGTTGTGGCTTGAAGAGAAGTAGCGGCGCAAGAAACTCTTCAGGAAACATGCCTAGTTCTAATAATTTTATATAGTATTAAAATGGATGGGAGGAAAATATCGATTCTACTTCTTTATTTCTTTTCTAAAATAAACACAAAGACAGAGAAAAAAACTGTAACATATTTAACGTCTATTGACTTCGATTGGTTGCAAAAAATGCATTCTGGTGTCGGGATGTGGGAAAGCGACCTCTGTGCGACTACATGTATAATAATCGATTTACTTAATATTTTAGATCATAATTGTAAAATTTTATAGGTTTTTTTGGTGAACAGATGTTTTTTGTATTCGGTGGTCATCTATCTATAAAATAATAAGTCTGTAAGGTTCGAGCTTGTAAAAAGGACTAATTCTGATCATTGACTCTTCAGGTGATAAGAAGGCTGGTGCCTATCTCGGGCAACGGATCAGTATGTAAATCCAGCGAGGAAACGTAGCCAGGCTTCTGGGCACCTTTCCCATAGAAGACGGTGATCTAGGCTCAGCATTCTACTTATAGTCCTGAGGGACTATGGGTAGAATACAATACAAATAAGTTTTCTTTTATTATATTAGGTTATTTATAAATTTCTTCATTGTACTAGCTTATAATATTCTGATCCAAAACTTCCAAAAATTCAACGTTTAGAATTTTTTCGTGTGTCCCATTATCTGTCTGATTATTAGGACATCACGTGAAAACTACTGAACAGAAGATTTAATGAAACCCGCCATAGAGCTAGCGTGTATCCCGGATCAGCACTTAGGATAACTTTTATCCTGATAAATGACATCGTTTCCGTGGGGTAGATACCAGAGTACCTATCTAATATCGAAGATTCCAATCATATTTAGATGACAGTTTAAAGTAGTTGAGGTTTTAAACCTTTTTTAATTAAATTTAATTCCCAAATTCGTGAAAATTGTGTCCCCTTTTAATTTCTTCGTACAGGAACGGAAAAGAATACTAATTCAGACAAAACATCCCACAGCCAGGTGATATGGCATTTGCCCGACTGGATGGCTACCACCCCTGGTCTAGAGTTTGCCGCCATAACAACTTTGGGTTGTGTTCCGGCATCAGTGGCCAGGTTCTGGTATTGCCAATATCCATAGGCGACGGTAACCACTTTCCATCACAGTTGGGCCGTCAGTCTGCTGTGCTTCAGCTATAAAAAAATGTTGAAGAACAATTTTGGAAAAAATCAAGTTTAAAAATAAAAAACCTGTGGTAGTTTAGTGGTTAGCGAGCTCTCGTGCAAACTTAAAGGACGCGGGTTAAAATCTTGGCCGGAAATTGGAATCTGGCATGCATCGTTTAGGTAGTTTTCTAACCTAATGTGCATATTGTTACGATTACCACTTGCTAATGGTGAAAAAAACCTTGTTATGAAACCTGTAGATTGAGATAACCGATGTGTCAAACCCGCCAATCCACCATCACCTGCCAATCTACCAACCGCCTTGGACAAGCATGGCGGGTATACTGTCCGTTCCTTTACAAGTGGCCGAGTCCAGCAGCCGGACGTTTATGGGCTGTTAATATATCTTAAAAATACGTTTATAGTTAAAATCTTATACTAATATATAAAGCTGAAGAGTTTGTTTGTTTGTTTGCTTGAACACGCTAATCTCAGGAACTGCTGGTCTGATTTGAAAACTTCTTTTAGTGTTAGATAGCCCATTTATCGAGGAAGGCTATAGACTATATATCATCACGCTAAGACCAATAGGAGCAGAGCACCAATGAATAATGTTTCAAAATCGGGGTTCTTTTTTCCTTTTGAGAGCTTCCGCTGCGTGCGCTGCGTAAACGGTTAAAGTTTCGCAAAAATCATAAGTGACAGTATTGTTCAAATGTGAGCAAATGTTTATCGTTTAAGGTTGGCTCACTATAACCTTTTTTATGCTAACCAAATTTGTTCTAAAATAATTCATTATTTTCGAAGTTGTTTTTATAAACATAATATTAATCCTTATCCAAATAAATACGTTATTCATCACAAGTATATAATTTAAAACAAAATTGCCATTTAAATTATTCGATTTCAATGAAAATCTTAGGAGATATCGCAGTTTTAAAATAACATCGCAGATAAATAATGATTAAGGACTGCACGCACATTTATGATGTGCAAGGCCGGCCGGTGGGCATTCATGAGGGGGAAGGGCGGTGGGGCACCTCCTACGTAAATAAAGTCGCGGGTTAAAGTTAGCGTTAGCCCAAAGTAACTATTCCACGCGTACGAAGCCGCGGGCAGAAGCTAAAACAACATATTTTCAATTAAATGCTGTTTTAGAGTTTTGTAGTCAAATGACAAAAACCTTCGTGTTTCGTCGCCTTTACGGAACCTCTCAATGTCTACTGTAAGATACGCACTTGTCCGATTTCTTTAAAGGAGGACTCTAACAAAAACCTCATGCTCAATTTCACTTAACATACTTATGGCTTATTCGGCTAATTTAATAATTTAACACAAGAGTCATTGAATACATAAAAACTTCCTGCTTTTTAAAATCCTAATTGGTAATTATCCCCGCGTCAACAGTTCTTTAGTCCGTATACCCAATTAAAACTTCTCCCCAAATAATGGGAACAAGAAAATGTTCTGATCCCACTTCAGATTACTTCAACGTTTAATCACAATCTATACTACTGAAAGCTTACCCTCAAACGTTTTTAGTCTTTAATTTTCGTTATGGAACTTCTTTTGCTTGTTTTTTTACATTTAAGTACGTAATATTAAGGCAACGACTTGCGCTGTACAAAGCGCAAATCAGACCGCATATGGAGTACTGCTCACATCTATGGGCCGGAGCGCCTGCTTACCAGACTGACCACCTCGACTCCATTCAGCGTCGCGCCGTTCACATCGTCGACGATCCCATACTAACAGGCGGTTTAGCGAAGAGACTTTGCGTCCCTCTGCTTATTTTACCGCCTGTACAACGGGGAGTGTTCCGAGGAACTGTTTGATCTGGTGCCAACGCCTCATTTTTACAGCCGCACCGCTCGCCAGCGACGGGATGTTCGCCCCCATTTTCTTGAGCTCACACGCTCGACTACACACAATGTTCTCTAGAACATATATTCCGGCGTACAATAATGATCTGGAGGGAACTTCCCGCCGCGATTTTCCCTTCGCGCTATGACATGTGGTTTTTTAAGAAGGGCGTTATAAAATTTCTTAGAGGTCGGCAACGCGTTGGCGACAGTAACCACTTTCCTTCAGGGGTTCAGGGGGCCATCCGCCTGTTTGCCTGATTCAGGCATAAAAAAATTATGTGCATTTTCCTTTCCTTTCATTTATTTTTGTGATTTGTTATATATAGGCTTTATTATTGTAGGTTTAAAGAAATCTTTGTTCTTTTTTCTTCTGTCTAAAATTTCTTTGACTCTTTCGGGCTGATGGGACGAAAGTGAACGACAATTGACGTTTGAGAATAAGGCCTTTGGGGCGCGACAAGAATTCTAACCACGGTTTTTATTGGGTGATTTATTATTTTATATTTAGCTGCGTTTTCGAATATATAATATAGCGCCATCTCACAAAAATTTTAGGTACAAGTTTGTTATCATCCATGGGCAATAATGTAAGTATCACAGCAATAAGCTGAGTTCAAACTCTGTTTGCTGAAAATGCGGCGTAGAATTTATCAATACATGTAATTTTTTTTATAATTCCACGTGTTGGCGCCACCTAATTCCCAGTTAGCAATTGTGCCTTGGGTTTATAGCGTCTTGCAACCCCCGCATGTTGCCGCCGTCCGCTCTGCGCGTGAGTCAGTACGTTGCCAAACGCCACGCTACCGCGACGCACGCGATGTAAGATCGCATCCGCCATTATAACCACACATAATAAGCTATCGAAGATTTCCGCGTCCAGTTACTTACTAGAACATTCGCTTCAACGAATATATAAACTTAAGTGTTCAGTATCTGCGTCCCTTGCGCCCCGGGGCTCGTCTAGAAGGACCTTGCCACCTTTGTGTATTGCCACGCCATAAGCAGCGGCATACCCCCTGAACCAGCGCTGTCGTGGGCTGGTGGCTGACTGCGAGGTTAGTGCAAGATTCTATATTCTCCGGGCACCATTTAATTGGGTAATAAGGGATGGCCATATATTGAGTACATAACCCCCATCCCGCGGGGATTGCCTGCTTGCGTCTTCACCACATAAGCAATGTAATTACGTCGCTATTTTTATAATACCTACTTTCCACAGTGTACGTTTCATCTATCTATACAAGGTATATTATGAAAGTTTATTTGCAGAGACACAGGGCCGAAAGTCTGTAACTATCACAAAAAAACCATGCCTAGGCGAGTTAAGAACCATTCGACTGACGATAGTCAGATATTCGCAGTTTCTAAAACTCGTATTTGATCAATCTCGGTCAAATAAATATTGATTCAATATTAGGCCGAGATGGTTTACAGAGTACCAAAACCGTCTAGTTACGATTCCAATACATACATAACCAATTTGAATTAACAGCGTTACAACAGACAAAAAGCGTTTTTTGATCGATTTCTCAGCCCTTGTTACAGTAATTATACATACTTTTGCTGTGGTGAAAAAAATATATGTCAATCTTGATCATATTTCTGAGGTAAACTATGTACTCAAAACGCATTCTCGATAAATTTTCTCGATAGAAAATAATTGCAAAGTAACCTCTAAACCTGTTCTTCAATCTTGTGTCATGTTATTACTGTTAATCGTACATCGCTAAAATAAATAACAGTAACATATCACATAAGAAATATACTTATTATAGTTTGTTTATTCGGTTACTTAGAGAATTTGCAAGTAATTAATTATTTTATTATAAATGACTTCAAAAATCACCGTTGCCGGTCCCAATGTATGGAATTTATCAATACGCCGGACGGCTCGGTGCTGTGTACACGCGTCGCTCTGCTCGAGCGTGCTATTCGAAATTAAATTTTAAATAAATGAAGGAGCAATAACCACAATTTCGAGCCGATCGAGCTATGCTTGTTTGGCGTATACGGTAGAGAAGTGGTCTAAATCATAGACTGTGTGGGTTCGAATCCTACTAGCTTCACTTGATGTAGTAGAATTTTTTATTTTTATATCAAAGTTGATAAAATGGTCTTTTCTCTTCTTAAATAATTTTATAAAATGCAATAAAAATACTTTTCTATTAGGTTGAGGAAAAAGTTTCTTCGCATTTTATATAAAAATTCAAAAGATTTTTTTTATAAAGTTTATTTATATTTGACTAAAGTATGTAGGTGCCATTTTGTTGGATAACTTTTTGCCATCTTATAGGTAGGGACGTGATCCCATTGCAATAAAAAAAATTGGGCTTCTGATCAAAAAACTGCGACAAGTGGTTTTGGCAGACCTCTCGTGATGTTAAAATGACACTGCCTGAGGAATTCTGCAGAGACCGAAACAGGTGAAAATCTGAAGGTGCAAGTTCAGGACTATACGGCGGATGCATTAACACCTCCCAGCCAAACTCTCGTAATTTTTGCTGAGTGGCTAAAGATGTGTGAGGTCTAGCGTTATTATGGTGAAAAACCACACCCCCTTCTGTTGATTAATTCCGGCCACTTTCTCTCAACTTTTTGCTTTAATCTCATCAGTTGTTCGCAGTACAGTTCAGAATCGATGGTCCTACCTGGCGGTAACAGCTAATAATGAATAACGCCCTTCCAATCCCACCATACACACAGCATCACTTTATTGCGAGTTAGCCCGGGTTTCGCCAGTCTGTGACGCCTGAGCGGCCTTTGACTATGATCTTTTTCGCACGTTCTTGTCGTACGTGATCCACTTTTCATCACCAGTTATCAGCTTCTTCAAAAATAGTTCGTTTTCATTACGTCGTAATAAAGAATCACAAATGAGTACACGGTTCATTAGGTTTCTTTCAGTGAGCTCATAAGGCACCCAAATATCGACCTTTTTTGTGTACCCATCTTTTATCAAATGCGCCAAAACCGTTTTGTGGTCAATTCTCAGTTCTCCAGCTACATCGTAACTACTAATATGCCGATCATGCTCCACTTTATTTATCCGTTTATGGAAAGACTATTGAACCGATTTGGATGAAACTGGGTACATATGTAATTTTAATACCGAGGGTGGCCAAGAGATATTTTTCATCCCGAAAAATGAGATAGTTTCCGGGATGAAAATATATGTGGCCGAACGGGCCTAAATGATAAAATGAAATGACCGAAATGACTGAAAAAAACCTGTTCTACTTTCTGAGATAACCTTTACATACATCTATCCCATTACCCGGGATGAAAAGTATCTCTTATTCACCGTCATTATTAAATTACATATATACCGAATTTCAGCCAAATCGTAATATTTTTTTCCGTAAAAGCAGAAGAAACAGAAAGACAAATATATTTTTATCCCGGAAACTATCACATTTTCCGGGATAAAATGCATACTATGTTCATTCTCGGCATCGAAAATATATATATACACACACACACACACATATACTGAGTTTCAGCCAAATCGGTACAGTTGTTTTTCCGTGAAAAGGGAACAGACAGACAGACAGTTACTTTCGCATTTATATTAATATATATATATATATATATATACCTATATATGGATTCGTTGTTGTTCCATAATACAATTACATCATTTTAATAAAGTTTACTCGTCTAAAAATATTAAAAAATAAAAAGAAACACATATCCCGAGGATTCGAACCCTGTACCTCTTAGTTACTATTACGCTCGGTGAACCGTTGAGCTAAAGACGCTTAGGAAATTAAATCAAAATTTCAATACCTATTAAGCTTATAAACGATCTGTCTCACTTTAGGATATTTTGTCTCGCTCTCGTGCTCGGCAGCCTTAGAATGAAATAAATTGAATCAAGTTGGTATGGACACGATGCGCGTAGGTATGTTCAGTTGCAATATTTCGCCACGCTCGAACTTTTATTACGCGCTGTTTCAACGAAGTAAATATCGGCCGTGCGGGGTTGATTTTCTGAAAGACCGATTTGAATCAGGTCTACAAAGCCTCTTAAGGACTCGGGGCCCAGGACAATAGATGGTAGATACAGAAAGTTATTAGTATCACCGTATCCGACCTATGCTCGTACTAATATTTATATGAATCTATATTTGTTAAGTGTATGAATCATCTTGTCTTATATTATACTGCTGGGATATTCCCGCAACTTCTACGCTTGGCTTGAAATTTCCCGAGGGATTCCCGGAACACAAAGCAAGTTGTTAAAAAAAGAATGTGAGCTAAAACGATGTTTTAGTGAAAACTATGTTGGAATAATTTTTATGCATCCAAACAATTTCAAACCTCAAATTTGCTGTCGGTCAGTGAAAAAATCGTATTGGAATTTAAACTGACCATTTTAAATCATTCTCAGAAGAAAATCTCGCGGGATTCCCGGGTTAAAAAGTAGCTCACATTTTAAGTCTAAAAATTTGTTGTCGATCAGCGAAAACCGCATCAAAATCGGCCCAGTAGTTTTTACGTGAATCCCGAACAAACAGACAAGAATACTAAAAAAAATGCATCGTATTCTCCATCGTTTATATTATATAGTCTATTCCAGTTGTTTCTTTATCTAATTCTAAAAAATTTTTTTAGAATTTTATAATATTATAGATAATACTAAAATCATTAAAGTGTTATGTCTTAGAACAATATGCATATTAAGAAAATGGAGTATAATC
The DNA here is from genome assembly GCA_039645545.1 of Dendrolimus houi. Taxonomy (NCBI): domain Eukaryota; kingdom Metazoa; phylum Arthropoda; class Insecta; order Lepidoptera; family Lasiocampidae; genus Dendrolimus; species Dendrolimus houi. The sequence goes on along the minus strand of CM077129.1, from coordinate 1,845,897 downwards.
GTCTTTTTGGTTTCAGTAACGTGTTGTTATCTCGAGACATTGATTTTTAAAAGACAATTTTTTAAACTTTTTTAAAACTAATTGTATGGGAACGAGTAACGTGGTATTTAAAATACATTGTACTGACTTGACTAAGAGACAAAAATATTTTCGTTTTGAAAGAATTATTTTATGAATGTTTAATAACTCTATCAATTTCAAGATTATATTATTGAAACAAAGAGGCGAAATATAAAGACCAAGTTACAGCCGAACGAAGCCGCGGGTATAACTAGTCGTTAAATAAATAGGGTAAGTTGAAACACTACTGTAGGCATGATGCTGAACGCTCGGATTTCCCGCAGCGGCGCGGAAACGGAAAATCGATGCGATAAAGGTTTCCGGAAAAACGCACACCCGTTTTATCAGACATATTGTTTGTATATGCAAGCTTTTATGACTGCCTCATTTACATAACTTCACGGCAAGCGGAAAAGTAACGTGGAAAGTCGGCAGTGCAATTATGTAAACACAATTTACATATATGTTTTTTTGTACCTGTGTAAAGTGTAATAGGAGATTGTTACACGAGAGATGAAAGTGCGAGTGCCTAAATAGGCTTTTCGCCCCGGGTTAACATTCTGCTTTTCATTTCGAATATCAAGAAAGTAAATAAAAACTGTTTAGTTAAATAAGCAACCACTTCTCTAATGAAGTCAGGCGCTAAATCCATATTTAAATTTGATGAACTCATTTCATATAACGCCACGTATGAAACGTCAAGTAATACCAGCCAGTATTTTTTTGTCACTAATGATATAGCAAATATTTAGCTCAAAATGTAAATTAAATTATAATTTAGAAAATGATGGTGTCCAAATTGTTGATATTTATTAATTACAATTTATGCCACGATTTAACAGTGGCTCTAAAAAAAGTTGGGATATTAGTCGCATGTATTATCTATGGTTCGCATAGTTTTTAATTATTTGAGGGAGTTTTTGGCGGGAACTGAAAGGAGATGTTGTGCTGTGCAGTTTTATTTTCGTAAAACGTGTAAAGTACTCTAAAATGAACAATAGTTGTAGGATATTGATAGTTTTTGAGTAGTAATTATGTTTTGTGAGAAATGTGAACTGTATAGTCAAATGTGGCCTTTTGAGTTGTCACAAGAATTCGGTTGAATGGAACCAGCTGATAACCTATAGTTCAACTGTGCTACACATAGGCTTAAGAAAATGAAGAAACCACATTATAATCGAAGGTCTGGCTTAAAGGCCTAGCTGCCAAACCATAAACCTAAATAAATAATAAAATAATTTTTTGACAGCAGGAAAATCCCAGAGATGAAAAGTGCTGTTTTCAACCCTGTGATCAGGCAAAACTCCAAGCGTACTTTCAGAATATGAGAAATGAAACGATATTTTTTCTAACTAGCTACTACATTTTAAATAATGTTATACATTAATACATATTTTGAAATTTTTTGTATTTAGACAAACACATAAACCGAGCCCCGAGCTCTCCAGAGTGAACAGAGTGAAGCCGGCTAAGGAAGCCGATTTTGGAATAGAAAACCGATCGCGCCCCAGTGCGTTACGATACGGACAAAGATGGAACAGTTTCCAGTGGATACATTACTATTAACCACCCATATCAAATCATTTATTGACTTAAAGATACGGTTAGTAAATTAAATCTATATATACATATAATAAAATTGTAGAAGTCAAATTTCTGTACAATGAAAAAAATGCTAAAAACCGAGTCAGGGGGATGTAAGAAGTAAAATAGAACTAATTTAGAATTTTTCAAATTTTTTGTTTCACTGTTTATCTGTCTGTACCGGCTAATCGTCGAAACGACTGGACCGATTTAAATAAAATTTTGAATGGTGGTAGCTTATATCCCTGGTCAACATATAGGATACTTTTGATCCCGAAAACTTAAAGAGTTCCCGTGGGATAGTTAAAAAACCGCACCACGCGGACGAAGTCGCGGGCATCAGCTAGTACATTAATAAAATAAAACATAAACCAAAAATAAAAAAGTAAATACATTAGATGACAATATGTTATGCAAGTTTTTCCTTTCAGGCATGCAAATAGTAATTAAAAGTTGAAAATCAACTAAGTAACAAACTGACTGTAATCCACCACACCACACAGATGCAAAACATATATATACTAGTGTCCGCGCCACAAAAGAAGTCCCACAGGCGCGGCGCTGCAATCGCCGTACTTAATGCTGCCAGAGTAATTATTCGCTAATCCGTAAATCGATGTAGATAACTATTGAATAACAAATACAAAATATTCCATAATTAAAGCTGTGAATTTATTTCCTGGATACTTTACGAACAAAATTCGATCCAATAGCGGAGCTGTCACTTTTATTTCCTTTATTTTCCGTGGGACTTCTTTCGTGGCACGGACTCTATATAATTTTACGCACGCAAGTTTTAAAAAATGCGTCACTACATTTGACGCTTTTGTCCTCATAGGTTCCGTCTATACTTTTATTCGTCTAATAGGTACTAGTTACATATTGCATGCTTTTGCATTATTTTTTTTATTAATTTCCGCCTCTTATATCTACCGTCTATCTTTATCTTGTTTGTTTTTCTTTATTTAACGAGTCTTTTTGTTTATATTAAATGTATTATTAATAATTTATTATCTATTAATTATTATGACTTATGTATTATTAATTATACTATAAAATATATACATACTGCTGTGAGCCGATAATCCTAACCTAAATTTTTGCAGATGTCTTATTACCTCTTTGAATTTGAGTGATCTATTGTTAGGGCTAATCTCTTTGTTCACGCCGCCGTGACGTCACAAAACCTTTTTTCTGTTGGTATTTCATGCGAATTCTTAGAAGCCATTAAGCCGACCATTTAAGAATTTTAAGAACCAGTAGGCGGCATGTTGCTAGGAGGCCATGTCTAATTTACAAATGGATGAGTGTCGGTCAGTCAGGAAATGCGCCAGTCGTGTTCTGACTGCGAACGAGGCGTTACCTAGTGCACTTTCGGAGCGAGTATCTTATAACGACGAACTTTGCACGATTTTTTGCCCTACGGTTTGGTTTTGTTGTATTCGGCTATACTTGTAAGAACTGTGAATTACGTGTGAGCTTCTAATAAATTACTAATCATTCCAACGGCATTTTCGAATTTATATCCTACAAATCTCTTTAACACTATTTTATTTACTATTAATAGTTTTAGCAAGGTAGCCCGAAACAAGATATGTTTGTTGTTAAAACTAATTCAGCTAAATAAGCTTAGTAACCATCAAATTGTATGAACTAACAAAACTAATTCGAAATGGTATGAGCTCAAAGTCATTAATTTAGTAAACTGCCATTTTATACGCTTCTGGGCCTATTATAGCGTAATTTTGAACTCGTTTAGTCGGCGATCTCTATTCCTGGACACGTCGTGTAAACAGCCAACCACGATACACTGTTTGCAGCTGACTTGACTAATGGTTCTACTGTACGTATAATAATTGAACATGATTTTTTTATGTCTACCGTGAAATGTCACTTGCAGGAATGTCGAAAATCTCTAACTAAACAAGGTTTTCATTAATAACAAAAAATTATGATATTAAATGTACTTATGTATGAAATATTGTATATTAAACATATTTATATAACTATTTACACCATATAAAACAATACATATGAAAAACCTTAAAAAAAATTCAAACTATTGTATACATATTTACAAAACTTTTCTCTATAAAACTTATTTAATTTCATTGTAAACTATATAAGTAAATGTAGGAAACTTAACTTATAGTGTATTATACCTATAATTCCTTAAGGCTATAAGTACAAAACTGAGTCTAGGTCATTGAAGTCAATGGGTAAGGTTCCCAGAAGGCTGGTTTCGTTACCTGGCTGGATCACCGTATTTTTTTGGGTGGAAGCGGGGGTAATACATTTCGTACAATACCGGGCCCTTTGTGGGGGTTAGACCTTACGCGGCGAGATTAAGCGCCGCACGGCTTGTGTGGGACTGTGATACATCATTTCATATTTTTATACATATTATTACGAGCTACAGGACTCGAATTAAAAATATCGTTAGAACTACTATAGAATTTATTAGAACTGTACATACACGTATAAAACAAATAAAATAAAACTGGATGCAACCAGTTCACACTCACACGATTCAATGCAATTCGAAACGCGCAAAGTCCGTCGTCTATATCGCTAATCGAGAGTACTACAAACGTCTTACTCGTCTCTGAGTCGTCGCTTGACTGCCCACCCATCCATTCGGGCATTGTCTTATACTAACTATACAGTACTAAAAAAAGATATCGGCCGTGCGCACTGAGTTTCCGAGAAATAGTAATTTGCACACCTGCGAACGATCCAACAAAGTCGAAAACAATAACAATAAGGATTATTTCGACTCTAATGATGGTCATAAAACAAGTAGAAAAACAATAGCATGTTTTTCTTAATTATAAATTCAAAACACAAAAGAATTCCTAAATCCGGGAAGACAATAAACTGCGCTTACGACAGGCAGTTGTGCGTTTATCTTTGACGGCATGTAACAATATTTTTCAAAATCATTATTTTCACATTTCAATAATCATTTCATAACACATTACGTACTTATATTAAATTGTTCCAAATATGTATCTTTTGTCTATTTTTTGTTTGATGTTGTTCTAATTATAAATAATATTAAAAGTTCATAAGTTATTTTTCTTCTGTGAAGGTGACATTACTGCCTGGCACTAACGGAAAACCAGTGTTTGTTGTTATCAACCAGCATTTGGTGAGTTAGGACCTGTTTAGATTTAGTTAACTTTTGGCTTTTGTTAAACTGCTTATGTATAATTTCTATTATAAATAACTGTAAATAAACATTGTTTTCTTTCTTTCTTCTATACAGACGTTCTCAACTACTCTACTTAACCTGAACCTGCCTCCGATGTGCCCGCGCTTGAGTAGGAAGAAAATGAGTTTTAGAACGTAGTTACTCCTAAGTTCATCCGCGCATCGAGGCCTGAGTCACCCCGGGTGGCAGAGTGACCCACATCATCAACAGAGGTTTAGTTCCAACGCACCAACAGATGCTGTTGGACCCTTTTGACGAAATCACGGGAGGAGATTTTGCCCATATCTGCGTCTCCGGACACTGACGTCGGTACCCGTGAGTCGCATGCCCTCTCTCTCCTCTTCCTTAGTGCATCGCCATATTTTTCCCAAATTGGGACCAGTCCTTTGATCACCGGAAGAGTCAATTAATCGTTTTAATAGAATATATATTTCTGTATTTACAATTAAAAAATGGATTCCAAGTCACTGTCGGTGGCAGACCAGCCTTTTGTTCACGTGAGACTTCTTTCAATCCTACTTGAAAGGTCTCGATAGAGTTGATAAATCTCGCGTCCCCATGGACCCAGAGTCTCAATCCCAAAAGCCACAAATGTGTAACCATTACCAAAGGAAATGTTCAAATAGGTCTTGTTTCAGTTTGGGATTTTTTTCGAGAGCTTGGGAATTCTGATCTTTCTCTTCTTTAATGTTTCCACCTAGTTATTTGGAATCGATACAATATCTATTTTTCTTCTATACTCTTCTTTTCAAGCATATGTCCACTCTGACACGAACACTACATCATGTAATCCTTCTCATAATTCATCTGTCTATAAATGAACTTATATGTGGAGGAGTCATGATGGAATCATTATGTTGATTACAGCTCTGCCCTCCTTTTAATAAACGCAGTATTTGCAAAATGGCGGTTTCGAGAAAAACGCGGTAAACATATTTTTAGATATCTAAACATGTACATGTTATATAACTTCATAGTGTTTCTAGAAAACAAGATTAAAGGTCAGGCTTTACGTACAGATTAGCGCCTTGCGCTTTGGAAATAAGTGAAAATCCCAAAAATATCTATTATGTTACTCTTACAAACTCATTTTAAAATCATGTCCTACCCAACTCTAGGTATGACTAGGGATGCAAACAAAACATCGATGTGTCGTTCATAAAAATCGATGTTTTAACATCAACATGTTGAAACAAAAAACACATTGACGGTACATCGTTGTTCAAGAACAATGTTTTATCGTACATAGACAAATCGCGCCATCTTGCGCTCTATCTGTGATCCACACAGATTTCCATTATATTATTTTTTTCATAAATTTTCTTATTGTCAATAATAAATTATAATGTAAAAGTTGATTGTTATACCTATTTCTATTAAAAATGACCATTTTTCTTAGATATTACATTGATTTAAAATGGTGATAGGGATGTATACGTGTGTGCCCACGCTGCTGAAAAGTAAGTACGGTAGTGAATGTCGGGTAAGGCAAAAGACATAGAAATAGAATAAACATAGTATTTAGTAGGAATGAGAGCATTGAGAAGTGTGTGTGATATTTGTTTGAATGATGGAGTGACAGTGGTGTAAAAAGATGATGTTAGTGAAATCAAAAATTAAGAAAGTTTTGCTAAAGTGGTTTGGGTCATACATTGATGTTAAAAAAATGATGTTTCATTTGCATCGCAGGAACAAGCGTCAAAAGTTTATGTAAATGGTGATAAAAAAACATCGCTCATAAACATCGATATATCGTTCATAAACGTCGATATTTTTAATATCGATGTTTTACTTTTAAAAATATCGATGTCGTAACATCGATGTTTTTTATGAGCGATGTTGCATCTCTAGGTATGACCCTAATGCGTAGAGGCAGGAGGAGCAAGATGGAATGCTCCTCCGTCTCAAAGGAAGATCTTCCGCCGAGGCAATTACTAATGCTATGCATCGCAGGCCTAAGCTTGTCTATATTTATTTTTAAAAATTTGTATATATTCTTTATACGTGCCGCGAATCGTTTGCGACTTCTATTATAGCATAGCGCCATCTATTGGTTTGTAAGTGTTTTAGTACATTTCTATCTCATACTCCTATTCCACCCTCTTTATCCCATCCTGAAGGCTGGTAACGCGTTGGCTTCAAAGTCAAAGTAATTTATTTGTTTGAATCAAATGGTTGTTATGGCGGCATACTCTAGACCAGGAGTGGTAGGCATCCAGACGGATAAACACCCTACCTGGCTGTGGGTTGTTTTGTCGCCTCTTACGACAGGGCACCCGACGGGCCGCGAGAAATGTTATTCTTTCTATGTCCCTGCATGGATACATACGGTACGTAATAGGTATTCGTAGTAATTTCATGACCAGTAAACTCCTGACCACTGGTACAATATTAGAACCGTATACATGTGTATAAACATACTGTGGCGACCAAGGGTAGAACTTTCTGGCAGTGCAAGCCGGTCTCAAGACTTTTAGAAAATGGTAGAAGATTCTGGAAGGAAAAGACAAGGACAGATACATTTTAGAAAGGGATAGATGATGAACGAAAGATCTATAATAGAAGGTTTTATTTTAATTGCCGATCTTTATAATAGAAGGTTCGGGAAGGAAAAGACAGAGATAGATAGATGTTTAGAAATTGATGATAGTGAATAAAAGAACAACGAAAAGAAGATCGAAATTATGGATTCTATAAGATTCTTTCGGGTATATAAGCAGCGTAAGGCGCGCCTACCGAGTAGTTGAGTTCAGTTCAAGACAGCGAAGCGACAAGTGCGATACGAAAGAGTTGGAAGAGAAATGTAATAGAAGACAGTGACCAGTTTAGTCGTGAATTTAGTGAAAAGTTTAGAGGACAGTTCAGTGAAGGAGGAGTGTAGCGTAGTTTCAGAGAAGATCCAGAAGCGAGCTACACGCGGTAAATTCGGAGGTGAGCACTGCAGTAGCAAGAGGCGGTCTACGCAATATCGGTGACGGTATTGTGAGTGAGACATCTTATCGTCGGGACAGTGTGTCGTTAGTTGTGTGTGTAGGAGCAACTCTGCGGAGAGGAATCACGTACGGCAGTGCAAGTTAATAAAAGCGTTTAGTTAAAATCTGGTGTTTCCTTCCAATAATAAGTGCGTACCCCCGCTCGCACGTAACAGTAACGTAATTTCATGATCAGTAAACTCCTGACCACTGTTACAATATTAGAACTGGTATTATAAACATACATATTAACGAATATTCCAATATACTACCACTCCACTATTCCTAGCTCATGTAAACAAGCGCCGGCTCCACTTTGCCTGTTTTGACAAATGATGTACGCGAGTACAAACGTTGCCTTAATGATGTTTATAGTACTCGATCGATGCAGCTTGGTCTTTCCTCCAGATACTTTAGTGTTATAGTCTGAGATAATACAGTCTACGTAGCTATTTCAAAATTACTTGATTTGTTATATTTTCGGTTTGTATATAATAACAGCCCATAACTGTCTCACTGCTGGGTGCGAGCCTCCCATTTATAGGACAGACGGACAGTATACCCACCACGCATTCACTTGCCTTATCTAGCTTATGTAACAAATATTGGGGGGGACGAGGAACTTGTTGAGTTCAAAAAAGTTGTTAAGAAAGGAACAAAAAGCAAGAAGGCAAAACGGGCGACCGTGTAGATAAGCCGATACAGCCGGATTTGGGTAAGTGATTTGTGAATTACTTACTAAATCATGTGAATTACTAGTGTCATACTCGGTGGATGGGGAATGACTGCAGGGGAGGTAAAGAGAGGTCATTCAAAAAGACTTATAAATATAAGTCGTCAAAGAAGAATTATTCAAAGATCATTCTTATATTGTGTGCTAAATGATGCCTATGAATAGGACAGTCGGGTTCCATATTTGATACTAATAAAGGGATGAATTTGTGGATACATCAATAGGAGTTTATATCTAGTGTATGTATTTATTAACATTTCTATACAATATTACTTTACACTTACACTCTACATAAACTCATTATTATCTCTTATATTTATCTAAATTGAATCTGGGCAATGAAGGATAAATTGTAAGGCAACTAAATCACTTTACGACAATTACCGAGAGCAAGGCAAATGAACGGTCGGTAAGATAAGGATTCGGCCACAAGGCGGATTGGCGGGTTTGACACATCGGTTACTTCGATTTGTAGGTTTCATTACGATGTTTTCCTTTATTATTCGCACATGGTAATTGCAATGTAACAATCTGCTCACATTAGGTCTCAAAACTGCCTAAGCGGTGCATGCTGGACCCGGGCACTATGAGTTTGAGACGTAAGTGCGTTAAGCACTAAGACACCGAATTTGTCGAATAGTAGTGCTAGCGAAACTTCGTTCGCGTTGCCATGGCGACACGTTTGTTAAATTTCACCAGCAGTATAAAAAAAGCGCGTGTAGTGTGACGGTGCGACGAAGGCAGCGCGGTGGCGACGCGGTTACACCTATTCTATACAATCTGGCAGCGCGGCGACGGCGTAGAAGCGATATCGTGTATACACACTCGCTAATAGGATAAGTATAAACTTTCTATGAAGAACGCGGTTCTAAATTTAATACACTGGAGCAATAGATATTAAATTTCATGCAATTTCCAACTTTCCATCTTTCGAAGATCATCATGGCAGTATTTTCTGGACGTGTTCCCATTATTATAAACAGACCGTGTATAGTTTGATCGTAAACCAAAACAATTTATACTTTCTTGTATTAGTTCTGTGGTAAGCATCTGTATAGTTTACGCAAATGGCTAAAGAATGGGATATATGTTTCACGTCTTTCGATGTACCGATGGGTTTAATAATTTATGACATCGTCATTAGGTAATATATTAGGAGTATCGTTCGATGCTTAGGTTTTTAGTTTTATCTATATTTTCCGTTGCAAAGAAATGTTTGTAGAGTTTTAGGCGGGAGCGGAAAGGAGATATTGTGCTGTGTAGTTTTATTTTCTAAAAATGTGTAAAAATTACTCTGAAATGAACAATAGTTGTAGGATATTGATAGTTTTTAAATAGTAATTATGTGTTTTGTGAGAAATGTGAACTGTATAGTCAAATGTGGCCTTTCGAGTTGTCACAAAAACTCCGTTGAATGGCACCAGCTGATAACCTACAGTTCAGCTGTGCTACACATAGGCTTAAGAAAATGAAGAAACTATATTATAATCTAAGATCTGGCTTAAAGGCCTAGCTGCCAAGCCATAAACCTAAATAAATAAATGAAATGTTTGTGCTTTTCAATAACTAGTAGAAACACCAGGCATACAAATTATATAAGGAGTAGTTTAGCGTAAAGAATGAGTTATGTGCCTCACTAACGTCTTTAGACATGCCCGATTGTTTTACGTTAACCAATTATATCATCTCACAAATGAAGAGATTTATATTTTGATTCTGTAATGTAAGTACCAGGTATACAAAAGATATAAAGAGTAGCTTAATATTAATTGATTTTTAACTGTAAAGAATGGCTTTCTAGTGTTTCGTTGTACCGATTTCTTCTAATTTATGTTTAAATATGCTAAACCGTTACTAACAAGGGTATTTATTAGTACTAGCTTTGCAAAAGATATAAGAAGCAGTTCAAGAACAGTACTCATTAAGACCAACTTCATAAAAAGAATACACTTACTGCCTTTAATACTGTCAGGTACTGTAAGCACAATGGGCGGCCTTATTGCTTAGAGCGATCACTTCTTTTACCTTTACCTAAGTTTTGATTGTTTTTTTTTTTAATTATTCATAACCATAGAAACTATGTCTTTCAGTCGGAAACATGTTTAAAAAGAACTTATACTATGTGTAGCACAGCACAGTATAATCTGTGAAAAGATTAATCAATAAAAATCATTTGTCCACATTTGTATTCATTTAATTTGTTAAATTTAAATCAATCGGTTGCTTTTAACACTAATCCTTTAGACATATAAACCTACATATTTGTCTAAATGTACTTAATGCTAACCTTAATAGATGGGTTATGAAAATAGGTCAACGCACCAAGTGCCGCGGCGGTCGCGCATTCGACGTATGCACTTTTACGATAACCGATGCGTGCAATTCATGTTAAATACAAAATCATTGCCAACAAATTTAGTTTCGAGCAATTAGCTCGAATATTTCACGGCACTGATTTTCTCCAGTATTTGTGTCTAATTAGATCAAAAACATAAAAACAGTTATAGACTTTTGAGTCATTTTTGGAGCTAGCCATTTTGACATAACAGAATTTTTCGAAGTTCTAAATAAATCGTGAAATATTTACATAACATATACATAACCGAATTGAAAAAGAAGGAAGTTCTCAATTCGTCTTTTTGTATGTTCATTACTCGACTTCTCTGTCAATTGTGGACCGATTTTCAAAAAATTTCATTAAATCGAAAGGTTATACTCCCGAATTGGTCCCATTGTCGCCATATCAAAGTACAAGATAAGACAAGTTGCTGTACTCTTGCAGAATATTAATTTCTTCATTGTTCCTAATTTAACTTAGACAATATATACAGGAAACTTATCGTTAACGTGTTGTGCACATCAGCATTGGTTACGCGAATTGGTAATTGTTTACTTATATTCCCCTTTGATGCAAAACCACAATGATAGAAAATATAGCTGCATAGAACACAGGGAAATACAGGCAGTTATACGAAGGAAGGATTGCACAGTATCTTTGTGTAGTGAAGCGATGATTTCTCCTTGTTTCTTAGTAGTTAGCACTTCAAGCACAAATGTTCAGATTTCACGAATCTAACTAATTTGATGATATATAAGTATAAAAACGAAAAATTATTAACAATACTCAAGCGATGCGTACACGTTGTAGTTCGTTTGAATTTTATATGACGACCACTATTGCGATGCTCTTGATGTCGCATGCCGACTCCTTTCTTCCGCTTGCCAAGGTATGTACAGGAGAGGAAAAAAATAGGTGGTGGTTTTACATGATTTAAAAGTATTATCATTCAATATAATGAAATACGCGTTTATGAGACTGGACATGTTTGATGATTTAGACAAATGCTCAAACTTATCGGCAGCTCTAACAGCGATATCATCTATCTCTATTTACATAGCATCGCGTTCATGAATTAATCATAGTCTTTAACTGTGCTAATTTATACATCGATAAATTGGTGGATGAAACGTGACGCAACAAAAATCAATCATTTATTTACATCGTGGCACCTGACTGACATTCCAGTTTAATGTCATAACATTCTCTGGACAAAGGACCTTGGAAACGTCTGCCAATGTCAATGAAACGTCCGGCCGTAGTGCGCCGAACAAAGGAAAATATTTATTTTCTTAAAAAACAAATGGCTAAGATAAACGATGAAAGAACTATTTATGCCCGCTTCCTATGTCTTCCACTATATATTCCTTTACCTTAAATCAAACGCAGTACCGATATATGCTAGAAATTCCACCTATACCCTGTCCAACGATTTAGACTCTGTCTCAGCTCAGTGCTAGAAAGATAAAATAATTTTAGAAATTCAAAAGATTCAAGACTGGAAGGAGACAGTGCTGAACAGAAAAAAAGAAAGATTTATTTAGAACTACAGTAAAACTCACTTAAACTATTAAAATAAAATAAAAACAATAAGTAAATGTAGTCCTAAATTGGCCTTAGCTCAGCAATACTACTGGTAAATATAACCAGCGCTGATCTTCCGCTGGGGCCATCAGTGACGTACACGAACACAGGCAAACAAGATAAAGATATGAAGTGAACCAACAACAATAAAAAAACCATAATTACGTCAAGTAAATATTTAAAGATTAAATACATATTACTTACATAAATTGAGATTGGTATCTGTTATCCATAACATTTAAAAAGAGCGATATAGAACAACTTAAATTTAAAAAAATGCAGCATTTAACACACAACATAAGTAACACAATCAGGATATATCAGGAGTGAAAGTGAAAGGAGTGGAGTATTCTGTTTTCAGAGGCCAAGACTCACTTTGGGTCGTTGAGCCGCAGAAGTTAGTTAAATTCGAAAGACTGCGCTTTAATAGTTTATTAAATAGAAAATATGACTATGTTTCTGAATTTCGTGAAAAACTTAATACCGCCGGAATACTCACATTCTCACTCTACTTTATAACATATTATTTATTCCTAGTAGTCCTCCTTACCTTAAGGAACGTTTTGAATTCCTTCGCCATTCTATTTCCCACAATTTGCGCGCTGATACGTATCGTAAACTCACTACACCTGCACACACTTCATCCTTTTATGATAAATCTTTCACAGTGCAGGCTGTCAAACTTTGGAATGCGCTGCCTCTTACTGTCAGAGAGGCCAAAACATCGCCTACATTTAAGAACGCTCAGAAAACACTACTTTTCCTTAAATAATTATGCCTAATTCTTATACTATTGACTAATTAATATCAATATCTTATAAATATGTTTGTATGTATTTAATTTATAAAGTAGTTTGAGTATGTTTGTTTAAGGTCTACCTAATAATCAGCACCACCTACATCGCCAGATTAGGTTAAATTATTCCTTAAGTTAGGTTGCCTGGAAGAGATTGCTTTCAGCGATAAGGCCACCTATTGTTTCTACCATGACGATATTGTAATTGTGCATTTTTGAGATTGTATATTTGGTGAGCCATACAGTGTTATCTATTTTATTCTATTCGAAATAAAATAGACGGCCTCTGTGGTTGAGCGGGCTAAGCCTTTGCCGGCTTACCTCACTGCAACGCAGAGGCTCCGGGTTTGATTCCTGGTATAGTAAATTTCGGAAACGTATTTTCTCCGTTATTTACTATGGTCTGGGTGTCTGGGATCGGCCCCAGAATGGTCCGTTGTATATTACCCATAACACAAGCGTAATTTGCTTAATTTGGGGATATACAGTGTGTGTACTTGTCTTCCGATTTATGAAAAAAAAAGAATCCCTATCCCTATCCCTATTATTAATATTATAAATGTGAAAGTAAGTCATGTCTATCTGTGTGTTACACTTTCACGGACAAACTACTGGACCGATTTAGCTGAAACTCAGTATATATATATATATATATATATATATATATATATATATATATATATATATATATATATATATATAAATACTTCGATGCCGAGGAGGAGCATAGGATACTTTATATCCCGAAAAATTGAATAGTTTCCGGGATAAAATATATTTGTTTCTCTGTTTGTTATGCTTTTACAGAGAAACTATTAGGCCGATTTGGCTGAAATTCGGTATATATGTAACTTTAATACCAAGGTTGGAGAAGGGATATTTCATCCCGGATAATGGGAGAGATTTATGTAAAGCTTATCCCAGAAAGTATGAGGTAGGTTTTTTCATTTTTGTCATTTGCAATAGTAACTCGATCTGTTAAGCTTTCATGGAAAAACTACTAGGAGTATTGGATCGGTCTTGCTTTAAACTACCGAAAATGGACATAATAACTTTTCATGCCGGGAGATGGGGTAGTTTACGATATAAAATGAAGCGAATCTTCCGGGGGTAAACAGCACTAACATAATTTTTAATAAAATGTAACCTGTATTCAAGCCTGCTCTTTATACAAGAGGTACGTATAATGACATAAGCTCCATACATCTAATGTCAAAATCCAAGCAACGGTAGGGCAAGTGAATGAATAGAAAGGTATAGGAACCGGTCAATAATCAAAATAACAATGGAACTGGGGTGATCTTTTATAATCTTTATCCGTGGAGTAACGGAGAAAGAATACAATTTCCTGCGGCCCGGCCTGTTGTAAGAGGCGACTAAACAACCCACAGCCAGGTGGTAGGGCATTTGCTCGACTGGAGAGTATGCCGCCATAACAACCTTGAGTTGTGTTCCGGCATTAGTGGCCAGGTTCCAGTCTCCCTTAAGAGAGCAGCAGCGCATTTGCAGCACCTTTGGTGTTGCAAATGTCCATAGGCGATGGTAACCACTTTTCATCAAGTGGACCGTCTGCCTGTCTGCTGATCTCATGCAATAAAAAAAAAAAAATTAATTCCATTTTTGCCACGGGAGTTTTACCGTGAGACGCATTCTGTTTTACTTTTGACGTTTTCACGCGTGTCAAGTTGTGCATTTTTTGTCAGTAAATGGTGCCTGGAAGAGATCGCTTTAAGCGTTAAAGTCGCCATTTGATCAAGATTAAGTATATAATCCTGGAACGGGGTATACACGAACGAAGCACCGTGTCCACCTTCATTATGCGCCTCGCAATAGAATGGAACTATTTGCCAGAATCTGTGCCAGCCAGCCAGCCGAACTCGCTGGAACCCAGAGGCTTCGGGTTCGATTTCTGTCATGGTAAATTTCGGAAACGAAATTTCTGTTATTTACTATGGTCTGGGGCTGGGAATCGGCCCCAGAGTGGTCCATTGTATATTACCCATAACACAAGCGTAACTTGCTTAGCTTGGGGATATACAATGTGTGTATTTGTTTGCCGATTATTATTATTATTATCCCACCTTCTTTATCTAGCTCCTCCTTTCTGATCCATCTATCTCGTATATGCAATCGTATATATCACACATTTTATTACATAAAATTTGCTGTCCATCAGGGAAAACCGCATCGAAATCGGCCCAGTAGCTCTTTTACGTGAATCCCGAACAGACAAATAGAAAGAAAGAAATAAAAAAATTGCATCGTGTTCTCCGTCGTTTATATAGTCTGACTATATAAACGACGGAGAACAAAATGCATTTTTTTAATTATTTGTCTGTTTGTCTGTTCTGGGTTAAAAAAAACAACTAGAATAGACTATTTTGTTTAATAGCTTCAATTTACATACAAATTACACAAATATACAGACACAGCATTTTTAGAATTTTGGATTCAAAATCCTCTTTACCTCATCCCTCCTATTCCATCTTAAAAGTTAGCAACACGTTGGCTTCGCCCCGGGTGTTGCAAAAAGGGTAGCGATGTTTATATAAAGTAAACAAGAAAACCTAAGGATACAAAATAATGCTTTGGGAATTCCCGTACACATCCCGACCGTACCCTGAAAACCGTGCTCCAATAAATATGAACAGTATCGGTAAATATAGCGTAGCCGCGTCATCGATTGATCGTCGCGGCGCTACTCACCCGGCGCCTTTGTTTATTCTCTAATCTGTACATCGAGCGCTTTTAGACTGGCCGACGCCGCTGCATATTTCAGTTCGTCTATCATAAATATTTAGCCATTTAGATACCACTGAGGTGTAAAGGTAAGCGTCCACACGCCCGCATCGTATCAAACAGATCGGACAAAAGCGCGTCTAATGATCCGCATCGTATGGAGCGCACGAATCTGCTCATCGGCAATTCCGACGCCTATGCTCCGAGGGGCAACTCTTGCGATGCGTACCGATGAAGTAACACGGAATTTTTAGCTTTCTCCTCCTCTTCTGCTAACAAACAAGCAATTAGGACAAATTGCTCTTCTTCGCTTTCTTCTATTATCGTACAAACACATTCCGCACGTAGGCTCACTACGAAAATCCGAATGAAAGAGGCATCGGCAATCCGATTGCTGCAGATACAGCGGACGCATTGTGAAAACTAATTCGTTGGATGCGATGCGTTCGATGCGGACACGTGGGCGCTTGCCTTAATGCCTTAAAGTAGCCGTTAGTCTTGTGTTTATTCGGTCATCCAAGTGATCGCTGCTATCTAGTACAATTCGGTCACTGAACAAGTTCACCTTAATTCGGTCATTAAATCTTGTAGATCTTATAGTTCGTGAAATACACAAAGTCGACGGATCTTGCCGATTACCGATCGTTCATTTGCCTCACTATCGGTTCAAATTTGACATAAGCTGTATACAAGTATTGTCAAAATTCAATTGATGGGAAGGCAAGTGAATAAATAGTAAGAAATGTAACGCCTAACCTCTTTAGTCGTTATGATAGGCTAGTTTACGACAAGGCGGTCCTATTCCAAGTGGCCTATGAACTTTAAACTTATTATATAATCAGAGATATGGGTCCTTGGGGAAATTATTATAATAGCACCACTCCTAAGCTCGTGTCTCCTTATTCATGGACGATGGATTTTTAACCAACCACACGTGTCTAGTCTGTTTGACCTTTTCAACTGATGCTATTAATATTATATATGAGAAAGTTTGTAAGGGTGGATGTTGGCTACTCATGCAAAAATTATTAAATGGATTTTGATCAAAAAACAGCTATATAGCTCGTAATTCAGTATAATAAGCTATAATTTGTCAAGTGATTGTTTAAATTGCCCAAAATATAACGATAAATGTCAAGTAGCATCATCATCACTGAGTCCTGTCATGGTATCCGTGGGGTGAGGAGTAAAAGACGAGTTAGGGGCCTTGGTCTTAAAGGAGATTCATTGTTCGTTTTCGTCCGATCAGCCCGAAAAAGTCAATGTATTAGATAGAAGAAAAAAAAGAACAAAGATTTATATAAAACTGCAATAATATAGTTTACTAACTGTGCCCGCGATTTCGTCCGCGTGGAATTTGTTTTCAAAACCCCCCGATTTCGAAACATTCTTCATTGGTGCTCCGCTCCTATTAGTCTTGGCGTGATGATATATAGCCTTCCTCCATAAATGGACTATCTAACACTGAAATAATTTTTCAAATCAGACCAGTAGTTCCTGAGATTAGCGTGTTCAATCAAACAAACAAACTCTTCAGCTTTATATATTAGTATAAGATATAACACAAAATTAGTGAATATACAATGGAAAATGCACTTAAATATGTTAAAAAAACAAACAAAAGAAGTTCTAAACCGAAAACGAACGACGAAAGACGTTTGAGAGTAGGCCCTCACCGCTGGGTTGAAATTAAAGTCGAGCTATTGAAGCTAGTATAGATATATGGATAGGCAGATAACACTTTATTGCACGCCGAAATAAACAATTCCAAAAAATATATTTACAATACTTTCTAGGAAATACAATGGGCGGCCTTATCGCTTAAGCGATCTTTTCAGGCAATCTAAATTAAAGGAAATTCTTTACTAACCTGACGATGTAGGTTGTACACAAAAAGAGGAAATAGATACATACATACTACTTGTGCGTAGAAGGTTTCCCAATAGCCTCATGATGTCACGCGTCGGTGGTCAGTAGGGTTGACAAAAAAGGTTACATAAATAGTTGTTGTAATTTTTTTTTTTAATTTACTATTATATGAAGGGTACAGGCAAAGAACAGGGAATGTCTTAATAAATAGATTTTGAGAAAAACGCAATTAACAGTTCAGAAGTATATTTTTTTTATTGAGATAAGAGTATGCAGTAACTTTTACTTAAAATTAATTAAATGTTTATTTAATTAATATAACTGTGTAGATATGACGGACTTTTTAGTTATTATAATTTAACAAAAATTAAATAAAACAATCTTGGAAGAACAGAAAAGAAGGAATGTCCAATTCAGTCTTTTTAGTTTTGGAATCATATTCTAATGATTCGTAAAATACCTGTGCTTCTCTGGTACAAAATGGCATCAGACACATCAAGTCTTTATATTTAAGTTCAATTATGGGCAAATAATTTTATATAAAAGTTAGTGATTGGGAAATAAACTACCATAGACAAACATTTGCTTTCAATAGAACATAGAAAAAATAAATTTTGTGACAATCCCTGTTTTTGCCTGTACCCTTCATGTATACTTTACATAAGCATATACAATAATAGTAAGTAATCATCGGCAAACCTTCTGCGCGTGGTTTATACTAAGCTAATTTAAAAATTAAATGTACACGTGACACACATACTGATATATTTTTTCAAAATACGTTAGTTATATTATAACTAGCGGTCTCCGCCGATGTTGTCCTGGCCTGAAAAAGTAAAAATCTAGAAGCCGATTCCAGCGTCGCCTACCGGGTCTAATTGTGAATCTAAATCACCCCGGGAACCACTCAGACACACATAAAATTTCATTCCAGTGCCAAGTATTTTGTTTAGATTGATGGGTTATTGAAATTTTAGTAGGGATCCCTAATTTGTATACAGCGTATATTAATCCGTGTTGGCGCCAACCCTGATGTATGACAAATAAAGTTGGGTATGGCAGAAGAATCATGAAAGTAGGATAAACGCAGTTGAAATGAGAGCTTTGAGAAGTATATGTGCGGTTAGCTTGAAAGATATAATAAGGAACAATGTGATAAGGGAACGTTGTGGATTGAAAGAAAATGTAATAACAAGAGTTGAAAAAGGAATGTTAGGTGGTTTGGACATGTAGAGAGAATGGATAAAAGTAGAATCACAAAACAGGTGTATGACAGTATTGTGAATGGTAGAGTTGCTGCCGGTAGACCCAGACGTACACACCATGATCAAATATCAGAAGTGTTAAAGAGAGATCAGGTAAAAAGCATCTTAAAAAAACGTGCACGTATGAAGAGGTTAGTGAAAGTAGATGAAGCGAAAGTTGTTTGTCAGGATCGTCACAAGTGGAGATCCATAGTCTCTGCCTACCCCCATGGGAAACAAGCTTGCTATTATGTATGCATGTATATTCATCTGGGATAATACTATTCGCATGGTGAAAGAATTTTTGAAATCGGTCCAGTAAATTTTGAGTTTGTTCGTTACAAAAATACACATTCCTCTTTACAATATTAAGTATAGATAAATGCAACAGCATTTTTTTTATCTAATCAGATTTCATTGTTAGCTCTTCTGAGAAAAACTTTTTTTTAGAAATTACAAATAAAACTAGAGTTTACCCCGCGGCTGCGCTGCGGGTCAACCTCTAGTGTGTGCCTCTTGTTTAAAGAGGTTACAATACAGGTTACATTGTATTAAATTTTTATGTTACTGCTATTTGCCCCGGAAGATTAACTTCATTTTATATCGCAAACTATCCCATCTCCCGGATGAAAAGTATCTATGCCAATTTTCGGTATTAAAACTGCATACATATAAAATTACCAAATCGACCACATCGACCACATGAACCACACCGACTACATCGACCAAATTAACCAAAATGACGAAAATGGCAAATCACAAAATAAAAACCTATTCTATTTTCTGGTATAAAATAAATCTATGCCGAAACTTATCCCATTATCCGGGATAAAAAGTATCTCTTGTCCACCTTCGGTATTAAAGTTACATATATACCGAATTTCAGCCAAATTGTTCCAATAGTTTTTCCTTAAAAGTATAATAAACAGAGAGACAAATATATTTTTATCCCGGAAACTGTCCCATTTTCGGGATAAAAAGTATCCTATGTTTATCCTCGGTATCGAAAATATATATGAACTGAGGTTCAGCCAAATCGATCCAGTAGTTTTTCCGTGAAAACGGAACAGACAGACGAACAGAAAGACAGAGTTACTTTCGTATTTATAATATTAATAGGGATGTATTTACATTGCGAAACATAAGATTATTTAACAATACGAGTACAATCTGTATTACGAAAAATTCTACTCTATCCTGTATTACTAAGGCACTTTCTTTCTTTTGGTCTTTTTCGTCTTTTTAGTTAAATGAAGTTCTAGTAGTGTACGAGCCAATATTGCTCGTACAGCGTATTTTACAAATAAATGCGCAACAAACAATATACTGTTACGACCTAGGTACCGACAAAGACAAATTCACACCTGCCTACCTGTAGAAACACATTTTATTACCTTTTCGGCATTTGGACTTCTTTTGTTTACTTCGTGTTTAAAATTTGTGATTTCAAAAAAAACAGCCCATTGTGTATTGTAATCTTTTACGGCCTATTGTTGTATCGTAATCACTGCCAGGTGTCTCGGACTTAAAAGTACAAACTGATTCTCAGAAATTCGGTCCACGCGGCCGGGCAGACATATTGCATCTGTGCAGTATAAAGCAAGGCCCCAATAGAGAGATAAGCAGTCGAGCGATAACCACAAGCGAAGCAAGATTTGTGTACATTCGGTAATCTATTTAGTTAGGGACTTTGCACGTGTATTTGAATTACGATCTCCTGCATTACGTTTGGACTTATTGCGTTCGGTTATATTTGTACCTGTGTTATACGTGTTTGTATGGTTCTAATAAACTCTATAATAATTCCAACGGCATTTTAATACGAGTGCAACTCGTAACAATCAATACTAAAACAGATTTATTAAGATCACCATCGCGCGCGGCACTTGTGCACTGCAAGTTAGGCGTCCCAGGTCATCAAATGACCTTAATAAACAACATACAACAACACAATGTGATTTGGCTTGGCAACACCCTTCAAACAGGGTCCATCGTTAACGAAAATTTAGCCCAGCATCTTTGGAAGTGTACAAACCGTATTTAATGGTCTTTCGAGCCTTGGAACTTGTGGACTAGCAACGGATCGCCTTCAGGATGTTCGTGCCACATTTATATCTGTTCATAGTGCTTGGTGTGTCAATTCCCAGTTACGTTAGCAAATCGGTGCGATAGGCCTTCCACAAGCGTTTTAAGAAGCTGTTTAGTTATTTTAAAAATTAATCCAAGGAGTTCGATTATTTTGAAAAATGCGCTTGTAAATAGTTAGATTCGACTCACCGATAGTTCGTTGTTGATTTTGATTTGAAGAGAGTGAAATGAAGTATCGTATGGACGGTGGCGCCACTTGTAGACGTGTTGAAATGTCGATTTGATTGACACTCGCGAATTTACAGTGACGTTTAGACGAGCATTTTCGAATCGTGGGAATTTAAATACAAGCGTTTAACAGCAAACCCTACACAAGGTCTCCTAACGAATAGTAGTGCGTGACCAACGACATTTAGCATTGTCTTTATCAGGTTCAAAGGCCAGGCTTTACTGAACTGCCTTGCTTATGGAGTAGGTGAATTGACTTTTTTGTTCAACTGTCTACAAAGATGGTCATATTCTTTTCAGGGTTAGCGTATGTACATACATACATATTATCATGCCTGATTCCCATAGGGGTGGGCAGAGACGACGGATTTCCACTTGCTACAATTTTGACATACATCTCTTGCTTCATGTACTTTCAGATATACGTGTATTTTATCTTACCCGTCTTAAAGACATCTGCGATTTGATCGTATGGTAAGTACGTAGCGGTCTGCCAGGATCAACTCTACCACCCACACTGTTGTTATACATCTGTTTTGTCTGTCTCTTTTCATTCATTCTTACTATATGTCAAAAACACCTTAACATTTCTTTGTAAATTTTTGTTATTACGTTTTTATCTCTCATATAGAATAGGATAGAATAGAAAACCCTTTATTGTTCACCAATATAAACAATTACAGAATGACTAATTACAATTTAACGGCAAAACAAAAGGCGGCCTTGTCGTTTAAAGCGATCTCTTAGAAGCAACCTGACTGCGGGGACAGTTTTAACAACTTATGTCTAGGTATAATTAAATTAATAAGAAGCAAAATAAAAAAGGAAGAACAGTACAATGTGGACAGTAAACAGCTAAGTTTTTGACAGATTTTTTAAATATGGCAAGTGATTTATAGCTTTTCTGACATCTACGGGTAAAGAGTTCCAAAGGCAAACAGCCTGCACAGCGAAGGATTTGGAGTAAAATGTTGAAGAATGTGCAGGTGCCTTTAACAGGAGGTTATTAGAGGAGCGCAAATCGAAGGTGTGTGATGTATGAAGGAAGGTGAAACATTCCGTAAGGTAAGGGGGAGTGTAGGGTATAAATAGTGTACGATATAATAAATGTAGAAAATGAGCATTATTATATATTAATGAAATGTCGCATGGAATAGAGTCTTTATTCATGCAGCGACAACTTATGTGGTGTGGGCATGTCCTTCGCATGGACGACCACCGTTTACCCAAAGCAGTCTTTCTCTCGGAGTTGGCAGAAGGTAAACGGAAACAAGGTGGTCCGCAGTTGCGTTATAAGGACGTGCTCAAGCGTCATCTAATTGCTTGCAACATAAAACCGACAAAATGGGAGGAGCTTGCTATGGGAAGGCCTGTTTGGCGATCCATAATCTTTAAAAAAGTGAAGGCTTTCGAAGACAAGTGCTTAGAAGATCTGAATACAAAACGTCAAACTCGCAAAGAGCGACCCAAGCCCTCCTATAGCTATACGTGCAACGCCGCTGGCCAACTACATTGTGCGATATGTGGCCGGGAATTTAAAAACAAATGCGGTCTGGCCAGCCACATTAGGTAGGGCCCACAGATGGCGAAATAAAGACATTTGAGGGGTCGCCGTTACCGAAATCGGTAAGGAGGACTATATATATGTATATAAATTTACACACACACACACACACACACACACACACACACACACACACACACACACATATATATATATATATATATATATATATATATATATATATGTATATATTAGTATGGTGGCGCAAGTACGGCGGTTAACTGCGTGAGTGGATGTGCCTGGACCTATGGCAGCAGCGTCGTTTACATTTTTAAAACCAAAGCCACAATACACGAAGCTCACCAGAAATCCCTTGTGGTAATGAAATAAAATTAAGCAATCCGTAAAAAACAAGCTACCCGTGCAGGATCGGAGAAAGAATAC
>CM077129.1:0-7500 GCA_039645545.1 Dendrolimus houi | reverse complement strand
GTCTAGGACCGCTCCCGCCCTCGCGAGCCAAGCCGCTCCCGGCCCGTGCAGCTCACGCGCAGGGCCTGCAGCAGCAGATCGCCGACTCCTTGGCGGTCGTGGCCGGGGTGGCCAAAGTCTCCAAGGGCCTGAAGGGTACACTCCAGAAGGCCCTAAAGGAGGCGGTGATGGCCATCCGGGAGGCCTCGGAGGAGCTCCTGAGCCGAACTTCCAGCGAGGAGGTCGCCCTGCTCCGTGCGGCTAACAGCCGCATGGAGGCGAGATCATGACCTCCGCTCCGAGCTCAGGAGCCTCCAGGCGGAGGTTGTGCGGCCGCGTGCAGAAGCCGCGCCGCCAGCCCCGCCCAACACGGAGTCGGTGATGGCCGCGAACCTGGACAGGTTGACTCTCCTAATGGAGAGTCGGTTCGCGGCCATGGAGGAGCGAGTGCGCTCGGTCACAACCCCGAGCCCCGCTCCCCAGCTAGAGCCCACCTCCCAGCCGAGCTCGCCCAGCGTTCTCGCGCGGCTCTCGGCTGCAGGAGTACCCCCACTGCCCTCCCAAAGGCCCAGTATGGAACGGCGGTGGTGATGTCCACACCACCACCGCCCGCCTGTCCGGCGCCCCCTCCCTCGGCCGCGGCCAGAGAGGGCTGGACGACGGTGAGCAACAGGAGACCCCGTAAGAGACAGGCACCGTCGGCCAACGCCCCATCGGCCGCGCCCCGTCGCTGACGCTGCTGATAGCGCGAGGCGGCGGGGAACAGGAGGACGAAAGGGGGAAGGGTAAGAAGGCGCAGGAGCCATCCTCGCAGCCTCCCCTCCCTCCACCGCCCCAAGAAGAAAAAGCCTCTCGAGAAGAAGGTTCCGCGACTGCGTCCCCGAAGTCCGCTGCCGTCATCCTGACTTTACAGCCAGGCGCGGCGGAACGAGGGAGTTACGTACGCGAACCTCTTCTCGAAGGCCAAATCACGAATACGGCTGGCTGACCTCGGGATCGAGGGCGGCCTACGGCTCAAGAGGGCGCGCACTGGGGCGCGAATGTTGAGTGCTTCCTGGCGCCGACAGTGCCCCAAGGCCGACGCCCTCGCGGCACAATTGAGACCGAACTCTCCTCCAGGACGTGCGCGTGTCAGGCCCGAGAAGGCTGTGTGTCTTCGCGTCTCGGGCCTGGACGACCACGTGCACGCAGAAGATGTGGCCGCCGCCATCGCCATGCGGACCACGGGATGCTCCTACGGGAGCATCAAGGCGTCAAAGCCCGTCGGCCCAGATGGGATGGGCCAGACGGTGGTGGCCTGCCCGGTGGCGGCCGCCAAAACGCTTCTGTCAGCAGGTACGAGACTCCTGGTGGGCTGGACTTCCGCCCTCGTGAAGGCCCTGCCTCACAGGACCCAGAGGTGCTACCGCTGCCACGCTGCTGGTCACGTGGCGGCGATGTGCACCTCAGAGGTGAACCGCAGCGGTCACTGCTACCGCTGCGGAAAAGCCGGCCATCTGGTGACCGGCCCTGCACCGCGAAGCCGCACTGCGCTCTGTGCGAAGCCGCGGGCAAACCGGCCGGTCATCAGGTGGGCTCCAGGTCCTGCGGGGCCAAGCCCACCAGGAGTAATCGCCAGGCAGCCAGCCGTATGGCGCCGGACAAGGCCGCGGCCGCGGCGCAACACCATCAGCCGCCGCGGGAAGCGGCAGAGTAAGGCCCGTGGCGGTAAGGCCACGGGCGAGCGGCAGCGGGCGTCGAGGCCTCGGGGACTAGACAGGCCTCCGCCCGCACCATGCCGCGAGAGGGCGCGAGAGGAAGCCGCGCGACCCTCTCAGGGCCGGGAACACCATCCCCGGCCCGCACAAAGGAGAGGCCGCCTCTGGTTATGAGGCGGCCCACCGCTCGCCGGGGTCGCGGATCAAGGCTCACGCTACATACCGTGACCCCGGCACTCCTGCGGAAGAAGGCTCCCATGGGGTTTTAGTGGGTATACCCGGCGCCGGTCGTATTGATTAATCGGCGTCGGGGAGCTACACACCGGCCGCGACCTCCCCGGCGCGGCTGATGGTGCGGACAATGCATTTCCCCATGTAAAAAAAAAAAAAAAAAAAAAAAAGGTTAGGTTAGGTTAGGTTAGGTTAGGTTAGGTTAGGTTAGGTTAGGTTAGGTTAGGTTAGGTTAGGTTAGGTTAGGTTAGGTTAGGTTAGGTTAGGTTAGGTTAAGCTGCGGCGCAGGGCGAGAGGTTTTGAGGCCGGGGGGGTAAACCCGGTCGCTACTGCGGACCACACCCAGTTTCTTTTTTACAACGTTGAATTACTCGTGGGAACAGACATGGATACTTTTAATAAAACCAAAACAGACGCAGTGCCTGCGAAGGGCGGAGCTGATGTAGGTGAGGGGCCCGTGAAGGGCCCACCCAACACGAAAGGGCCCGAGAAGGGCGGAGCGGGAACGAAGACGTTCTATTCCCGATTCCTATCGGCAATCTCATCGCCGCCGGAGGAATCGGGAAGTAGTAAGACTGTAGCGCGCGACACCCGGAGCCGCTACTAAGAGGTGTCTCCGACGAAGGGTCGGAATACCGTCCTCCATACCATCGGAGGACGAGGAGGCCCGCTCCACCAATCTGCCCCCTAAGGCCCAGGGTGCCAAAGCACCGGTCGCCAAAGGAGTAAAGGCGCCCTCCCAAAAGGAGACGGAAAAACGAGCCAGGTAGCCTCCGCAATGAGCGGTTGAGACAATACCTGGCTCTCGACGACCTCTCACCAATGACGTCGTCGGACGAGGAGGAAATTGTGCCCCCACTTAAGCCCCGCCCAAACCTCCGGCTGCTGCCAAGCGCCGGATGCCAAGCAGGGCGAGGCCGCTCTCAACTACCGGAGGAATACGTGGGGCTGGCGGACGCCAAAAGGCGCTCGTTGAGGCCCAACGCGCGGAGCTCGAGCTCCAGACCGAGAAGGACATCGTGGAGAGGCCCGACTAATGGCGACCGCGAGGGTTACTAGGTCTAAGACCGTTGGTGCCCCCACGAATCAGGCCCTCCCGAGTCCTCTCGCCAGGAGCACGCCGAGGCCTCCGACGCCAGATCGCCGACTCGTTGGCGGTGGTGGCCGGGTGGCCAAAGTTTCGAAGGGCCTTAAGGGCACCCTCAAAAGGCCCTTGGAGGCGGTGTCGGCGGTTCAGGAGGCTTCTGATGAGCTCCTGACCCGCACCGACACCGACGAGGTCGCTCTGCTCCGTGCGGCGAATCGCCGCATGGAGGCGGAGCTGGCGGACCTGCGCCGCGAATTGGCGAGCATCCGCTCGAGAGCTCGCCGAAGCTCGCGCCGGGCCCGTCCGCCCCGCGCCACCACCACCCCAGAGCCCACACCACCACCGACGACGACGGCCGCAGACCTGGACCGTCTCATTCTCCTGATGGAGACCAGGTTTGCGGCCATGGAGGAGCGACTCCAGCCCGCGAGGCCGGCTGCAACACACTGGACCGGCCCCATCGCCAAGGCCCGCTCCTCCCAGGACGACGACGCCAAGCCCTCGCTCATCTCTGGGCGCTTGGCGGAAGAATTCCCTCCTCTTCCATCGAGGAGGAATCGTCGGAGAGCAGCGACCTCCTGTCGCCCCAAGTCTGCCTGCCCAGCGCCCCTCCCGCGGCCGTAGCTGCGGTCGAAAACTTCTGAACTACGGCAGGCCGTAAGAAGAGGGCCAAAGTAAGGCCCCGCCGTCGTCCGGCGCACAACCGGCCACGACTGCCGCTGCAGCGCAACCCACCCGCGCGCAGCGGCGAGGAGGAAGAGGCCGCAAAGGGGAAAGGGCAGGGGACGTGGCGCAGGCTCCGGCCTCGCAGCCCCCTCCCCACACCACCAGCGCCCAAAAAGACAGGCAGCCAAGGAGAAGAGGTCGCCGCGATTGCGTCCCCGAAGTCCGCCGCCGTCGTCCTGACTCTACAGCCAGGCGCGGCGGAACGAGGGTTACGTACGCGAACCTCTTCTCTAAGGCGAAGTGAAATCCGACTGGCCGACCTCGGGATAGAGGCGGTCTACAGCTCAGAGATGGCGCACTGGGGCGCGAATACTGGTGCTTCCTAGCACCAGCGACGCCCCAAAGCAGACGCCTGGCCAACCAACTGAGGACCGTCCTCTACCGAGGACGTGCGTGTCTCAGGCCCGAGAAGACTGTGTGTCTTCGCGTCTCGAGAACGGACGACCACGCACACGAGGAGGATGTGGCCGCTGCCATCGCGCGGACCACCGGATGCTCCGCAGGGAGCATCAAGGCGTCGAAGGTCCGTCCCGGCAAAGACAGGATGGGCCAGACGGTGGTGGCCTGCCCGGTGGCGGCCGCCAAGCAGCTCCTCGCTGCCGGACAAAGCTCCTGGTGGGCTGGGCCTCAGCCACTGTAGAGCCCTCCCCATCGCACCCAGAGGTGCTATCGCTGCCATGAGGCTGGCCACGTGGCGGCGAGATGCCTCAGAGGTGGACCGCAGCGGCGAATGCTACCGCTGCGGTAAAAGTGGTCACCTGGTGACCGGCTCCTGCTCTGCGAAACCGCACTGCCCTGTGTGCGAGGCCGCGGGCAGGCCAGCCGGTCACCAGCTGAAGTCGAAGCCGTGTAGGCTGGGCCCGCCAGGAAAAGTCACGGCCAGCCGGATGGCGCCGGGCAAAGCCGCGGCCGCGGCGGCAACACCAACAGCCGCCGCGAGGGCGTGCAAGGAGTAATGCCCGTGGCGGTAAGGCCACGGGCGAGCGGCACAGCGGGCGTCGAGGCCACGGGGACCCAGTGAGGCCTCCGCCCGCACTAACACCGCGAGAGGGCGCGAAGGTAGCCGCGCGACCCTCTCAGGAGCCGAGGAACACTTCCCGGCCCCCACACAGGAAGAGCCGCCTCTGGTTACGAGGCGGCCCACCGCTCGCCGGGGTCGCGGATCAAGGCTCACGCTACATACCGTGACCCCGGCACTCTTCTGAAGAAGGCTCCCATGGGGTTTTAGTGGGTATACCCGGCGCCGGTCGTATTGATTAATCGGCGTCGGGGAGCCCCACACCCGGCCGGCGACATCCCCCTCGCGGCTGACGGTGCGGCAACGCATTTCCCCATGTAAAAAAAAAAAAAAAAAAAGGTTAGGTTAGGTTAGGTTAGGTTAGGTTAGGTTAGGTTGGGTTAGGTTAGGTTAGGTTAGGTTAGGTTAGGTTAGGTTAGGTTAGGTTAGGTTAGGTTAGGTTAGGTTGGGATTAGGTTAGGTTAGGTTGGTTAGTTAGGTTAGAGTTGAGTTAGGTTAGGTTGAGTTAGGTTAGGTTGGTTAGGTTGGTTAAGGTTAGGTTAGGTTAGGTTAGAGTTAGGTTAGGTTAGGTTAGGTTGGGTTAGGTTAGGTTTAGGTTAGGTTAGGTTAGGTTGGGTTAGGTTAGGTTAGGTTAGGTTAGGTTGAGTTAGGTTAGGTTAGGTTAGAGGTTAGGTTAGGTTAGGTTAGGGGATTGAAGTTGGGTTTGAGGTTAGGTTAGGTTAGGTTAGGTTAGGTTAGGTTAGGTTAGGTTGGGTTAGGTTAGGTTAGGTTAGGTTGAGTTGGGTTAGGTTAGGGTTAGGTTAGAGTTAGGTTAGGTTAGGTTAGGTTAGGTTGGGTTGAGGTTAGGTTAGGTTGAGTTAGGTTGAGGATTTAGGTTAGGTTAGGTTGGTTAGGTTAGGTTAGGTTAGGTTAGGTTGGGTTATTAGGTTAGGTTAGGTTAGGTTGAGATTAGGTTGGGTTAGGTTAGGTTAGGTTGGGTTAGGTTAGGTTAGGTTAGGTTGGGAGGTTAGGTTGGGATTGGGTTGGGTTAGGTTGGGGTTAGGTTAGGTTAGGTTAGGTTTAGGATTAGGTTGAGGGATTGGGTTAGGTTAGGTTAGGTTAGGTTAGGTTAGGTTAGGTTAGGTTAGGTTAGGTTAGGTTAGGTTAGGTTAGAGTTAGGTTGAGTTAGGTTAAGGTTAGGTTAGGTTAGGTTAGGTTGGGTTGGTTAGGTTAGGTTAGGTTGGGGTTGGGTTAGGTTAGGTTAGGTTAGGTTAGGTTAGGTTGGGTTAGGTTAGGATTGATTAGTTAGGTTAGGATTAGGTTAGGTTAGGTTAGGTTAGGTTAGGTTAGGATTAGGTTAGGTTAGGTTAGGTTAGGTTAGGTTAGGTTGAGTTGGGTTAGGTTAGGTTAGGTTAGTTAGGTTAGGTTAGGTTAGGTTAGGTTAGGTTAGGTTAGGTTAGGTTAGGTTAGGTTAGGTTAGGTTAGGTTAGGTTAGGTTAGGTTAGGTTAGGTTAGGTTAGGTTGGGTTAGGTTGGGGTTGGGTTAGGTTAGGTTAGGTTAGGTTAGGTTAGGTTAGGTTAGGTTAGGTTGGGATTAGGTTAGGTTAGGTTAGGTTGGTTAGGTTGGGTTAGGTTGGGAGTTAGGTTAGGTTGGGATTAGGTTAGGTTAGGTTAGGTTAGAGTTGGGATTAGGTTGGTTAGGAGTTAGGTTAGGTTAGGTTAGGTTGGGTTAGGTTAGGTTAGGTTAGGTTAGGTTAGGTTAGGTTAGGTTAGGTTGGGAGGTTGGGATTGGGATTAGGGTTAGGTTAGGTTAGGATTAGGTTAGGATTGAGGTTGGTTGAGTTAGGTTGGGTTAGGTTAGGTTAGGTTAGGTTAGGTTAGGTTGGGTTAGGTTAGGTTAGGAGTTAGGTTAGGTTAGGTTAGGTTAGGTTAGGTTAAGGTTAGGTTGGGTTAGGTTAGGTTAGGTTAGGTTAGGTTGGGTTAGGTTAGGTTAGGTTAGGTTAGGTTAGGTTAGAGTTGGGTTAGGTTAGGTTAGGTTAGGTTAGGTTAGGTTAGGTTAGGTTAGGTTAGGTTAGGGAGTTAGGTTAGGATTAGGGATTAGGTTAGGTTAGGTTAGGTTAGGTTAGGTTAGGTTAGGTTAGGTTAGGTTAGGTTAGGTTAGGTTAGGTTAGGTTAGGTTAGGTTAGGTTAGGTTGGGTTAGGTTAGGTTAGGTTGGGTTAGGGATTAGGTTAGGTTAGGTTAGGTTAGGTTAGGTTAGGTTGGTTAGGTTGAGTTAGGTTAGGGTTAGGTTAGGTTAAGGTTAGGTTAGGTTAGGTTAGGTTTGGGTTAGGTTAGGTTAGGTTAGGTTAGGTTAGGTTAGGTTAGGTTAGGTTAGGTTAGGATTAGGTTGAGTTTGAGTTAGGTTAGGTTAGGTTAGGTTAGGTTAGGTTAGGTTAGGTTAGGTTAGGTTAGGTTAGGTTAGGTTAGGTTAGGTTAGGTTAGGTTAGGTTAGGTTAGGTTAGGTTAGGTTGGGTTAGGTTAGGTTAGGTTAGGATTAGGTTAGGTTAGGTTAGGTTAGGTTAGGTTAGGTTAGGTTAGGTTAGGTTGGGTTAGGTTAGGTTAGGTTGGGTTAGGTTAGGTTAGGTTAGGTTAGGTTGGGTTTGGTTAGGTTAGGTTAGGTTGGATTAGGTTGGGTTGGGTTGAGTTAGGTTAGGGTTAGGTTAGGTTAGGTTAGGATTAGGTTAGGTTAGGTTAGGTTAGGTTAGGTTAGGTTAGTTAGGTTAGGTTAGTTAGGTTAGGTTAGG
>CM077128.1:23412500-23697919 GCA_039645545.1 Dendrolimus houi | reverse complement strand
GATCCACCCCGCGATCGCACACAGGTGTGGACCGATCCTGATTGAGGATCGACAGACCGCTTTGTAGCGCCCACGCCTCCACGAGTCTTCCCCGCGCGTCGGTGACGGTGTTCCCCCAGGAACGGGATTTAGCGTTGAAGTCGCCGAGGACAAACGTTGCCCTCGGCGACTGTCTCGCCACGGCGGCCCTGACGGAATCCAAGAACGTCTCGAACTCCGCCAGGGATCGGTTCGGGGAGAAGTACACGCCGATGATGGTGTGCTCTCCCCAACCTGCCACCGCGTAACCCCGTCCCCTCTCGATGGAAATGAGAGGGGGGCTAGTGCCTGACCTAGCCACCACCGCCACCAGGCCGTCGAGGTCCCCAACCCAGTTATCCTGGGCGGGGATGTAGTACGGCTCGCTCACTACCGCTGGACCAATCCTCCACTCCGCCATCGACTGCAGGAACAAGTCCTGAGCCCCGGCGGAGTGGTTCACGTTCCCCTGGAGGAATCTCGTATGCTGTACAGGCATTAATCAGACATACGAGACCCCCCCGCTGCTCTACTCTCCCTAATTCCGAGCCTGTTGGCCGGGGGGACAAACTTGGCGATGACGGTGTCAGGCCGGCAGCGCCTGGACATCGTTGTGTGGTTTGCCCGACGCCCTGCTTCAGCGCAAACCACACAATGCGCCTTCTCCGACCTGCACTCGTACATCTTGTGCCCGCCCTTCCCGCAGCGGTAGCACATTTCCGATTTGTCCCCCCGGCCCTCTGGGCACGTCGCTCTCATGTGTCCGGCGGCAAGGCACCTGTAACACCGCAGCTGGCGGTTTTGATAAGCCTCCACTGCGGCTGAGGTGAAGCCGATCAAAAGATGACCGGCCTCAGCCAGGCGCTTCGCCGCCGGGATGGGGCATGTGACCCACGACGAGCCCAGTCCCCCCTGTCCGATACCAATCCCCGCTGCCCTAACCTGGGAGCGGGGACAATCACCCGCGCGAGCCACCACCTCTTCAATTAGGTCCGGGGTGACGGAGTCATCCAGACCCGTTAGGCGGATTTCTCCCAGCTTCACGGGCCTGGAGATCTCCGCCACTCCGGCGAGCGCTCCCCGGAGGAGCTCGGCCACCCGGTCCGCCAACTGCGCATTTTCGGGGCCGTTCGGCGGTAGCTGAAGCAGCCTCGCGTCGTTGGCGGCCCGGAGAACCTTGAGCCCCCTCTTCAGCCCAAGGGCGACGATATCCACGGCGCCTCTCGCTTTGGCGAAGACGTCGTGGTACGTCAGCCCCTTTGCCACCGCCTCCGGCAGCAATTTAACCATTACTGCCGGGGCTCGCTCCTCCGTGAACCGCTCCGGGTTCATCCTACCCGGGGGCCTGCGTCGCGCTTCCCTCCGCGTCTCCCTTCTTTCCTCCCGCTGGGAGGTGCGGGGTTGGGTTTGGGGTCGGGTGGACTGGAGGGGGGCCGGTTCTTTAGCCGGTCCCCTGCCCGCTCCCTTCCCCTTACTCTTCCCTTTTTTCCCCCCCTCCACAACGGTCCACTCGTTGTCCGTGGGGGGCGCTGCTCGCGACGGGTGCGAATCCTTTTATTTGGGACCTCGGAGTCCTAAGAGAGGGGAACTCCGTGGTCCCAGCCTTTGACGAACCCGCGACCCCCACCTTTTTGGGTGGGGGGCGTGACGGCCCAGATTTCGAAGATGGGGGGGGTGCCATCTCCGTGTCGGTCCTGTGGTCGAACTCGGTCATTTCCGAAGGAGCGGAGGCGACCGGGTCGGCAGAAGCCCTGGGGGGGGGGTACGCCCCTTTTTTCTTCTTGTCGCCCGCTAGCGGCGGGCGGAGGACCTTCTGAGGGAGCAGTCGGTCCTCAATGTTCGCAAAGCGGGCGTCAAGAAGAGGCCCCACCGACGTGACGATGGCCCTCTGTAGGGTCTCAAGGTCTAGTAGGGGGGCAACGTCCGGAGTGGCAGCGGCCTTGTCTCCTTTCTTGGCCGCTGCTCTCATATCGCTATACTCCCTACGGTGAGCCTTCAACTCAGCCCGTAGGGCGTCTATTTCCCTTTTTAGCCGGAGGTTGTCCACGGACAACCTCCGGTTTTCGGCGTCCAGGGACCTCGCAGAGAGGTTTTCTACCACATCTGCGAGGGTTCCGGCAGCGATCTTGAGCTTCCGGACGTATCCCCCCTTTAGGTTGCCCGAGGTCTGGGCCACCTTGTAGATGGCCGCGACATGGTCCTTGGCCAGGGCATGAAGCTCTTCGGCCCCCATCCTGCCAAGGTCAGTCTCCCTCGGGTCAACTTCATCCGCAATCTCGATGACGTCGGAGGACTCATCGGACTTCTTTTTCCGAAGAGCCTCTCCTGACGTCCCGGCAAGCCCCCCAGTTATCCTCTGCGCTTGGCGCTCGATCGCCTGGCAGAGGGCATCTGATCTCGCCACGAGCTCTTCTGTGGTTTCCTTCCTCGGAGGAAACCGCAGAGATGCCCCGCGTCCGCTGTTGCGCACCCCGCTGCGGGCTTTGTATACCCGCCGGACGGCCTTAGTCCTAGCCGCCGGCACATCCGTGTCGAGATCCTCCGTCTCCACCCCCACCACTTTTCGGGAGGATTCGTCAGAATCCAACTCCGATTCGGCCCGTGAGTGTGTGCTGTTCCTCTTGCGGGCCGTAATCTTCCCCGCAATCACCCCGGAAACTGCCCCTTTGATGGCACTCGTGTCCGAGTCCGCCATCTCAGGGGGCCCCCCTGGGGGGGCAACCTCAAGGTCCAAGTAACACGCCAAGTATTCGATTAAGCAAGCTCCAAATCCAAAAAAACACGCCAAGTCGTCAAGTTTCGTAGAAACAGTCCGATAGTCAAAGCCAGGTCACAAAGTTAGTGCATAAGTCCCCAAAATTCCTTAAAACAAGCCGAGTCGTTGAAAGGAAGAGAGAAAACCACGTAAGACACCAAAAGCATAGACCAAAGGTTAGTCGAATTACTCCACCACGTTCCGCACCCGTGCAATGAGGCTTCAACTCCTGGCACAGTTGGCCGAGCCCAGGCTTCCCCGGGTAAGTTATATCACACTCGTGGGTAACGGGCCGCCACGAATTTGACTCCCAGTGGGCACACCGGCAACGGCCTTCGTCGGAGGCGTCCGACTACTAACCGCGCGAGGTGGCATTTGACTCCCAGTGCGCATCGTGGTACGGCTTTCCATTGAAATGAATGTAAATTTTTACACCCATCCAAGTACTGACCGCACCAAGCGACGCTTAACAACCACGATCGACTAGCTAATGCACTACCAACTGTGCCAACTAGCCGCTCTAAAGGTTAGTCGAATTACTCCACCACGTTCCGCACCCGTGCAATGAGGCTTCAACTCCTGGCACAGTTGGCCGAGCCCAGGCTTCCCCGGGTAAGTTATATCACACTCATGGGTAACGGGCCGCCACGAATTTGACTCCCAGTGGGCACACCGGCAACGGCCTTCGTCGGAGGCGTCCGACTACTAACCGCGCGAGGTGGCATTTGACTCCCAGTGCGCATCGTGGTACGGCTTTCCGTTGAAATGAATGTAAATTTTTACACCCATCCAAGTACTGACCGCACCAAGCGACGCTTAACAACCACGATCGACTAGCTAATGCACTACCAACTGTGCCAACTAGCCGCTCGAAAGGTTAGTCGAATTACTCCACCACGTTCCGCACCCGTGCAATGAGGCTTCAACTCCTGGCACAGTTGGCCGAGCCCAGGCTTCCCCGGGTAAGTTATATCACACTCGTGGGTAACGGGCCGCCACGAATTTGACTCCCAGTGGGCACACCGGCAACGGCCTTCGTCGGAGGCGTCCGACTACTAACCGCGCGAGGTGGCATTTGACTCCCAGTGCGCATCGTGGTACGGCTTTCCATTGAAATGAATGTAAATTTTACACCCATCCAAGTACTGACCGCACTAAGCGACGCTTAACAACCACGATCGACTAGCTAATGCACTACCAACTGTGCCAACTAGCCGCTCTAATGCAAAAGGTTAGTCGAATTACTCCACCACGTTCCGCACCCGTGCAATGAGGCTTCAACTCCTGGCACAGTTGGCCGAGCCCAGGCTTCCCCGGGTAAGTTATATCACACTCATGGGTAACGGGCCGCCACGAATTTGACTCCCAGTGGGCACACCGGCAACGGCTTCTTCGGAGGCGTCCGACTACTAACCGCGCGAGGTGGCATTTGACTCCCAGTGCGCATCGTGGTACGGCTTTCCGTTGAATTGAAATGAATGTAAATTTTACACCCATCCAAGTACTGACCGCACCAAGCGACGCTTAACAACCACGATCGACTAGCTAATGCACTACCAACTGTGCCAACTAGCCGCTCAAAAGGTTAGTCGAATTACTCCACCACGTTCCGCACCCGTGCAATGAGGCTTCAACTCCTGGCACAGTTGGCCGAGCCCAGGCTTCCCCGGGTAAGTTATATCACACTCGTGGGTAACGGGCCGCCACGAATTTGACTCCCAGTGGGCACACCGGCAACGGCCTTCGTCGGAGGCGTCCGACTACTAACCGCGCGAGGTGGCATTTGACTCCCAGTGCGCATCGTGGTACGGCTTTCCATTGAAATGAATGTAAATGTTTACACCCATCCAAGTACTGACCGCACCAAGCGACGCTTAACAACCACGATCGACTAGCTAATGCACTACCAACTGTGCCAACTAGCCGCTCTAAAGGTTAGTCGAATTACTCCACCACGTTCCGCACCCGTGCAATGAGGCTTCAACTCCTGGCACAGTTGGCCGAGCCCAGGCTTCCCCGGGTAAGTTATATCACACTCGTGGGTAACGGGCCGCCACGAATTTGACTCCCAGTGGGCACACCGGCAACGGCCTTCGTCGGAGGCGTCCGACTACTAACCGCGCGAGGTGGCATTTGACTCCCAGTGCGCATCGTGGTACGGCTTTCCATTGAAATGAATGTAAATTTTTACACCCATCCAAGTACTGACCGCACCTAGCGACGCTTAACAACCACGATCGACTAGCTAATGCACTACCAACTGTGCCAACTAGCCGCTCTTAAAAGGTTAGTCGAATTACTCCACCACGTTCCGCACCCGTGCAATGAGGCTTCAACTCCTGGCACAGTTGGCCGAGCCCAGGCTTCCCCGGGTAAGTTATATCACACTCATGGGTAACGGGCCGCCACGAATTTGACTCCCAGTGGGCACACCGGCAACGGCCTTCGTCGGAGGCGTCCGACTACTAACCGCGCGAGGTGGCATTTGACTCCCAGTGCGCATCGTGGTACGGCTTTCCGTTGAAATGAATGTAAATTTTTACACCCATCCAAGTACTGACCGCACCAAGCGACGCTTAACAACCACGATCGACTAGCTAATGCACTACCAACTGTGCCAACTAGCCGCTCAACCTTTTTTTTTTTTTTTTTTTTTAACATGGGGAAATGCATTGCCGCACCATCAGCCGCGCCGGGAAGTCGCGGCCGGTGTGTAGGCTCCCCGACGCCGGTTAATCAATACGACCGACGCCGGGTATACCCACTAAAACCCCATGGGAGCCTCCTACCGCCTGGGTGCCGGGTCGCGGTATTTAAACCCGAGGTATTACCCGCTTCCCGGCGGTGGTGGGCCGCCCCGCTGACGTGGGGCGGCCTCTTCTGTGTGCGAGCCGGGGAGGTGAGCTTCCCCGGCTCTGAGAGGGTCGCGCGGCTGCCTCTCGCGCCCTCCCGCGGCATTAGTGCGGGCGGAGGCCTGTCAAGTCCCCGAGGCCTCGACGCCCGCTGCCGCCTGCCCGTGGCTTTGTTTGCCACGGGCGTTACTCCTGGCCGCTGGGCGCGGCGGCTGGTTGCGGTTCAGCCGTCGCGGCCGCGGCCTTGTCCGGCGCCGTCCGGCTGGCCTGGACCTTCCTCCTGGTGGGCTTCTTGGCCCCGCAGGGCTTGGAGCCCATCTGGTGATCGGCTGGCCTGCCCGCGGCAGCGCACAGAGAACAGTGCGGCTTCGCGGTGCAGGGGCCGGTCACCAGATGCCCGGTGTCTAGCCGCTCAACCTAACCTAACCTAACCTTTTTTTTTTTTTTTTTTTTTTTTGATAACGCAGGGGGAATGTCTTTTCTTGCGACACCCCCTCGGTCCCGGGGGAGGTTAACCGAGGGGAGTGTGAGACTCCCAGCGGCGGGGATCTCCACGCATAACTACCGCCGGCGGCGGTAGTAGTCGCGAGATCCCGTCCGCCAGACTACCCACTAAACCTAACCTGCGCCTCTTTCACGCTTTTACGGGGCGCCACGAGAACTAGAGCGTTGCTACTGCGTTCGTGACGCCCCTACGTCTGGCAATCTTCAGGACACCCCGAAGGCAAGGTGCCCTGCTTCATCAACAGGGGAGGAAGTCCGCGGGTTACCCCCGGTCCCCGCGGCCCCCTGTGACGGCACTAAGGGAGGTGGAGTGCGTAGCGACGCCTCCGACCGCCAGTCCGCCGTCGTCGGATGGGGTCTGCGTACGCATCCACCTCCCTGGTCCTCTCCGCGGCCTCCTTCAGGGACATTACCGTCTCGCTGAAGGAGGAAGCCGTTTCTCCA
The DNA here is from genome assembly GCA_039645545.1 of Dendrolimus houi. Classification (NCBI taxonomy): domain Eukaryota; kingdom Metazoa; phylum Arthropoda; class Insecta; order Lepidoptera; family Lasiocampidae; genus Dendrolimus; species Dendrolimus houi. The sequence continues at coordinate 23,691,346 of CM077128.1, read as the reverse complement.
TCCGTCCTCGCTCGACAACATGGCTTCAACCAGATGTTGGAGCGAGGACACAGGACCCACAATGCTTTCCAGCTGATGACGCTGAGGTCCCCAGGCGGCGCACTCCACCAGCGTATGGTACGCCGTGTCGCTGGGTGCGCCGCACTCCACGCAGTCTGGCGTTGGTTCACGCCCCGCTGTCTGATGCAGATACTTACCGAAGCAGCCGTGCCCGGTAAGTATCTGCGTCAGCCTGTACGTTAGGGTCCCGTACTTCCTCGAGACCCAACGAGACAGGTGGGGGCGGACCGCCTCCACCGTCTCCCTTCCTGCTACTGGGGACCTGAGGTCATCAGCCCAATCTTGGATCAGGGCCTCGGTCGCCAAGACCCTGATCCTTCTTACTACTGCCGGACACGGCCTCTCTCCTCTGTCTCTGGTGTCCTGTCGGTAGCGGTGCACTGCCGCGAGCACCTCCGCCTGGAGCTCCCAGGGCGGATCACTCGCGAGCAGTGTCGCCGCCGTCCACGACACTGTTCGGTAACCCCGTATGGCCCGCACCGCCAGGACCCTCTGAGAACGTCTCAGAAGGGTCCTGTTCTTGCGGTGGAGCGAATCGACCCATACGGGGGCACCGTACAGCGCCATGCTCCGCAGGACACCTGTGTATAACTTTCTACAGGCCGTGCCCGGCCCTCCCACATTAGGTAAGAGTCTGGCCAGGGCGGCAGCGGCACCTAGCAGTCTCGGGGCCAGCTGGGTGAAATGGGCCCCGAAACTCCACTTTCCGTCTAGGACAAGGCCCAGGTACTTCATCTGGGCCTTTACCGCTACCGCCACTCCCTGGACAGCGACGTGCGTGCCCCGGGGCGGTTGTCTACGTCGTCCGTGGAACATGAGGGCCTCCGTCTTCTCCGGGGAGACCCTCAAGCCTAAACGGCGCACTCTCTCTACTACCAACGCCGTTGCGGCGTTGGCTAGTTCCACGGACTCCTCGTAGGTTCCGCCCGGGCCGTGACGAGGTGTCGTCGGCATAACAGATCACCCCCATCCCGGGCAGGACTGGCTCGCGGAGGAGCCAGTCGTAACCAATGTTCCACAGGATCGGGCCCAGCACCGAACCCTGTGGAACACCGCACACGACACGTCGCCTACCAGAAATCTGACCGAAACCGCCCTCCCAGAGGATATATCTGTCTTGGAGGTACGCCTCCAACAGTCTAACAAGGTACAGAGGCACTCCCTGAGACCGGAGTGCCTCTAGAATTGTTTCGAAGGGTAGACTGTTGAAGGCATTTTGGATATCCAAAGATACCACCAAGACAGACTCCTCTATGCTCTCCGCCTCTCTCGTGAGGCTCCTCAACGCGAACAGGGCGTCCAGGGTTGAACGCCCCGTCCTAAAACCATACTGAGCCTCCGAGAGTCCAGGCCCGTCGGAATCCAGGTGCTGGACGAGGCGGCTTGCCAATATCTTTTCGAACACTTTTGCCACCTCGTCCAACAGCACGATGGGCCTGTAGGCGGAGGGATCTTCGGGAGGGCGGCCCTCTTTAGGGATGAGGCACAGCCGGCCCACTTTCCATTGCTTCGGGAACTCACCTGTCCTGATGCAGGCGTCAAAGAGTTCCCGAAGCTGGCCGCCTAGGTGTTTGGCGGCCAGGAAGAGGACCCGGCCTGGGACCCCGTCCGGTCCCGGTGCCGTTTTCCGGCCCCGGAGTCGATCCAGGGCCGTTTCCATTTCTTCCTCGGAGACTGGGGGAGGATCAGTCTCCGAGGGCACATTCTGAGAAGGATACATCCTGGGGGGAGTAAAAGCTCCCGGGTCCGGGAAGAGCCCGTCTATGATTCTATTCAGGACCCCATCTGGTAGGGACTTCGTAACCGGGGTGGAACAGGCGCGCATTTTCTTGCGCGCCACCCGGTAAGGACGTCCCCAGGGGTCCCCGTCCAACGTCACTAGGATTTCTTCCCGAGCCCGGGTCTTCGCTTGGCAGATGGCCACCTGAAGAGCCTTCTTGGCAGCCCTGTACTCCTCCCAACGATGTTCCTCCTCACCTCTGTCCGGAGGATGCCGACGCCGGCAGTTCTTCAGAGATCGGCGAGCCCGAAGGGCTGCCTCCCTCAGACTGCCGATCTCCGCGGTCCACCAGTAAACCGCTGGTTTCTGCCGACGTCGACGCGACCGTGGCATCGAAGCATCGCAGACCCTCGTAAGGGTTCTGCGCATGTCTTCCGCCAGATCCTCCGGACAGGTGTTTCTCTCTAGGTTGGTCCAGCCCTGGACGACGGCCATCTCCTCAGCCAGCTCGGGATCGAGCCGGCTGATGGCCCATCGGGGGAACTGGCCGTGACTACGTGGGGGGTTTGACCCTATTCTGGTAGGAGGAGGGGAGACTTCGAACCTTATGTAGAGGTGGTCCGACAAAGTCTCCACCTCCTCCTCTACTTTCCAATTCATCACCCTGCGTGCGATCGCATGGGTGGCAAACGACAAATCAACGACGGAACCACCCCGCGCTCGCACGCAGGTGTGGACCGAACCACGGTTCAGAAGGGTCAAACCACTTTGTAGCGCCCACGTTCCACAGCCAGTCCCCTCAAATCGGTGACAGTGTTTCCCCAGGAACGGGATTTGGCGTTGAAGTCGCCGAGTACGAACGTCGCCCTCGGCGACTGTCTGCCCACGGCGTCCCTGACAGAGTCCAAGAAGAGCTCGAACTCTGCCAGGGGTCGGTTGGGGGAAAAGTACACACCTATGAAGGTGTGCTCCCCCACCCTGCCACCGCGTAACCCCGCCCCTCTCGATCTCGATGAGTGGGGTGCCAGCGCCCGAACTGGCAACGACTGCCACCGTGTCGTCCAGGTCCCCTACCCAGTTGCTCTGGGAGGGGACGTAATACGGCTCCGAAATTACGGCCAGACCAACCTCCCACTCCGCCATGGACTGCAGGAGTAAATCCTGGGCCCCGGCGGAGTGGTTTACATTCCCTTGCAGGAGTCTAGTATGTCGTCCGGGCATATTAGTGGGACATACTAGACTCCTCCTGGTGTCTTCCGATTCCGACGTTCGCCGGAGGTATAAACTTGCCACGGACGTGTGGAGGAGGCAGCCCTCGACAGCGTCACGTGATTTGCGTCGAGAGCCGACTCGGCGCAAACCACACAGTGTGCATGTGGCTCCGTACATTGTGCGACCCTGTGTCCGCTTCTGCCGCAGCGGAAACACAGGGCCGACCTATCGACACGCCCATCAGGGCACATGACCGTTATGTGGCCCGTGTATAGGCACCGCATACAACGTATGGGCCGCCTTTCACGGGCCGAAACCTCCGCTGAGCTGAAGCCCACGCAGATGTGCTTCAGCTCAGTAAGCATCTTCGCGACCGGGATTGGGCACTGTACATAAGCAGCGCCCATCCCCCGGCCCCACGCCGATCCCGCCAGATCTTATTTGTTCGCGAGGGCAGCCTCCTGCTCGAGCGATGGCCTCCTCTAACAACCAAGGCGTGACTGAGTCGTCAAGCCCTGTGACACGAATGTCTCCTTTCTTTACCGGCCTGGCGACCTCGGCCACGCCTGTTAATGCTGCACTGAGGGCCGCAGCCAGTCGGTCGGCCTTCTCGATGCCCTCCGGCCCTGGCGGCAGCTCCAAGAGCCGGGCATCGCTGGCCGACCGGATGATCCTGAGGCCCTCCCTGAGGCCCATCGCTTGCAGGTCGACTACCTTCGCGGCCTGCTCAAAGATCTGGCGGTATGTAACTCCGTTCTTGACGGCCTCAGGCAGCAGCGTCACCATGACCGCTGCTGCCTTGGCCTCAACTAGCGGAGCCGGCCTCCTTCGAGGGGGTCTCCTGGCCGGCTCATTCCTCCATTGAGGAGCAGACGATAGGGGCGCAAGGGTTGGGGCGGGGTATCCCCCCGCTCTTGCCTCGCGCATCCTTCTCCCTCTGCCCCTTCTACCACCTCCCACCACCGTCCATTCGTCCTGGCCCTCCTGGGCATAGGCGGAGGCAGTGGGAGGAATTGACCACATCGGGGGGGCCGGAGTCACCCCCTGTCTTCTGGGGGCCCTCTGAGCTCCAGAGGGACCCGGTTTCTGATTTGGGCGCGGAGGGCCCACAATTTTTGCATAGGACGGGGCGGGGGCCGCCGCCGTCCGTATTGGCTCTACCTCCATCGCCATGGACTCCGCCAGGTCGTCGGAGTCCCTGGGAGGAGGAGCCGAGGTAGGTTTTGCACCCGAAGTCCCGGGTGCCGCCTTGGGCCTCTTGTCCGAGGCGAGGGGTGGACGAATAATCGGAGGGGGAGCAGCCGATCCTCGAGGCCCGCCAAGCGGGCGTCGACGAACTCTCCCATCGACATAATGAGGGAGCGTTTAAACTCCTCCACGTCGAATGGGAGAGATTCAGTATGGGGTCTCCCCCCCTCTTTCTGGGGCGAAGGCCCACCGTCGCTAGCCGCGGCCGACTTGGCTGCAGCCTCTCTGGCCGCGGCCTCCTTGGTCGCGGCTTTCTCCTTGGCGTTGGCCTCCTTGGCCGCGGCCTTCTCCTTTGCCGCGGACTCCTTGGCCGCGGTCTTCATCTCTTCGAACTCCCTACGGTATGACCGAATTTCGGCCCGTAGGGAGTCCACCTCCCGCTTGAGCTTCAGATTGTCGAGGCTCAGCTTCCTCGTTTCGACGTCGACGGTCCTCCTAGAGAGACTCTCAGTCACCTCCATGAGGGCCGCCGCCGCCTCCTTCAACTTCTTGATGTAACCCCCCTTGAGGTTACCCGAGGTCTGGGCAACGTTGTAGATCGCTGCCACGTGGACGCCGGCCATGGTGCGGAGTTCCTCCGCATCCAAGAGGTCGACGTCCGTCTGCCTCGGGTCCATCTCGGGGGGCACATCAGCCAAAACTTCAGGCGCAGAGGCCTTTGCCTTCTTCTTGTTCTTCTGGCGAAGGTCGCTCACAAAGGCCTCTGCCTGAGCCTCGACATCCGCAGTCTCTTCCCGGGATAGCGTCGTTCCGACGCTGTATCCCCGATTACGGGCCCCCAGGAGCACCTTGGCACGCCGGGTCCCTGGTCTCTGGGTGTCCTCCTGGGTCACCACCTTTCTTCCCGACTCGTCCGAGTCGGAGCCAACATTATCTCCGCGGGAGCGTGCGTTAGTCCGTTTCCGGATCTCGCACACTCCCGAGGCGCGACTCTGTCCCGAGTCGGCCATTAGTGGGCCCCCCCCCCCATGGGGGTGGAGAGGGATGTGTCCGGAGCAAACAACAAGTCCAAATCACGCGCAAAAACAAGGTCCAGTACGAAAATCCAAGAAAAACAGTCAAAAACAGAAATCGATCAAAAATAAGCAAAACCGGGTCAACAACTAGGCAAGAATGTCAGAAGTCCATTAAGCAAGCCGAGTCGTCAACAGAGAACACAAAAAACACCATCACAAAAAACGCTCTAAAAAAGATCATAAATGTTGTTCGAATTTGAAATGTTGTTCGAATTTATCCACCACTTCAACTAGCCGCTCAACCTAACCTAACCTAACCTAACCTAACCTAACCAACTGCGTGAGAGAAAAGCGAGCCGAAACCGAGCACAACGCCTTCAGCGAGGCGTGCCCGGTGCGAGCGCGGTGGGACGCCATAGTGCGGGCGACGGTCGCCTACGACTAGGACGCCCGGGACGACAACACAATAGCAATGGGGCGGAAGTCCCACCTCGCTGAGCAAGTAACCGACGGACAACTAGTTAACGGGTAGCAGCTACACATGGCACCAGCCAACGAGGAGGGACCTACGCCCTCTCTATTGTGCGTGGGGTCTTGGGTAGTCCCCGAAGTGAGCGACAGGATGGATGGGGTCTGCCAAGGGAGAAGGAAGATCTGCACAGGATGCCCCAGCGAGTAAACTCCCCGTCCTTGAATACCAAGAGTAGCAATGTAACTCTTAAGGAATTACAATAGCTCTCATTGAGTGCAAACAAGGTTCCATAGCACAGCACACCGGAATCAGACGGCGACGAGGACGGCAATTACGGCAGCAAGAAGGAAAAGAAGACGAACTTAACTCTCACAACACACAAACAGGTAAAGATGTACTTTTTATATGTATATAAAAAGACACTTTGTAGCAATACATAACAAAAATACAAATTAGCAGACAGACATGAACATATTCAAACAAAACAAACAAGTAAAAATATACAAACAACATTAAAAACACAAAATATACATAATAAAAACTACATGAAAACAACACTTACCTGCCGTGGATTGAAGCGGTCCAAGTGGGAAACCGGTCTGCTGTAGATGCGCGGAGCTGAAACCAGCGTTGGACGGGAGATGGAGACTCAGCTGAGCAATCTGGAACAGAGAAGAGAGAAGATTATAGAAGGAAAATGGTAACAACATGCAATAATAAAGCAATAATCAGATAGATAGTACATACAAATAAATAGTATTATATAAAAACAGATACGATATAACTCTGTAGATATATATGTTTATATATTCTTACAGTGTTAGCATAAATAGTAAGGTAGAAAATAAGATAGTAAAAAAAGTAAGTAGTCCATACAAGTTGATACCATAGGATAGATAGACAAGGTAGAATGAGTAGTTCTCGATAACAATGAAAAATAGGAATAGACATATAGATAAGCATAGATAGGATATAAAAGAAATAGAAAGATAACAACTTTAAATTACTAATCTACTACTTACACTACACGCATACGCATACACACACACATACACAACATGTAAGAACACACAATATAAATATATACATGCATACATATATAAATATAGATTCAATAATCATAATTATATGTATCTATCAATTGACTATTTAAAAATATTTATAATATCAATAAGTACGCATGTATTCACTGAGTGTAGTATACATAAATATATATATATAATAAAAATAGATATGTATGTATTACACTTAAAATAATATTCGCCAACGAAAATATAATAAATATATATATATAATGAAAATTTTATTCATAATATTAATTAACTTAAATAATAATAAATAATCGAACTAAAATTAATAAATTAAATAGTTAAAAAAACCCGACCTGAAACTAACTCAATGATAAGAGATAAGATTGGGGAACAATAATGTATTATTAACACACGGAAACGTGTGGCACGCATTTATATAGACATAAGATCTATAATAGAATAACCGATGAAAAATAAAATCGTAACATAAAGGTAGTTACCTAATAGATACAAGAAAGCTTATATAAGTATGTAAATACAAAACAAATATTAAAAAAATAGATAGACAAAGTATGGGGAAATGTTTGACAGTGTAATGCATATATACATATATATATATACAAATATAAGATATATAATAATATTATTAATAAACCAGTCAATATAACGCATATAAACCATTAGAATTATATAACTCTTTAAGATGTAATTAAATGATTTAATAAAGTATAATACGTAGTGTAATAATAATTGTATAAAAATATCAATATGTACATATTTGTATACACTCGACATGGCCGCCGGTCTGTCGCCCTCCAATAGCAAGCAAGATCGGGAAGAAGACGGCGACCCGGAGAAGTGGTGAAGCGCTATTGGACGTGAGCCGCGCTCACCGAAAATGGCGCCCGCCAATGGCGAAGCAGTCTGAGCCGAGGGCGACGACTAGACGGTGTGGTGGAACGTGATTGGACGAGCGCCGCGCTCGTCGGATCGGCGCCCGCCAATGCGACACCAGGCGAGTGGCGGAACGGGATTGGACGTCGCGCGGCGCTCATTGTTCTGGAGTTCTCTAATGAGAGCTAACAGCAGCGGAGGGCGGAGACTCGGTGGCCCGTGATTGGAAGCGTATCTCCACGGTCAGCAAATGAGATTAAAGACATATAATTGGTGTAATAAATATCAGATGGTAAACCTGATTGGTTGAAAATGGTCAAATAGGAATATAAATTAATATAATCTTTAATTGGGTAACAAATATGGTTGGTTCAAAAAATGCGTGCCAAAACGGCCATAATGGCAACAAATTTGATTGGTGTAACAGGTATTAGGACAACAAATCTGATTGATTAAAACCTGCACTGGTAGTATGGAATATATATAACTGTGTATAATACGTATTAGAATATTAAATTTGATAGGATATAAAAATGTATCTGAAAAATACCAAATATAGATCTCTTTTAAAATGTATTAGTGACATGGATATATGTATATATATATATGTGTGTGTGTGTGCATATATATATATATATATACATATATTATTTTGGATAAGAATGTATTAAAATATTTTTGATATCTATGTATCACAACCCGAATCCCCTCGACCACTGACCCTTGACCAGCCCAGTGCTGACCAGGGGGGTGATGCGGAGGGGCCGGGGTGTCATAGTTAGTATAATTGCAATATAATATAGGTAAACAAATAGAACATTAATATAACAGATGAATAGGTACATTGTATACAAAAATCGACCCCCTCCGGCTCACCAATTGTATTTCAGCCTGGTGCTGAATGCAGGGGGTGAGCCGGGGGGGGCACGGGGAGAGGGAGGGTAAATTAAACAAAGGTCAATGAATATGTATAATAAAATGGATATGAGTATATGTAATAGTATATAGTATAATATAATATCTCTCTGTAAAACAAGGCAATTGCCTGATCATGATAAAACTACTAAAAAGTATGTAAGTATATCTGTATGTGTTCGGTCATCTCCTCTCGACCACCACCACTGGACCGGCTGTGCCGTGAAGGAGATGGTGGTCTGGTGAAGGCAACGCGGATGCATATGTGTATATGTAAAGGTACTATGTATTGGAATTAAAGAACACCACACACTTTGTTTTCATTTTATAAATATATAAGTAATATTGTTATGTAATATTTTATAGTATAATTATATGCATAATATATATTTATATGCCCGATCATCTTCCCTGATCCAGTACGGCCGACACAACCGCAAACCGTGGGGGCTGTACTGGCCCAGGGAAGGCAACGCGGGCATATATGTATGTAAATATAGTATAATGATAAGTAAGTATATTTACACCTGGGTATATATACATGTAAGTATAAAAGATATAGTATAATAATATGTAAGTTAATAAACATATCTCCCAACATAACCCAATCCCTCCAACTCTACTCCCAACCCAACCCAACATGATCCAACCTTTTTTTTTTTTTTTTTTTGATAACGCAGGGGGAATGTCTTTTCTTGTGACACTGCCTCGGGCCCGGGGGGGGGTTGACCGAGGGGTGTGTGAGACTCCCAGCGGTCGGAATCTCTACGCATGACTAGTAAAGACTAGTAGTCGTGAGATTCCGTCCGCCAGACTACCCACTAAACCTGAACCTGCGCCCCTTCTCCTAGCGCTTTTACGGGGCGTCACAGGATATAGACCGTAGGTACACGACTGTGACGCCCCTACGCATGGCAACTCCCTAGAGTGGCCTTCGGGGAAGGCCACCCTCTTCACCAATAGGGGGGGAAGTCCCACGGGTTCCCCCGGTCCCCGTGGGCCCCTATGATGGAATACCTAGGGTGGGAGGAGGTTGGCATACTGACGCCTTCGGCGGCCTACTCGCCGCCGACGGATCGGGTCTGCGTCCGCTTCCTCCTCCCTCTCCTCTCTGCGACCTCCTTCTGGAGCAGGACAGACTCACAGAAGGAGGCCACCGCCTCCCAGCCGTCCTCACTCCGCAGCATGGCGACGACCATGCTTTGGAGTGAGTCAATCCGCCCAACTGCACTCTCCATTAAATGACGCTGAGGTCCCCAAGCGGCGCACTCCGCCAGCGTGTGAACCGCCGTATCCTCGGGTGCGCCGCAGTGTTGGCACTCCGGTGTCGGCTCTCGCCCCGCTATACGATGCAGATACTTACCGAAGCAGCCATGCCCGGTAAGTATCTGCACCATCCTGTACGTAAGGGTCCCCCGTTTTCGTTGGACCCAACGCGACAGGTGGGGGCGGACCGCCTCCACCGTCTCTACTCCAGCCACTGGGGACCTCAGGTCCTCCTCCCATTTAACCATCAGGGCCGCGGTCGCTTCGGCCCTGACTTTCTTCACCTCTGCCAGGCACGGCCTCAACCCTCTCTCTCGGGCATCTTGGCGGAAGCGGAACACTCTGGCGAGCGTCTCCGCTTGGAGCTCCCAAGGCGGATCGCCCGCCAGGAGCGTCCCCGCCGTCCAAGACACCGTACGGTACCCCCGAATGGCCCTCACCGCAAGGACACGCTGACAACACCTCAGCAGCGTCCTATTCTTGCGGTGAAGGGCGTGACTCCACACGGGGGCGCCGTACAGCGCCATACTCCGTAAGATGCCCGAGTACAATCTCCTACAGGCCGCACCTGGCCCTCCCACATTCGGTAGGAGTCTGGCCAGGGCAGCGGCGGTCCTTATGAGTTTCGGGGTCAGCTGAGCGAAATGAGCCCCGAAACTCCATTTACCATCCAGGACGAGGCCCAAATATTTCATTTGGGCCTCTACCGCCACTGCCACTCCCTGGACGACGACGCGCGTGTCCCGGGGTGGTCGCCTACGACGTCCGTGAAACATCAAGGCCTCAGTCTTCTCGGCGGAGACTCTGAGGCCCAGACGCTGCATCCTCCTTATTACCAACGCGGAGGACGCGTTGGCCAACTCCACGGACTCCTCGTAGGTACCACCCCGGGCCGTGATGAGGGTATCGTCTGCATAGCAGATTACCCCCATCCCGGGCAGGACCGGCTCTCGGAGGAGCCAGTCGTATCCGATGTTCCACAGGATCGGACCCAGAACCGATCCCTGTGGAACACCGCACACCACACGTAAAAGGTTAGTCGAATTACTCCACCACGTTCCGCACCCGTGCAATGAGGCTTCAACTCCTGGCACAGTTGGCCGAGCCCAGGCTTCCCCGGGTAAGTTATATCACACTCGTGGGTAACGGGCCGCCACGAATTTGACTCCCAGTGGGCACACCGGCAACGGCCTTCGTCGGAGGCGTCCGACTACTAACCGCGCGAGGTGGCATTTGACTCCCAGTGCGCATCGTGGTACGGCTTTCCGTTGAAATGAATGTAAATTTTTACACCCATCCAAGTACTGACCGCACCAAGCGACGCTTAACAACCACGATCGACTAGCTAATGCACTACCAACTGTGCCAACTAGCCGCTCAACATGATCCAACCTAAGCCAACTATACCCAACCTATCCCAACCAAAGCCAACTCCATCCAACCCAACTCCACAAAACACGTAGAACACAACACACAGTATTAACACACATGCACAACAATTCTTAGGTAGTAGTTAGACATAAGCTAGTGATAAGTAAACCTTGTAACGATTTCGGGCATATCTTGTTAGCCCGGGCCAAAAAAAAAAAAAAAAAAAAAAAAAAAAAAAAACCTAACCTAACCTAACCTAACCTAACCTAACTTGGGCGGGGGTAAAAGTCGGGGGACGATTCCTTCCTCGTCGGACGACGATGTTAGGTCATCCAACGCCAGGTACTGCCTCATCCGCTCATTGCGGGGGGCAGCTCGGGACTTGCCCGTCCCCGCCGGTGCTTTAGCAGCCGGGGCCTTTGGTGGGGCCTTATCGGGGGGGTCCGTCCTGTCCTCGTCCATGGATGTGCCGGATGAGGACACGTCGTCTTCGTCGTGCGGCTTCGACCGCAGTGTGCGGGAGCCTGCTGCTTGAGAAGACTTTGGCTCTTCCGCCGGCAAAGAGATCGCCGACAGAAAGCGCGAGTAGAAGGTCTTCTCAGCGCCGCCCTTCACGGGCCCTTTCGGGTTGGTGGTTGGGCCCTTCTCGGGCCCCTCGTCTACGTCTGCTACGCCCTTCTCGGGCACTGCGTCAGTTTTAAAAGATTTTAGATTTGCCATTTTTGTTCCCACGAGTACTTTCCATCATTAAACATAAAAACTGGGTGTGGTTCGCAGTAGCGACCGGGTTTACCCCCCCGGCCATTCACCTCTCGCCCTGCGCCGCAGCTTAGGTTAGGGGGATTTTTTATTGAGGTTGTCATCCTCTTGGGCCGGCCAATTAAGGCAGGCCCCGCGGTCCCGTGTGGCCGCGAGACGTGACCACGGCACCACACGGGATAACGCTCGGCGGTAGTGCCCATCTCTGGGCCCGCCGCCACTGTCCTCGTCCTGCGGGCGCGCGGGGCGAAACCCCGCCGCCCTCTCCTCGACAGTCTGCGGAGCCAGAACTCGACGCAGACTGTCGCCGTCGGAAGGGAAGGGTGTTTGTGAGGGAGGTTTGGGAGGAAGAGGTAGGAATACAAGGATTTGGAGTGTGGATAGGTGGGACACCACTATCACGGAGTGAAGGGGGGATGTGACAGTGGCGGCTAAGGGCCCCGGGGACGCATCCCCTTGTACCGCTTCCTGGACGGAGACGTGTCCAGGGCGGCACCCCCTGGGGAAGCCCCCACTTTTTTTTTTTTTTTTTTTTTTACATGGGGAAATGCGTTGCCGCACCGTCAGCCGCGAGGGGGATGTCGCGGCCGGTGTGTGGGGCTCCCCCAACGCCGGTTAATCAGTACGGCCGGCGCCGGGAATACCCACTAAAACCCCATGGGAGCCTACTTCCGCCTGAGTTCCGGGGTCACGGTATGTAGCGTGAGCCTTGATCCGCGACCCCGGCGAGCGGTGGGCCGCCTCGTAAGTAGAGGCGGCCTCTCCTGTGTGCGGGCCGGGGATGGTGTTCCCGGTCCTGAGAGGGTCGCGCGGCTTCCTCTCGCGCCCTCTCGCGGCATGGTGCGGGCGGAGGCCTGTCAAGTCCCCGAGGCCTCGACGCCCGCTGCCGCTCGCCCGTGGCTTTATCGCCACGGGCCTTACTCCTTGCCGCTCCCCGCGGCGGCTGATGGTGTTGCCGCCGCGGCCGCGGCCCTGTCCGGTGCCATACGGCTGGCTGCCTGGCGATTCCGCCTGGTGGGCTTGGCCCCGCAGGACCTGGAGCCCACCTGATGACCGGCCGGTTTGCCCGCGGCTTCGCACAGAGCGCAGTGCGGCTTCGCGGTGCAGGGGCCGGTCACCAGATGGCCGGCTTTTCCGCAGCGGTAGCAGTGACCGCTGCCGGTCCACCTCTGAGGTGCACATCGCCGCCACGTGGCCAGCAGCGTGGCAGCGGTAGCACCTCTGGGTCCTGTGAGGCAGGGCCTTCACTAGGGCGGAAGTCCAGCCCACCAGGAGTCTCGTTCCAGCTGTTAGAAGCTTTTTGGCGGCCGCCACCGGGCAGGCCACCACCGTCTGGCCCATCCCATCTGGACCGGGACGGGCCGTTGACGCTTTGATGCTCCCGTAGGAGCATCCCGTGGTCCGCGCGATGGCGGCGGCCACATCTTCTGCGTGCACGTGATCGTCCAGGCCCGAGACGCGAAGACACACAGTCTTCTCGGGCCTGGTCACGCGCACGTCCTTGGGATAGAGGGCGGTCCTCAGTTGTTCGGCGAGGGCGTCGGCCTGGGAGGCGCTGTCGGCGCCAGGAAGCACCAACATTCGCACCCCCGTGCGCGCCCTCTTGAGCCGAAGGCCGCCCTCGATCCCGAGGTCAGCCAGCCGTATTCTCGATTTGGCCTTCGAGAAGAGGTTCGCGTACGTAACCCCTCGGTCCGCCGCGCCTGGCTGTAGAGTCAGGATGACGGCGGCGGACTTCGGGGGACGCAGTCGCGGAACTCTCTTCTCGACAGGCTTGTCCTTCTTTTTGGACGGGGGAGCGGGAGGGGGAGGCTGCGAGGATGACTCCTGCGCCTTCTTACCCTTCCCCCTCTTTCACCCTCCTCTGTTGCCTCGCCGCCTCGCGCTCTCAGCAGCGTCAGCGACGGGGGGCGCGACCGATGGGGCGCTGGCCGACGGTGCCTGGCCCTTACGGGGTCGCCTTTTGCTCACCGTCGTCCAGCTCTCTCCGGCAGCAGCCGAGGGAGGGGGGGGCGCCGGACAGGCGGGCGGTGGTGGGATGGACGTCACCACCGCCGTCTCCAAACTAGCCCTTTGGGAGGGCAACGGGGGGTACTCCCCAGCCGAGAGCCTCAGCATCCTGGGCGAGCTCGGCTGGGAGATGGGCCTAGCTGGGGGAGCGGGGCTCGGGGTTGTGACCGAGCGCACTCGCTCCTCCATGGCCGCGAACCGACTCTCCATTAGGAGGGTCAACCTGTCAAGGTTCGCGGCCATCATCGACTCCGTGTTGGGCGGGGCTGGCGGCGCGGCTTCTGCACGGGGCCGCACAACCTCCGCCTGGAGGCTCCTGAGCTCGGTACGGAGGTCTGCGATCTCTGCCTCCATGCGGCTGTTAGCCGCACGGAGCAGGGCAACCTCCTCGCTGGAAGTTCGGCTCAGGAGCTCCTCCGAGGCCTCCCGGATGGCCAGCACAGCCTCCTTTAGGGCCTTCTGGAGTGTACCCTTCAGGCCCTTGGATACTGGCCACCCCGGCCACCACCGCCAAGGAGTCGGTGATTTGCTGCTGCAGGCCCTGCGCGTGAGCTGCGCGGGCCTCCGGAGCGGCTGGCTCGCGAGGGCAGGAACGGTCCTAGACCTCGTCGCCCTCGCGGTAGCCATTGATGAGGCACGCTCCACTATCTCCTTCTCGTTAACCAGTTCGAGCTCAGCGCGTTGGGCCTGCACCAGCGCTTGCTTAGCAGCAGCTAGGCCCACGTACTCCCCTGTTGTGGGAGGACGGCCTCTGCCCCGCTTGGCATCCGGCGCTGTAGCTGCCGGAGTTTTAGCAGGGGGCTTGGGGGGCGGTCTCTCCTCATCGTCTTCGTCTGTCGACGACGCCAGAGGTGAGGAGTCGTCGAAGACCATATCGGGCAGTCTCAGCCGCAGCCTGTCTCGGCGGGCGGCTGACTTGCTCCTCTTGCCCTTCCCCTCCGACCCTTTGGGGGCCGGGGCCTTTGGTGGGGCCTGCACAGGAGGGGCTGCCATGTCCTCGTCCCCGGATGGGTCGGACGAGGATACGTATTCCTCTTCTAGCGGCTGCGACCGCAGTAAGCGGGAGCCAGCTGAACTCGTACTCGACGCTTCCGCCGGCAGCGAGATCGCCGACAGGACGCGCGAGTAGAACGTTTTATCGCCGCCTTTCACAGGCCCTTTCAGGTCGTGTTTGCCCTTCGCGGGCTCTCCTCCAACATCAACTCCGCCCGTCGCAGGCACTTCGTCTGGTTTGGGTTTTTGATTAGCACTTTTCATCTTGTTCCCACGAGTCTTGACTTTATATGGTTGAAAAACTGGGTGTGGTACGCAGTATCGACCGGGTTTGCCCCCCCGGCCTTAAAACAGCTCGACCTGCGCCGCATCTTAAGTTTAGGGGTTTTTTATTGAGCTTTTCTCCTCTTGGGCCGGCCAGTTAAGGCAGGCCCCGCGGTCCCGTGTGGCCGCGAGACGTGACCACGACACCACACGGGATAACGCTCGGCGGTAGTGCCCAGGGCGAGACTCTCGCCCCACCACTGGGCCCGCCGCCACTGTCCTCGTCCTACGGGCGCGCGGGGCAAAACCGCACCGCCCTCTCCTCGACAGTCTGCGGAGCCAGAACTCGACGCAGACTGTCGCCGTCGGAAGGGAGGGGTGGTTGTGAAGGAGGTTTGGGAGGAATGGGGAGGAATACAAGGATTTGGAGTGTGGATAGGTGGGACACCACCGTCACGGAGTGAAGGGGGGAATGTGACAGTGGCGGCTAAGGGCCCCGGGGACGCATCCCCTTGTACCGCTTCCTGGACGGAGACGTGTCCAGGGCGGCACCCCTGGGGGAAACCTTTTTTTTTTTTTTTTTTTACATGGGGAAATGCGTTGCCGCACCGTCAGCCGCGAGGGGGATGTCGCGGCCGGTGTGTGGGGCTCCCCCGACGCCGGTTAATCAATACGACCGGCGCCGGGTATACCCACTAAAACCCCATGGGAGCCTCCTACCGCCTGGGTGCCGGGTCGCGGTATTTAAACCGGAGGTATTACCCGCTTCCCGGCGGCGGTGGGCCGCCCCGCTGACGTGGGGCGACCTCTCCTGTGTGCGAGCCGGGGAGGTGAGTTTCCCCAGCTCTGAGGGGGTCGCGCGGTTGCCTCTCGCGCCCTCCCGCGGCATTGGTGTGGGCGGAGGCCTGTCAAGTCCCCGAGGCCTCGACGCCCGCTGCCTCCTGCCCGTGACTTTGTTTGCCACGTGCGTTACTCCTGGCCGCTGGGCGCGGCGGCTGGTTGTGGTTCAGCCGTCGCGGCCGCGGCTTTGCCCGGCGCCATCCGGCTGGCCGTGACTTTCCTCCTGGTGGGCCCGGCCTTGCACGGCTTAAACCCCAGCTGGTGACCGGCTGGCCTGCCCGCGGCCTCGCACACAGGGCAGTGCGGTTTCGCAGAGCAGGAGCCGGTCACCAGGTGTCCAGTTTTACCGCAGCGGTAGCATTCGCCGCTGCGGTCCACCCCCGAGGTGCATCTCGCTGCCATGAGGCTGGCCACGTGGCAGCGAGATGCACCTCTGGGTGCGATGGGGGAGGGCCTCTACCGTGGCTGAGTCCCAGCCCACCAGGAGCTTCGTTTTGGCAGCGAGGAGCTGCTTGGGGGCCGCCACCGGCAGGCCACCACCGTCTGGCCCATCCCGTCTTTGCCGGGACGGACCTTCGACGCCTTGATGCTCCCTACGGAGCATCCGGTGGTCCGCGCGATGGCAGCGGCTACGTCCTCCTCGTGTGCGTGGTCGGCCAAGCCCGAGACGCGAAGACACACAGTCTTCTCGGGCCTGAAGACACGCACGTCCTCGGGGTAGAGGACGGTCCTCAATTGGTCGGCCAGGGCGTCTGCTTTGGGGGCGTCACTGGTGCTAGGGAGCACCAGTATTCGCGCCCCAGTGTGCGCCATCCTGAGCCGTAGACCGCCCTCTTTAAGGCGGGGGAAATGCATTTCGCACATACCGGGTCCTTTGCTAGGGATTAGACCGTTGTTGATCATGGAGGCTTTCCACTGAGGCAATCCAAACAATAATCAACCGGCTTGTGTGGAGACTCGACTAATCAATACCCCACTAAAACCACCCTCCTCCCATGTGCCCCGCGCTTATGGCAGGAAAGGCGTGAGATACAGAACGTAGTTACGCCCACACCGATCCTAGCGCACAAGTGCTTGAGAATGCCCCGGGAGAGGCAAACTCACTTCGTCAACAGGGGTGAAGACTCCTCTGCTCGCTAGATGCTAGAGGGCCCCTGCAGCGGTATTTCAGGGAGGGAGGTCATGCGCATACCTGCGCCTCCGGGCTCCCGACTGACGTCGGCGCCCGCGAGACGCATGCGCACTACCATCTCTCTCCCTATCTCGTTCCGCGGCCTCCTTATGAGACACTCCGTCTCGCAGAAATTGGCCGCACCCACCCACCAATCGTCGCTGTGCAGCATGGCTTGCACCAGATCGCCCAGCAATTCGATCGGTCCTACAAGTGTCTCGAGTTCAAACCTCTGAGGTGTGTAACGCCGTGTCCAGCGCGCCACATTGGCGGCATTGGGGTGAAGGCAAGCAGCCCGCAATCTGACACAGATACTTATCGAAGCAACCGTGCCCGGCAAGTATCTGTGTCATTCTGAAGGTCAGGGTCCCGCGTTTCCGCGAGAGCCATCGCAACAGCTGCGGTCGAACCGCTTCCACCGTGTCAATGCCAGCAACAGGGTTTTCCAACTCTATTGACCAAGATTGGATCATGGCCGCGGTTTCCCGCGTCCTGATCACCTGGAGTTCGGCCTGGCCATAGACCAGGCCACGGGCGAGGGCATCCTGTCGGAAGCGCCGAACTTTGGTTATCACGTCCGCTTGGAGAGGCCAGGGCGGATCGCCTGCCAAGAGTGTGGACGCCGTCCACGACACTGTACGGTATCCTCGGATGGTCCTCACCGCCAGGACCCGTTGTGCGCGGCACAACAAAGTCCTATTGT
The DNA here is from genome assembly GCA_039645545.1 of Dendrolimus houi. Classification (NCBI taxonomy): domain Eukaryota; kingdom Metazoa; phylum Arthropoda; class Insecta; order Lepidoptera; family Lasiocampidae; genus Dendrolimus; species Dendrolimus houi. The sequence goes on along the minus strand of CM077128.1, from coordinate 23,673,461 downwards.
GGCGGTGAAGTGCAGTGGACCATACGGGTGCATCGTACAGGGCCATACTCCTAAGGATGCCCATGTAGAGTTTCCTAGTCATCGTCCCCGGTCCCCCCACGTTGGGAAGAAGCCGAGCGAGGGCGCCTGCGGACCTCACGAGCTTGGGAACTAGCTGCTCAAAGTGCGCTTTGAACAGCCATTTCCCATCAAGAATTAGCCCCAGATATTTCATCTGGGGGCCTACACGAATGTCCACCCCTTGGACTGTAACGGACAAGTCCGCGGGGGGGTTACGAAACCGCCTATGGAACATGATGGCCTCCGTTTTCGCGGGTGAGACCTTCAAGCCCAGCCTACCTATTCTTCGGACCACGATCGCCAGCCCGGCGTTGGCGAGGTCCACGGATTCTGCGAATGACGCAGCGCGTGTCGTGAGTAGGGTGTCATCCGCAAAGCAGATTAGCTCTATTCCGGGCAGGACCGGAACTCGAAGGATCCAGTCATAACCGACGTTCCAAAGAACCGGCCCGAGGACCGATCCCTGTGGGACGCCGCACGCGACGCGTCGCCGACCTATCGCTCGATTCTCGGACTCGCCGCCCTCCCAAAGGATGTATTTGTCCTGGAGGTACGCGCCCAACAGCCTCGTGAGGTACGGGGGGACTCCTTGTGTACGAAGCCCCTCCCTGATCGTCTCGTGAGGGAGGCTGTTAAAGACGTTCTCTATGTCTAGCGAAACCGTCAGGACAGTATCCTTTGCTTGGACTGCGTCGTCTGTTACAGATCGCAGTGTCTCGAAGGCATCCAACGTGGAGCGCCTCCGCCGAAACCCGAACTGCGTCTGTGCTAGCCCCAGCTCCACAGTATAGAGATGCTTAACGAGGCGTTCCGCTAAGATCTTCTCGAAGACCTTGGCGACCTCGTTAAGCAACACTATGGGCCTGTAGGCGGACGGATCGTTGGGAGGACGGCCTCCCTTGGGAATCAGGCATAATCGGCCCTCCTTCCATTGCGACCGGAACTGACCTGCGCGAATACAGGCATCGAACAGTTCCCGCAGCTGACCGCGTAGATGTTTGGCGGCCAGGAAGAGGAGCCGACCCGGAACCCCGTCGGGTCCCGGAGCCGTCTTCCTGCCCCGGAGCCGGTCCAGGGCGACGTCTAACTTTTCCTCGGTGATGGAGTGAGGCTCCACCTCCGAGGTGTCGGGAATGATTGGACCCATATCGGGGGGAGTGAAGATCCCCGGATCCGGGAAGAGCCCGTCGATAACCGACCGGAGGACGTCGGGTTCGAGCGTTTCCGTAACCGTGGAGGTGCAAGGCCGCAACGTGTTGCGGGCCGCACGGTACGGACGCCCCCAAGGGTCCCGGTCTAGTGTCTCGAGGAGCTCCTCCCGAGCCCGGGCTTTCGCTCGCAGAATTGCGATCGAAAGGGCCTTTCTGGCCTCTCTGAACTCCCCTACGAATCCATTCTCCTCAACATAGTCTGGAGGGCGACGCGCTCTGCTGCGTTTGAGCCTGTGGCTGATTCTGCGGACTGCCCTCCGCAGTTCAGCCAGCTCCTCAGTCCACCAGTGGACCGATGTACGCGGCGGCGGTCGTTTGGCTCGAGGCAAAGCAGCGTCGCAAATCCTTTTGAGGGCTTTGCGCATGTGCTCAGCCTGCGCCTCCAGATTCCCCAGGTCGGCTGGGTAGGTCCAGCATTCGATGATAGCCCTCTCCTCGGCCTGCTCCGCGTCGAGCTTGGTAAGAGCCCAACGCGGGAGCCGGGAGGGGCCCTGAACAGGGTTAGCGCTAGGCGAGGGGGAGAGCTCGAATCTGACAGAGTCTCCACCTCCTCCAGCACTCTCCATCCTACCACTCTGCGGGCGGCCGCATGTGTGGCGAATGACAAGTCGATGATCGATCCACCCCGCGCACGTACGCAGGTCTGGACCGACCCCTGGTTGAGGATGGACAGGTTGGATTGAAGCGCCCAGTCTTCAACCGCCCGTCCCCTAACATCGGTAATCGCGTTCCCCCAGGATTGGTGCTTGGCATTGAAGTCGCCTAGGACGAATATCGTCTTCGGCGCTAGTCTGCCGACGGCTGCCCTAATGGAGTCCAAGGCGAGCTCGTACTCCGCCAGGGGGCGGCTCCGCGTGAGGTACACGCCTATGATGAAGTAACCTCCGCTTTCCGCCACCGCGTAGCCCTTTCCTCTTTCGAGACTGGTGAGCGGTGTGCCAGATCCGGCTCTGGCGACCACGGCTACCACATCGTCGAGATCCCCCACCCAGCGTAGACCGCCCTCTATCCCGAGGTCGGCCAGCCGGGTTTGACTCTTCGCCTTAGAGAAGAGGTTCGCGTACGTACGTTGGTGAACGTCGTCCCCTTTTTTACGGCCTCCGGTAGTAAGCTTACCCTTACTACCGGAGCCTTCTCCTCCGTGAGTCTCCCGGGGTTGATTCTTCCTGGGGGGCCACGACGACGCTCCCGACGAGTCTCCCTGCGTTCCTTCCGTTGCTCCTCTCGACGGGTGGTACGCGGTGGGGCTTGGGGGCGGGCGGACTGGAGAGGGGCTGAAGGGTTCGGTCCCCTGTCCCCTCCCTTCCCCTTGCCTTTCCCTTTGCGCCTCCCCTCCACCACGGTCCACTCGTTGTCCCTGGTGGGTGCGCTCTCTCCCGGAGTGGAGAAACCCTTGATCTGGGACCTCGGAACCCTCAGTGGGGGGAACTCCTTATTCCCAGATCTTGAGGGGCCCACAGACCCCACCTTCTTGGGCGGAGGGCGCGTTGGCCCGGCTTTTGGAGGTGGGGGTGGGGGCGGAGCCATCTCCCTTATCTCCTCATAAATCATCGCCTCCGTGGGATGGGGGCGGGAGCAACAAACGAGGAGGGGTTGGGGTTGTGTTGGTTGGACTTTTTTTTTTTTTTCCAAAATATGACATTTTTTATTTTTTTATATGCAAACTTTTCTCAAAACTGTTAGTATGTGGGTTGGTTCCATTTTGCATAAGTAGGTCCAATTATCCACGTGTCTACATCATTTCTATTGAGAAACATAGATGGCGCTTTCGAATTTTAATGTTACCGGTAAGATTGTTTTAAATACATTTTATTGTTAATAGTAGAAAAGTCCAGATGAAATGAAATATAAAAACTTATACAACTTTGATATAAGAAAAAAAAAACTACTAGATCAAGTGAAGCTAGTAGGGTTCGAACCCACACAGACCGATTTAGACCAGTCCTCTACCGTATACGCCAAATAAGTGTAGCTCGATCCGTTCAAAATTGTGGTTATTATTCCTCCTTCATTTATTTAAAATTTAATTTCGAATAGCTCGCTCGAGCAGAGCGACGCGTGTACACAGTACCGAGCCGTCCGGCGTATTGATAAATTCCATACATTGGGACCGGCAAGCGTGATTTTTGAAGTCACTTATAATAAAATAATTAATTACTTGCAAATTCTCTAAGTAGCCGAATAAACAAACTATAATAAGTATATTTCTTATATGCTATGTTACTGTTATTTATTTTAGCGATGTACGATTAACAGTAATAACATGACAAGATTGAAGAACACGTTTAGAGGTTACTTTGCAATTATTTTCTATCGAGAAAATTTATCGAAAATGCGTTTTGAGTACATGGGGTACCTCAGAAATATGATCAAGATTGAAATATATTTTTATCACCGCAATATAGTATGTATAATTACTGTAACAAGGGCTGAGAATACGATCAAAAAAAAAAACGCTTTTTGTCTGTTGTCTCGCTGTTAACAACACCATGTTCTATAACCAAGAATGGTCCTTCCAGCAAGAATCAGCGGCGGTTCATAAAGCTCGGTCCACGCAGTCTTGGTTGGAAACTAACGCTTCGGACTTCATCAGAGCTGAAGACTGGCCGTCGTCTAGTGCCGATCTTAATCCGCTGGATTATGATTTATGTATTAAACTAACACTATATTTATGGCAAGACTAGAAGGTATATTTACTGACTTTCAGCCAAATCGGTCCGGTAGTTTTTCCGTGAAAACGGAACACAGACGCATCTTAGCCCGCTCAACCACAGAGGCCGTGAAATATATCTTTTTTTTTACTATCAATATTACCAAAATGACAGTAATCTTAACTGTTGCATGTTGGACGATGGAGTGCCGGTAATAAAATAAAATAAAATGCCTTCAGTTTATTACACATTTATTGTTATTCATCTCTTACTTGCATTGACTCTAATGACTAGCTTGTTCGTTAAATTAATCAATTAATTTAGTTACTCTCATTATTAAGCAACCGGGGTGGCTTCACCAGTGTCCATTATTGTACTTACAGCGTCGAGGTGTCGCCTCGGTCGGAGCCCACGAGGCGCAGCCGCGCCTACGTCATTATCAGCACCAGCAGCACCACCAGAAACCCAACGAGGAGGCAGATTATGAGGCTGACTTTTTTCTGCAAAATAAACGAGCGCCATCGGATAATCTAGGCGAGGGTCGCTTGAGGCGTGTGAACACTTTATTTTCTTGATCCCTTGATGTGGACGGAGATGGTGATTTAGCTAGAGGACAATTACAATACACAGGGAATTATTAGTGTCGCCTGTACCTTTCTCGCCTTGGTCTTGCTGACGGTGCCCTTAAGCAGCTGCTGGCCGCCGCACTCGACGTGCTCGGTGGCTTGCAGCGCGTAGTACTCGACGCTGTCGATCTGGTCCTGCTGCTGCGCCACCAGGTGCGCCAGCTGCTGGAACAGCTCCCGGACCTCCTTCAGCGAGAGCTCCACTCGCGTGAGCTCCTCGTGGCGCGCCTCCACCTCCCGCAGCGCGCGCCGCGCCTCCGTCGTCTCCGCCTTCAGCTGTCGACCGTTTCAACCCAACACATTACAATGCTCTTACGGCGACATTAAAAGTACATCCAACATCCAGCGATGTAATATTGGTGGGCAAAACATTTCCAGAAAAGAGAGTTCCCGGCGGAAAGTCTAAATCTGAGAATTCCAGGCGATTGGACCACTAAAGACTTTCACGACACGATATATGGAAGAACGCGAACAATTGTAAGTCGCGAGTATTCTAACGATTTTGGTCAAGACATCAAGAAACCTTATAAAATATTTGTATTGTCATAGTGTTGGCAACACCAAAAATATAATAATACTATACTTATAGCCAATTTAATAAATTAATTAAATATGTCTCGTGGCGCAGTACAGCACACCAGTCCATTGGCAAGGAAAGCTTCAATGTAAGGCGAATAGGTACAACAAAGGCTGGGGCAATATCACTGTTCAGCATCCACCTACAAAAAGGGGAAAACAGTGGGCGCATCACATTTTCCCGTTTGCTGCAATAAAATATTCATCGTCAGCAAGAGGAAAGTCAACATTTTCCAATATTGAATTGAATTTTTGAATTCTTCATTAAGGAAGATTTCACTTCATAGAAGATCACGACACCTGCAATTACTTCAAGATAACGTTGTGCTGTTTCTGGACCTTTCTTTCACCAAAGAAGATTTAAACAGGACTCTGACACGTTTTCTTTTTCAGTGACGATTCATTTGTAATATCTTTGACAGACTTCAACGTCAGACAGTATTTATATTAATAGTATAAATTATATATTTTAGTTTAGGTTTCATAATTATAAAGCAAGAACTCAAAAAAAAAAAAAAAAAAAAAATACTATTGAATTACAAAGTACTTCAAGTTCAATTTTAAAGGCGAAACCAAAACAGAACAATTATGCAATGCATATGAAAATTATAATTAAGAAATTTTAGACTATACACCTTTCATGAATCTTTCCAAAGCAATAGAGCAATAGAGCACAATGACAAACAGATAAGATCCAACAATTATATTACCTCGGTCATTTTTACAAAAATAGCCACTTGATGTGATCTTAAACCTCGCTTTGGCTCCAAATAATTATTATGAAGTCTTTCAGCGGCTGAACTTTTGCACAGAGTGGCATGAGATTAAAGGAAATGAAGTGTAGGCGTATACATACGCCTTATACATAGACACTAGACCTGTTATTTGGGCTAGGAAACACGTTTTCAGGGTCCACCGACAACTTTAAAATGAATAATTGGAAGAAATATTTTTGTTTTTCCTATTATTGATTTGATCCGTTTGATGAACAAGGTTATGTCAGTCTTGTTGATAAAAAAGTTTGTATTGTGTTTAGGAATACACTTACAGCTAATATATAAACACTAAAACTGTGTTTTCAGTTTAGTAGACGAGTTTTGAATTAGTTATCTTAATTTTTTGTTTCATGTTCGTAATAACAAATCACAGTACTGTCACTTTCTTTTTACTTTACGACGATAAATGTTAACAATTTGATATGTCAATAATATCGATTTTTAAATACGAAAATTTTTTTTTTTAAAATTAAATATTGATAGTTTCAATTAGTAGTATGTTTCTAATCGATTTATTTTTATTAAAAAAAAAACCAATGTATTTGCCACCTTTTTTATTCCATTTCTCTTTTACTTATATAAATGTACTTTGTGTTTTGTTTTGGATTTTTCGACGACTTGCGCTGTTTTGGTTATATTGATTATTTTTTATTGAATTCCCTAGAATCAGTTTGTACTTAATCCGCAGCATCTGGCTAAAGATACCTGAATGCGTATAAATGGAAGCGTATGCCAATAAATAAGTAAACAAAAGAAGACGATCATAAAAGAATTACAATTAGTTCAAATGCTGACAGGTAATAAAATGTGTTCTTACAGATATGCAGGTGGCATTTGTCTTTGTCGAAGCCTAAGTTGTAACACGATATATATATATATCTATATATATATAATCTAGATGGTTTGTGGCTATTTATTTTTCGAATTCTGACGTTCCTTCATTTTTTTTATTGCTGTTTTACTTTTATGAACATTTATCCCACTAATAAAAATAAAAGACAAGCGTTTTCTCTTGATTCTTTTGTTTTCATGGATTTCAACGGAGTTTACTAAACGGATTATGTTCTTTTACATTCAGCTAAGAATCTACTTACAAACTTCCACGCATCCACCCACCAACTCCCACGCACCCCTGCATACCCACTCTCATTTTTTGATAAAAATAAAATGCCGTATCTATGATCGAGTATCACTTGAGAACGGCTGGACCGATTGAGTTAATTTTTTTTTTGTTGTCTTCAGAATTGTCAGGAGAAGGTTTATATGTAAGAAAATTTAAAAAAAGTCTGCTAAAACGTTAAAAATTTCGATGATAATCGAAGTATTCCAATTTCTATAGTTACTCATCACGAAATCTCGGGAACTATAGGATTTAGAAATGTGAAAGTTGGTAGGAATATTACTTTCGTTATGTAGAGGTCAACTAAAAACGGATTTTAAGAAATTCATCCCCAAAAGGGGATTGCGGGGGCGTTAACAATGAACAATTCCCGTTTTTAAACTATAGCTCCTATAAATTCCAAATTTGGTAGGAATCTTCTGTAAGAGATGTAGAAATAGTCTATGAACGAATTTTACGGTAGCTCACCCCACAGGGGGTTGCGGGGGTGGTTTAACAATGAAAATTTTTATTTTTTAAGCCGTAGCTCCTACAGACTCCAAATTTAGCTAGAGTCGTCTATATGTGATGCAGAAATGATTTAAGAGCGGATTTTACAACAGCCCACCGCCGAAAAAGATTGCGGTGGTGGGTGTTAAAATGTGAAATTTCTATTTCCAAACTGTAACCTCTATAGACTCTAAATTTGGTAGTAACCCTTTATTTGTCATGCAGAAATCATCTCAAATAGGATTTTACGAAATTCTATTTGCAATAGGGATTGCGGGGGTGGGTGTGAGAATGTTAAATTTATGTTTCCAAACTGTAACTTCTACAGACTCCAAATGATTATTTTTTTACTGTTCAAATAGAAAAGGTTAAAGTCAATTTTATTTTTATTTAATTTATTTCATTTGTTTTTATATAACCTAATTAATCTTATGATAAAACGTCAGTTCATAAGCGGTTGAGAAGTGAAATAAAAATGTCAGACAGAGAAAGTATTGAAAGTTTATGTTCGTGTGCTGACTATGTGTTTGGTTCTAAAAACTGGTCTCATGAGATAAAAGCTCAAACTTTAGGTAAGTAATGATTTGTAAAATATATTGATATATAATTAAATTGTAAATTACAATTTTTTATTAATAATTCGACATTAACTATGAAAAGAATGAAGAAAGTCTTATATTGGATGTTTCACAACAGTCCGAATCACTTTAAGTGACAGAAGATTCCATGAAGGGATTGGTTGCTTTGAAGAGTACGATAATATAAGTGAATTTTCCTTTGCAGAGATTAGAGAGGTAAATGTCCATAAAAAATAAAATAAAGTGATGATAAAGTTTAAGAGTTATAAATGTAATAAAAATGAAATTTTTATTACATTTATAACTCTTATAAATTTATCTAGAAATATTTATTTAAATTTATCTAGAAATCGTTAATTGACGGAATTTACAACGCTTTATTATACTTTCAAGAAATACGAACTTACTTTAAGAGAAAAGAACAAGAACGAATGATGCGTTTGGTTAAACAGGCTAAACAACAGCAGGAGTGGAAATTAAAAAGTAATTTTATATTTGTTGATTGAGATACTTATATAAAATCTAATAAATAAATTTAATTTTAATACAACCCCATGAGATGAAAAAAACATCGCGACGGAATCAACTGAGATAGAAGACGAAGAAGTCATAGAAGGAAGAGTAGGTGAAGAAGTGGATAAGGAGAAGAACGAAGGAACAAGGGAAAAAAGGAGAAGATTGAAAAAATAAAGGAAGAAAAACGATTAAAAAAATAAAGAAGGAAGTTAGAAAATGTCCTGAAAATAATATTATTGATCTACATTGACGTACATTTAGCTCTAAATTTCGGTTCATTTTCAAGCTACCCTTCTCTATTTTAAAAAAAATATTAATGTTTATTATTGTAATTGTAATAAGATTATTTAATATAAGTGCGGCAGTGATGCGTATGATTCGGTTGATCACCCAATCTATGCAGCTTTTAGAGTGGTTAGTACTTTGATGGGTGATCTTCTTAAGAATACGATTGGCCTGCATGAACATCATTGTTGTTAGGTATAAGTTAAAGGCTCATTGATCACTACAATGCAGAATTTTAGTGATTAATGAAAATTTGCCTATCACCGATTGTACTGGCGTGAGTTTTCTCTGTGGTTTCCTCATGTCACTGTGTTCCGCCGAGTAATGGGGCACAGGGTAGATACGGTACAATAAAGCACATGTCGGTCCACAGCCGCAAAATATCATCATGAAAATTTTTATTTTTTAAGCCATAACTCTTACAGACTCCAAATTTAGCTAGAGTCATCTATATGTGATGCAGAAATAATCTAAGAGCGTATTTTACAACAACCCACCGCCGAAAAAGTTTGCGGTGGTGGGTGTTAAAATATGAAATTTCCATTTCCAAACTTTAAACTTCTTTATGTATCTATATTTATATTAATTCAATAAAAATGATCATAATAATAATTATAATGATAATAATAATAATAAAAGCCCCCTAATACAACCACACGTCCTGATTGAAAACCTAATCACGTGGGAGGCGGACACACGAATGAGAAATTAGTGGCGTGGCTAACGTGGCTCTGGAAACCCATCAAAAATGGAGCTACGATCTAAACGTAAACGTATAGGACCGCTGCCCGGGGCGATCGCCGGGGGCACACCTGGAGAGCTGACGCTGGGTGTTTCAGCATGCGAATTGTCAGCGGTGAGGAGTTGAACAGGCGAGCTCCCACCGACAAAGATGCTACAGCCGAAATCCGTGACGATGGTGATAGTTTAACAATCAGAACAAACACTCCAATAGAACCATATAGCCCAAGTACTGTATCGTACACACCCTCCAGATCATCTTCACCTTCCGTACCATCATCATCCCAAACACTCTCTTTTAACCCAGATCCACCCATACCAGTCTTGAATGTTGCACGGGAGGCAAGTTCCTTCTTATCCGTGTCCACCAAGGCTGGGAAATCACGAGTACGCATGAAATGGAGCAAAGATGTGAATACATTTATCATGCGTACTTATCTTCACATAACCAAATTAGAGACCGACATGACCACATATAGGCAACAATTACATCAACTTTTTTCCCAACAATATCCGGAAGTAACCGTTTCAGAACAAAGAATATCAGATCAGCGGAGAGTTATAGTACGAAATAAACTTCTCTCTCAAGAAATACTAGACCAACTGAGAGAAGAAGTCCGCTTACAGTTACAAGAAGAATCTGAAGATAATATAGGCTCTAATACTATGACATTATTACAAGACGCAGACGAAAGTACTATACAAGAACAACCACAATCTTACACTCAATCTCCAATTTTACAATCCCATCCACTCCATCAATCGCAAGCATACACACAGACATCACACACATCCTCACAAACTGAAAATTTAACCTTTATGTTAGAAAATGATATTGAGACCTTAGTGATCGCAGATCAGAATTTAACAACCAGCACCTATACCCAAGAAATATATGACAAATTTACAACAACCCTGACACAATACTCTGGTATGGACCCAGCCGGTCGACCAAAACTCCCTAAACTCAGATACAGCCCTAATCTTGAATACATGTAGAATAGTTAGAAAATTCTTGCAGATAGACGAAAACGAAATTGCCCCTCATAATAAAATACCGTCAACATAAATTTTCCTCACTAGACGCTGCATTCACTTGGTTTAGGCCCGTGGATGTGGTTCAAACTAGCCAAAGTGCTAAGAAAAGATTACCTTTCCAAAATAATAATAATTAAAAAAAGGTTAAATAAATCTATGTCCTTCGCCTGGCAAAGTAATCCGTTTCATAATTCGATGAGATAGAGTGAATATGTACATGACATGTTGATAAAGAAGAAATAACGTTTACTAATACTTAGTTATACGTTTATAATGTTCGTTGCAACGATAAGCATGAAGTTAATATCTAAACCAAAAAAAAATTGAATAGTTACTAGGTTCATTGTTTTTTGCTATTAAAAAAAAATAAGCAAATAAACATTTAGACCATTCATCTGTCATCAACGCTACTATCAACATCAACTTCATGAATTTCCAACGGCCACCATTTTTCCGGCAAGGGCGTCGTTATGAGTATGTCTTTTTTATAATTTTTAATTGAATTTAAAATCTTTTTTGTTTATTTTATAAATTATTGTTTTTTTTTTTTTCAGAACACTGGGTACGTTCAGGAGCTTTTCGTGTACCGTGAATTACTCTTTACCGACAATTTTCCATTTGGTATCCGTGATCGGTCTGGGGATCATGTTATAATGATGTCGATAATCAACATGAGCTTGAGTCGATTATCGAAAAGGTTGTGGTTAAACGTACTCTCTGCTCACCGTATTGGTCCGCGGTGGATGCCATCTGGAACTTAATATAATAATATATTTTTTTTACTTTTTGAAGGTGCTGATGGTGCGCGTGGTCTGCCAGTATGGTCGGAGCTTTGATGTCGGTCAAAATTACTCGCCGTTTGAATTTCGACTTTTTAGTTTCAACTTCGTTATGTTAACGAGTATGTTTTAGGTCCCGGCAAACTCAACTTGCGAGCGACGAGTCGTCGAATGTGAGATGGAGGAAGATTAATACTCATTTCTCCATGAATCGGACCATTTCTATTGACTAATTTCTCCATTTATTCTTTGTTTTGTTGTTCATCAACATTTATTTTTATTATAATAATAATTATAATAAAAATAATAATAATTTATTAGATCAATAAATTTTATTTTAAGTGAATTTGACTCTTCTTTGAAAAATATTTTAAATTTCAGAAAAAAAAATAAAAATTAACAAAAAAAGCAAAAAATATATGAATAAAAAATATAAAAATGACGAATAAAATTTAATTTTTTTCCTTTGAAAATTCGCCCAGCGAAGCGGGCGGGGACGGCTAGTATATATATATATATATATATATATATATATATATATATATATAGGTATATCAACGGCGAGAGTAGGTACCCGTTGGTATAAATACACAATTGGATCGATAGGTGGTACTGCAATCGAGTTCCAAGACTTTTTTAATTTTCAAGGCAAGAGAGGATGAGAGAAGAGATGTTAGTCTGCTGGGCCCGCTGGTTTTTATAATGGAATAAAAATGATATGGTCGTATAAAAGTTTCACTTGATACGTGTACGCAAACACGCGCACAATTGTTGTTTTTGTTCGTACTTCGCCAATTAGTAGCTGGGAATAGAGAAAAACCATGTTATAAGATAACAGTGGCCAAGTGGATAATATTAGGTAGGTAAGCAGGTACTCACGTTGTCGACAAATAAGGAGATGTTCTTGGTGTCCAACAGGCTTTGGCACTCCTCGTCCGATATGGTGAGGTTGGCTGGAATCAGAAACAGAACATACCTTGAGACTCATGGAACACTCTAGCAATTATTTTTCATTTGAAATCTTTATATATTATGTTTGTGTGTTTATATCAAGGAAAGATTTATTAAATTTACTTGAGTTTACTCCGGGTCAACCTCCAGTGCGTATCTCTTGTATACAATTTAACCTGTACCGCCTGCTCTTTAAAGATACACTTCATTTTATATCGTAAACTATAGCATTCCCCACCTATCTGTAAACCACGTTATCTGTCTAAGTGACAAAACTTGACAAAAATGACAAAAGTGAGCCAAGTGGACCAAGGGGACCAAGGCGACCAATGGAGACCAACGGGACCTAGTGGGACCTACGGGACACGGGACTAACGGGATCAAGTGGATGAAATGGACAAAATCACAAAAACCTATCCCACTTTTTGGGATAACCTTTACATAAATCTATCCCATTATCCGGGTTAAAGAGTATCCCTTGGCCACCCTCGGTATTAAGATTACATACATACCGAATTTCAGACAAATCTGTCCAATAGTTTTTCCGTAAAAGCATAACAAACAGAAAGACAAATAAATTTTTATCCCGGAAACTATCCCATTTTGCGGGATAAAAAGTATCCTATGTTTATCATCGGCATCGAAAATATATATATATATATATATATATATATATATATATATATATATATATATATATATATATATATATATATATATATATATATAATAGGTTGGGGAAAAAGTCTTTTCGCATATAGTATGTATGAACTTGTAATAAGATCTCTTTGGCTTTACCATTTGTATCTGGCTGGTTTTGGTATCATTAAAAAGTTTTAATTTTAAAGAAGACAATTCCAAATTCAAATTAGGAAAATGTCTGATTTACATTTGTTTTTCTTGTTGTTAAAATGAGTGAATCTAATGAAGAATTTCGATACATTTTTAAATTTTACTACAAAAAAGGTAAAAATGCAACACAAGCCGCGAAAAGAATTTGTGATGTTTATGGACCTGATGCAGTATCTGTGAGAGTGGCGCAAATTTGGTTTAAGCGTTTTCAATCCGAAAATTTTGATATCAAAGATGCACGTCACTCTGGTCGCCTTGTTATGGACAAAATTGATGCCATTTTTGAAAAAGTGGAGCAAGATCGGCATATTAGTAGTTACGATGTAGCTGGAGAACTGGGAATTGACCAGAAAACGGTTTTGGCGCTTTGGAAAAAGCTGGGTACACAAAAAAGCTCGATATTTGGGTGCCTCATGAGCTCACTGAAAGAAACCTAATGAACCGTGTACTCATTTGTGATTCTTTATTACGACGTAATGAAACCGAACCATTTTTGAAGAAGCTGATAACTGGTGATGGAAAGTAGATCACGTACGACATGAACGTGCGAAAAAGATCGTGGTCAAAGGCCGGTCAGGCTTCACAGACTGTGGCGAAACCCGGGTTAACTCGCAACAAGGTGATGCTGTGTGTATGGTGGGATTGGAAGGGCATTATTCATTATGAGTTACTACCGCCAGGCAGGACCATCGATTCTGAACTGTACTGCGAACAACTGATGAGATTAAAGTAAAAAGTTGAGAGAAAGCGGCCGGAATTATACAACAGAAGGGGTGTGGTTTTTCACCATGATAACGCTAGATCTCACACATGTTTAGCCTCTCAGCAAAAATTACGAGAGTTTGGCTGGGAGGTGTTAATGCATCCGCCGTATAGTCTTGACCTTGCACCTTCAGATTTTCACCTGTTTCGGTCTCTGCAGAATTCCTTAGGCAGTGTCAGGTTAACATCACGAGAGGACTGCCAAAACCACTTGTCGCAGTTTTTTGATCAGAAGCCCCAAAATTTTTATAGCAATGGGATCACGTCCCTACCTACAAGATGGTAAAAAGTTATCCAACAAAATGGCACCTACATACTTTAGTCAAATCTAAATAAACTTTATAAAAAACCTTTTGAATTTTTATATAAAATGCGAAGAAACTTTTTCCCCAACCTAATATATTAATAGGGATTGAGCAATTAATGGTTAGATTGGTATTAAATTCGCGTTGATGACTTTCATACGAGGATAGACCTCTATCATGGATGTCATCATTTTACGAGTTGCAGAGTTACAAAAAATATAAAAGGATGAGTTAACAATCATTGAACTAGTACAATCGGCGGTCTTATCGTTAACAGCGATTTCTTCCAAACAACCTTCTGGTGATAATTTCACGTTCCTAATAGTGGGTCGGTATTCAGTGCGCATAGTTTAAAATATATGCAATCATATATTAATAGTAAATAAACATACACATACATATTTATACACAAATATATGTACATAGAGTTACACACACACACACACATAAATCACTGTTTGCAAATTTAGATAATGATCTTTGAGGAGTTTATTAAAAGATGTAAGTAAGTGACTTGCATTTTGATGCTCATTGGTAATACAACCTTACAGCCTGCACAGTAAAAGATTTTTAACAAAATTACGTAGAATGTATTGGCGTCATTAGTCGTAGATTTGCTGATGATCTTAAGAGCCTTGTACTACTCTCTTGAAAGAACTTAAAGCGTTATTACAAATAGGAGGACGTTTTTGGGCTAACGAGTACATTATGCAAAAGGGATAAGATATGAGCATTCCGGCGAAGGCGGATAGGAAGCCATTCGAGCTTCATTACGAAATTCAGAAATGTCATCATACTTGCGCAAATAAAATATGAGACGCTCTAGTTTATCTAATTGCCTTTCAGTGATATCAAAGTAGCTGATGTCGCCATAGACAAGGATAGGGAGGAGAAGGGATTGGACAAGTGCAATTTTAGTATGAAGTGAAAGGAAGTTTTTCAGCCTTCGAAGCGACGCTGCACTTGCAAACATTTTGCGACTTACTTCTTGTATTTGGGGGCCCCAAGATAAAGATTGGTCAAAATATATACCTAGATTACCTACCTTCTCACTAATATTTATAATAACACCGTCAAACATAATTTTTGGTAACCGAGATAGGTCAATCTTAATAATCATCCGTGAACTACCAATTACAATAGGTTGGGTTTTCGTAGAATTAACAGTAAGTCCAAACTCCTTACTCCAACTAGAAATATGTAACAGGTCTCTATTAATGTTACTTATAGCATCATGAAAATTACTAATTGGAGCACTGGTGTAAATTTCTAAATCATCTGCATACAGATGGTAGGTACAAAGAAGATGATTTCAAATGGTATTAATAAATATGGCGAATAGCAATGGGGACAGTACGCCACCCTGTGACACACCAGCTAACGTGTTGCACTAGGAGAACTTATCCTCAACTGTAACACGCTATCGGCGTCCAAACAGGTAATTACGAAACCATTCAATTACAGTCGGAGATATAATATGTTCATAGAGAGCACAGTATAGCATTCGAGATGTCAAAGTTTACAGCGTTAAAAGCCTTGCTAAAATCTAGCAACGTGAGGAAGGTAACTTCACCTTTCTCGGCTGCAAACTTGGTGTCATCAGTGACTTTGATTAGGGCAGTGCCAGTACTATGTCCAGTACGGAAACCGGATTGGAATGGATTTAGTACAAGGTTAGTGTTAAGGAATACACTGAGTTGCTTTGCTCATGAATGAGTCGCTCACGTGCTTTGTAGAGGAAAGGAAGAATGGAAATAGGACGGTAATCAGAAAAGGACTTTGAATTGGATAGGTCCTATTTTTGCATCTTTCCAAGGTGCAAAGGGAAGGATCCAGTGGTAATGGAGGAATTAAAGATATGCGTATTTGAATTGGAAGGATAGAGTCAAGGATAGAGATAGGAAGCAACATACTAACACTATCGCTACCCACAGCCTTTGATGTAATCGCTAAGGTACTCTTCTTAAGATCACAATAGTTAAGTTGACTGAAGATAAAAGGTGAATATTTAGGAGTTAGAAGAGAGAAAAGATATGCAAGGGTTTTATCTTTGAGAGT
This sequence comes from Dendrolimus houi, assembly GCA_039645545.1. NCBI lineage: Eukaryota > Metazoa > Arthropoda > Insecta > Lepidoptera > Lasiocampidae > Dendrolimus > Dendrolimus houi. The sequence goes on along the minus strand of CM077128.1, from coordinate 23,657,087 downwards.
CTTATCAATATTAGACGACGCGGTAAAATGTTTATTAAGAGAATTGATATCTAAATCTGAAGAAACCGGAGTGTTTATATAATAGATAAGTAACCCAGTAGGTGTGCGTGCGTGCGTGCGTGCATTTGTATGTATGTATGTATGTGTGTGTGTGTCGGGGTGTGTGTAAATGGCCTTCTAGTATAGTTCATGTGTGGTTTGCAAGTGCCTATTACGCAAGATGTATAAAAATATGTTCCGTTTGATCATAGTTTAGATTATCGAGCCAATCAGGTATCCTGTTTTTAGTTTCTAGCGCAGAGCAGTATTTGATGTGGCAGTGTTTATTCATTTTATTATTAAGGGGAGTTTCAATAAACGGACTGAATCGTTTAGCAAAGCTAGTGTTTATCGAAGGCAGAGGTACTTTAAATATATGTCAGGTACGTCACTGACCTTCTCCTAAACCTCTGAATCGATTTTGATAATTTATTTGTGTGGTTTTGAACGGACCCCTGGATGGTTTAGATTCACAATTGGACTGGGTAGACGACGCTGCAATTGCGTTCTAGATTTTTATTTTTTCAGAGCAGGACGACGTCTGTCGTCTGACCTGTCTGTCATAACTTCAACTAAACCGAATTAATTACTTACACTTATGGGTAAAGGCCTGGCCAGTGGCTACGTCATATCTATGGATGACTTTATTCGTTCCGTGTCCGAGCCACCTCATCTGAAGAGATCGGAGCTCTTTGGTGGAGGTTCGTAGCCTCTGGACTTTACGGAACAAGCGCCTCAACAGCACAGACGAATGACTATTACCGATGAGCGGCCATTTGAGTGATACGACAACAATAGCTTTCGCCGCCGACCCGGCTGATCGACCCGTATCTGGCTAACGGAATGCGGCCAACGTAGCAGGGGCTCTCCACAACGCCAGGGATTCCGTCAGTGGCGGCGAGCACCGTTGTGAAGGTAGGAGTGTCTTCGCTGGAGCAGGTCGCCTTCCAGACATTTGATACATCATTTGAATAGGGCCCATGGACTCAGGACTATATATATATATATATATATGTTAATATACAGTTGCTGAACGTATATGCGCCATTGAGTGGGGTGCGCCGCGCCATTCGGCAGCGGGACCGCGGCCCAATGACAGTGCTAATGGGCTTATCTGAACAAGGTCAATAGAAGTGGATGGATACTAACTGAGTCTGATCTGCTCTTGCAGCAGGCTGAGCTGGTAGTCGCGCACGGCGTTGAGAACGTCGTGGTGGCGCGCGAGCGCGTCGGCGTACAGGCGCCGGGTGGCGGCGTACTGCAGCCGCGCGATGCGCGACGTGGCGTCGTTGCGCCCCGTGCGCCCCGCGCGCGACGCTCGAGCCTCAAACTGGCGCAACGCGCCGCACACCTTCAGCCCGACCGCGTTCGACTGCGTGATCACCGAGTCCAGCTGCTCCTGGAGGTGTTTGTTGTTGTGGTAGGTGGGGTCCGCGTGCAGCCTCCGCATCAGCTGCGTGTTGCCATTCAGCTCGTGGATCCAACCGCGCATCTGGTCCACCTGCAACGCCGACGCTAATTTATCACTAATCGAACATGTGTGGTTTGTACGCCTAGTAATGATCAAGATTGGATGATATTGTTACGAGTTGCGAGACTCGAATTAAAATGCCGTTGGAATTATTATAGAGTTTATTACAACTATACAAACACGTGTAACACAGGTACAAATATGACCTCATATAAGGTCAAAATACGATGACATCGACTCATTTGTCATCAGTATTTCAGGAGCCAAGCGGTGTCTAAGCCTTAAATTTTTCAACAGTGACTAATCATCTCGGTGCCTTTTTTACGTCTGCATGTTCCTCTTAACCAATAGCTTATTCGTGAAAATCTGTCATTGGCTTTCTTTTTGTAATTGTAGTTATCTAATCAAATGTATTTAGCTGTAGGTTTTCCATAAATAAATAAATAAATAAATAATCGAATACAATAAGTCCAAACGTAATGCAGAAGGTCGTAATTCAATAAAACGCGCAAAGTCCGTCACTATTAGATTACCGATTGTAGTACACACGTCTCGCTTTGATTGTGGTTTTCGCTCGACTGCCTTCCTCCCTCAACCAGGCCATCGTTTATCCTGCACAAGTGCAATGTGCCCGCCCGGCCACGTGGACCACATTTCCTATAATCAGCTTGTACTTTAAAATCCGTAACACCTGGCTAATGATTACAATACAACAATGGGCTATTCTTTAGAAACGTATGCCAATAAACAAGTAAACAAAAGAAGACGATCATAAAAGAATTACAATAGTTTCAATGTTATTAGTTCAAATGCCTACGGGTAATAAATGTGCTTCTACAAATCTGTACGTGGAATTTGTCTTTGTCGGCGCTTAGGTTGTAACAATATTAACTTAATACTAGATATGAGTACACGAACTCAAGCCGCAGTGTCGTTACATGTCGGTTGCCCCAAAGCGAGTACTCGCGTATGTGCTGTCTGTCCGAACTCGAAATACTCATGTAGAAACGGTTAAGCAAAAGAATTGAGGAGCAAACTTAATAGAGCCTGACTTTTAATGAGTTTTAAATTGTTCTGTACGAGCGCAAGCGCATAGGTCTCGTGGGCAACGCTAATAGTGTTCTCATTTCCTAGGGAGTGATTTGACACCAGCGACGGCAACGGCACCGGAGGTGTGCTTCTAAGTGCTTCGTGCTTCGACTTACAAACCGATTTGAATGCAGCAGCTTCAATCCTTATTATTTAGCGCGCCTGCGTGGACGACCATTCGAGCCATGGCCGTGATTTACGGTAAGCCACATTTAATTTAATTTTGTAGGTAGGTAGGTATAAGTACTTCGTGTATATGCATATTTAGAATATTTTTTCTTATTGCAAAGGATATTTTCAAATTTTATTTACTTTATTTTGCAACTATATGGTGCTTTTACAACTGAATAAAATAACATTGAGTAAGATTTTAAAATTTTGAGTCTAGTTTAAGAAATAAAAGTCGCTTACGATAAATCCTTGATTTATTGTCTGGATTCTGTCCAGACCGTGATCCAGGCGTGAAGTGTACTCACGTTACATAATAAGTGCGAGCAGGAAGGAACAATTGTCACCGCCATAAACAACATCATTAATTATTACGCTGGTTCATAATTAACGCAATGGGATGCTTATTAATATAACGGTTCGCTTTGAGTATTTACACGTATAAAATGTCATTAAAATTTAAAAATAAATTCGGACTTTGTCATAATGTGAGTTTTTGTTCACCATTAATGTAACTCGACGTGAAAAACTAGCCGAAGAGCGTAATTGTTTCGATGAGCACGCGACCCTGCTGGTAGTTCCCTTTAAATATGGTTCAACAGTTGGAGAACACGCCGGTTAGTTAACTCTGCGTTTACCTGGCTCGTTGAGTTCTTAAAGGTATAACATCTCAATTATAATGTGCAACATTGAATTATATTGTTAATTGAAACAATTTGGCAACCATGTCCAATTTCAGGGAATGGCAAAAAGGTAGCTAAGCATTAGCTCACACAATAATGAGTACTCGTACCTCTTGGAACAGAGCGTCGATGTCCAAGGCGTGTCGGGCCTGGGGCTGCTGCTGGGGGCCATCCTTGGCGATGGCCACCTCCACGGTGTCGTTGTACACCCCGCCGCTGTTCTCCGCCAACTGATACACGAACGACCGATGCGCGTTATAGCAAACACAACTACCACAATTCTGGGTAGCAGAGTTGAGGTCTTTCAATGCGCCCCTTGCGCCCCTTGCGCCCCGTGCGTCCCATTCCCACTCTGCTTAGAGAGTGAGCGGCGATGATGCCCTTTCAGCATCGAAGTATTTGGAGATAAGAAACCGGACAATGACATTACTCATGTGAATATTTCACCACAATAAACACTACTTCGTAACAATTCATCTGATATTTTACCGTTGTGTGGTGAGCAAATAATATAATAATGTGTACGTTCGTACAAAGAAGTGACTATAAGTGAATCATAATCGAGGTGAACCACGGACTCTGAGCCCGAGCGAAGTCGGGGGGCGAAGCGCGCACTCGATCGCACAACGCGGCCGATTCGGGATCGGGATAATGTATTCCAAAGGTGAGGTCAATGAGAGTCTCGAGAGGCGACCTCCTTCGTTAATCCGGATGAGGTGCATTTCGTTGATTCAGTGGATTGGCCTCGTCTGCGCTCAGCCATCTCTCAGTCGGGGTACTCACGTGGCGCAGCTCGGCGAGTCTGTCCTTGCTCCTCATGGCGCAGGAGGTGCTCTCGCGGCGGTATCTAATCGCGCACTGGCGCGGCGATCGAGTGGCGACTGATAGCGGCCGATAACAGGCGCGCTCGCCCGCCGTCACGCTCCGCTCGCCGCGCCGCGCCCCTTCCCGCTCGCCTGCAGCGCCGGTCGCGGTCGTCGGCACCGCGAGCCGCGAGGCGCACGCGCATGCAATCGATATCATAACGGATTAATCATATTGTATACATACAATGACAACGCAACTATTGCAACCTGATACATAATATTTGTAATACATTTTAAAATAATGAAATCGGCTTATTCCGCACACTCCGCCATAATCCATAAGAAATGCATACATACCGGTTAGGTGTACCTATATTGTAATTGCTCATAATGACACGTCGCCGGCGCGTTATCGCCGAGTAAACAATCGGCTGCTTCAATGCGTGGGCCATGTGTCACCGGCCATGTTTTTATCACTCCACCTTATTCAAAACAGTTAATTATATGCATGCAACATACATATGTGTGATATACTCATTTGAACTCGTTATCGTTTTCATATACCCGATAGTCAAGTGGTGATCTTGGAATGGCGGCCGCCGCGTTTGTTTGTCCGCTGAATTAACACCCGCCGGTTGTGTCGCTTCGTCAGGTGTCGGGCCTCAACGCGCCGCCTTCCCATCAAAACAACTCGTTGTAAATTAACCGAAACAATGGACAAATCGAGTGTATTGTATCGCTTATTATTAACATTTATCTAAATTAGTTTATTGAAAATTGGAGGGGGCGCAGGCTGGCTTTTGCGCCTCGGCGCCCAATATCGTCGAGACGGCCCTGAGGAGTAGGTATTTATTGACTTAACAAAGAAATATCGGGGAGTATGCGATGACCACACGACTCCTGTGAAGAAACCTGGTCCGTGGCAGAGGCGTCGCGCGTCGGAACGGGATTGTCCCATTTTTTAGGACCTGTCCCAGTGTCCCCAAAATGAACACCGGGACGCAAAGGTGTCCCGTTTTCGGAAAGCGCGCGACAATTGAGCCAACGCGAGCGGTGTGCGGAGGCGAGGTCGCGCGCTCTTGCCTGTTGGCTGACGGGTTTCACAGATTTATCGCTCACTTATTGCTACTGTTTTATTGTTGCTTTAACTGATGCTATAATCTAAATGTTTCGGAAACTCGTTAGGTTAAAGCGCTCAAACACTTTCACACCAACGATTGTTTTGTATTTTAATTGAATATATTTTATGCTTGCCTGCTACAAATGCTGCAGCGTTTATTTTGGAAGAGTATGTGCTATGATGAGCAAATTGTGGACATCTGATAAAACCCAGTTACAATTCCAGATCTAAAGCCGATGTTGATAACTAAAGTGAATATAAAAAAAGAGAGTTTTATTCTTACTTAAAATCAACACCAGCTGTATTCAAGCAAACTTGTTTCCCTGATAAATATAAATATTAGGTCGCGGAAAAGTTTCTTCGCATTTTATGTAAAAATTCAAAAGCTTTTTTTATAAAGTTTATTTACATTTGACTAAAGTATGTAGTTGTCATTTTGTTGGATAACTTTTTTGCCATCTTGTAGGTAGGGACGTGATCCCATTGCTATAAAAATTTTGGGGCTTCTGATCAAAAAACTGCGACAAGTGGTTTTGGCAGTCCTCTCGTGATGTTAACCTGACACTGCCTAAGGAATTCTGCAGAGAATAAACAGGGAAAATCTGAAGGATGACTATACAGCGGATGCATTAACACCTCCCAGCCAAACTCGTAATTTTTGCTGAGTAGCTAAAGATGTGTGAGGTCTAGCGTTATCATGGTGAAAAACCACACCCCTTCTGTTGATTAATTCCGGCCGCTTTCTTTCAACTTTTTGCTTTAATCTCATCATTTGTTCGCAGTACAGTTCAGAATCGATGGTCCTGCCTGGCGGTAACAGCTCATAATGAGTAATGCCCTTCCAATCCCACCATACACACAGCATCGCCTTGTTGCGAGTTAACCCGGGTTTCGCCACAGTCTGTGAAGCCTGACCGGCCTTTGACCACGATCTTTTTCGCACGTTCTTGTCGTACGTGATCCACTTTTCATCACCAGTTATCAGCTTCTTCAAAAATGGTACGGTTTCATTACGTCGTAATAAAGAATCACAAATGAGTACACGATTCATTAGGTTTCTTTCAGTGAGCTTATGAGGCACCCAAAAATCGAGCTTTTTTGTGTACCCAGCTTTTTCAAATGCGTCAAAACCGTTTTGTGGTCAATTCCCAGTTCTCCAGCTACATCGTAACTACTAATATGCCGATCTTGCTCCACTTTAGTTATGAGTTAAATCCCCATTAGAAACCGGCACTGCCATTGAGTCATTGGCCTGTTCCACGGGAGGTTACACTGCCGTCCATTTGCACGAATGTATAAGCATTTACAGAAAAAGGCTGCAGCGTTTCCAAAATAACCAGGTTTTCGTCCAATTAAGGACGCGTGACTCACAGCAGCGGGCAATGGTATCTTGCGATATGTACGCGTGTCTGCTCTGTCAATAATTATTCTTATTTATGATTCAGCTAATTGCCAACGGTATCAAGAGCGGTGAGGTATTAGCATTTGTTTATTAATGGCCGCTTCCTATATGTTATCGACCGATCATTTGCCTTACTATGGGTTAAATAGAAGTAATGTCAAAATTCAACCGATGATAGGGCCAGTGCATGAATAGTAAGATATAGGAGCCGGCCAGTGCGTCAAGCGGAGAGAGGAGGAGCTTGGACTTCAGTACCCTCGGCTGGACGACGCGCCTCCAGGCCGCTGCTTATTCGACGCTTGTCACAACTAAATAATATCGGTAGCGCTTTTGCTCGTATTCCTATTGAACACAATTAAAACGGGCGCATTCCGCATACATAAGCGTAATTTTTGCTGTTCAAGTTCAACGTAACATTTATGTCGTTGTGAGGTTAATTAGCAATTAGGTATATTGTCAATTATAATATTTACATATTTACAAGTTTCGAAAACCCCTAAAGGTTACCAAGCCCAAGGTGATCATAGTGAGCGTAAAAACATTGTTTGAAGTGGAGAAACGACACACAGACACAAGTGTGTGTCGGACTCGCACACGATCTGTTGTTGCGATGATCGCTACAGGACTCCGATCTACCGTCCACCGCTCGGGAGATCTTGCGCAGAGAGCGGTGAAGGGCGAGTGGAGGGCGAGTGGAGGGCTCGTTCGCTTCATTCGTCTCGTGACGTCAAGCTCACCCCACTCGAATAATCCTGCCCATAGGGGCGCCCAACTGCCACGCCCTGCTTATACTGGAATAGGACAGAAGGGCGCACCGGGAGATGGCCAGAACACAGAGCTTCTCATCTCCCCTGCGGCTTCGCTCCCTTATGCCATCTCTAAACAAGAACAACAACGTACCACTGTCCTCGTCCTCCGTGACGCGGCAAATATCTTTTGTCGAAACACCGATATGCGTCTAAAGTTGTAATGAAAACTTCAAAACAAATGTTTAAATTGAACTTGGCGGCGCCTTGCCCGTGTGCCCGTGTGCCCGTGTGCCCGTGTGCCCGTGTGCCCGTGTGCCCGTGTGCCCGTGGGCCCGTGTGCCCGTGTGCCCGTGTGCCCGTGTGCCCGTGTGCCCGTGTGCCCTGTATGGACGACGCGTCGGCGACCCTGACCTAACTCACCAAACTTCTAATCTGTCATTCGTTTACTATATGTATTCACGCACTTTTTGCACAATTTGCTATACACACAACCGATTCACTGATTATTACCTAATTTAAACCCGTCATAGTACTGTAGTAGAACATTTTTTAAAAATAAAAACAAAACTGACTTGAAATTAAAAAAGCGCAAAATTAAATATATTTTACAACTCGAAGTCGGTATTGTTTTTGTTCAAAAAAGTTATTCTACTTTTTAATTGCATATACAATACTCATTTATTCACTTATGCAATACTTGAATATGTAGATTTAGAATGATATGTTACGCGCTTGTAGAAGTTGTACTACTGGCAAGCGAATACAAATTTAACTTTCAAAGTAGGTATGTAGGCGCTCGTCATTCAGTATTCTTCAACAAAGTTTGCTCTCGATTTCCCTTGGATCCCGCTCATCAGATCTGACTCGATGAGAGCGGGACCATCAGCCAGACGGAGAAAATACACAAAAACAGTCCTATCGAGAGCCTCATTCTTTTGAAAGTTGGTTAAAAATGAAATAACTAATAATGCGATCATATCGTTACAAACGATAATTGCATAAATGTGTACTGCCACCTAGTTTCACATGACAAAACTAATATGTTTTATGAGAACTAAAACTGCGGCGTTGTGACTAAACCTAAACAGGCAGTTTTCACATGTAAAATGCTCCAGACGCACTGTCTGTTGGTACCTATACCATTACGAGAGAGAATGCTTCTTTGAGAATCGCTTTGGAATATGTCAAAAGGCGCCATCTCGTGACCGTGGCGCGTGTCGTCGGCCAGAGGCGAGCGCAACCATCGCGACCAGCTGAACCGAGACAAGTGCCAGAGATGGCGCTGCTGTTCCGTGTTTCACCATGCCCTGGAACTCTTTCCGATGGTCACGATGTTTCTCTTCATCCACATAAAGTAAAGACATCTAAAATCTGAAAAAAAGACAATTTAAAATGAATGCACCTAAAAAGACCGAAACAAGATTAAGAATAGTAAACCAAATTAAAATAAACTATAAACAAAGTAAACTCTACTTCGGTTTAACAGACAATACTTGTATCATGAGCTGAAAATGTAAGTTAAATACGGCAAGCGGAACCCATTCATTTTCTTTCGGTTTATAATTTGCAATTGGGTCCCGCCTTATAATTATATCCCTATCCCGATAGGCTCTTTTCACCGCGTGATCCTCCCCTATGGTATGTAGGTGGCCAAGCCAGCGCAAGCGATATCCTTGGTCTGATCTCGCAAAAAAACGTTGCTTAAATTTTTGAACTACAATTTTCAATACGGGTGTAATCAATCTTACAATAAATTAGATATTCTCAATAACTAGCGCCTATGGCTCATCTACCAACTCTTTGATTTCAGATTTTTTCGGATGCGCCAGTTGCCATCACTTCCCCGTGTCGGACCCAGGATCTTTCTTAGGACTTCTCTTTCAACCAACAATAGCTTGTATTCCTCCTCAAGTGTTAGGGTCCAAGCCTCACATCGGGACAAACCTCAAACTTTAAGGGGTGTGCGAAATCCATCTAGCAACCCACCTGCCCGCGGCACTCCCTGCCGCCTACTAATGAGGCTCTGACGACCGATCGATGGCGGCATAGCCATCAACAAAAGTCCGGCTTACATAAATCCCCTGATCGGAGTCGGGCAGCAGCGTCTCCGATGTAAGTAAGCCGGATAGAGCATTCTTCCTGGAATATCACAAGGGGTAGTTTTCGATTTGACAAAAGACCAAAACAATTTAGGGTTATATTTAATATTATTTTCAGAGATATCTATAAAATTTTTGTAACCTGTTTTTGACTCATATATTATGTTCTTAATGTTAGGTTCTTGGTGTAAGAAGTTATTGTTTTTAGTTTGTCTATTGTTGTCTATAGAGATTTTGTGATTAAGGACTTGGGAAGTCCCATGTTTGTAACGATCCTTCTTAGTTTATAGTTCTTTTCATGTCACTGGTTATATCAAGTTTCAGTTTGCAATATATTCATTAATTTAATCCAAATTTTCTTTTAATTATTTTACCGAGTAGGTACCGTTAGGCCTTCTCCGTTCCTGCACGGATAACGTGATGTTCAAACTGTTAAGCAAATGTATAATCTAATCAATTATTTTTCAATGTATCGAGAGAGTCGATTTGCCTGCTGTCGCGGCAACACGTTCTTTTTAAATCTTTAGCTACAAAAGTGTGCACGGGTATATGGCCTAGCCCCCCGCTGGCCCTGGCAGGCGGTGGCCCATCGGCCTCATCCACTGCCGGGGAACTTCTTTTTGTCCCCCTGCGTCTTCAGACTGTCATTGCGTGGGACGGTCTGTAAAGCACCCCACCAAAACCATGCTTGTTCCATACTAAACATATGGCGTTCTGACTGAACAGGCAGTTTTCGCTGCAAATGATATGATATGATAATGTCTTTATTTCAGGCAATACACCCATATGAAATCACAACACAAAATACAATTAAAAGTTATTCAATTAAATTCAAATTCAAATAATATTAATGTCACTTCATGTAATTTGCATTATACATTTACGTTAGGGTGCACAGAATGCCAGCTCCTAAAAATAGGGCTGTCGAGGGTATCTGAAAACATGTGGAGAATCCCATTGACCGAAGCACGGAGGCGAGCCCAAAGCCCTCGTGTCCTCCTTATAGCAAAGAAATCTGCAATCCTCTGTTCGGCGAACATGTCCGAAGCACTATAGAATCGAGGCAAGCTTCATTAGGATACGATATGCATGATTATATTGCACCCTAATGGTTCTCAAAGCTTTCTTGGAGCATTTCACCCAGAGCTGACAAGTGTAGAACCTTTGACAGAATGCTGTAAAGTCTAAATAGTGTCACTTTCACTTGTTCACTGCATCGCGAAAATGTACGCGAGATGATATTGCACCTCACAGCCAGAGCTCTGCGCTCGCGCTCTATGTCTAAATCGTCACTGAGCATGTGTCCCAAGTATTTAAATTGGCTTACATGTTTAGGCACAGTCCCGTTCAACACACGGGCAAATCGAATCTCCGAACCCTCGCCTGCTCGGAAAACCATCAGCTGCGTCTTGTTCTGGTTGTGTTTTAGGCCATGCTTAGCAGCATATCCTTCACAATTACTAAGCAGCTTTCTTAACGCTGATTGAGGAGCTCAAGAGCACCATGTCATGTGCATAGCTTATGTTGTTTAAGCATACAACACCAACTTGACAACCAATCCTGGTGTTCCTCAGCTCCACAGTCAGGTCGCTAATATAGAGGTCAGGCCTCCTTGACGTACTCCACACTTTAGTCTATAATCACCAGAGACGGTGTCGGAATATTTGACCTGGCTAGTTTTCCCCAGAGTAAATCACAGTTTACTAGATCAAAAGCCCTCAGAGAAACATCACTGAAGTTTTTATCAACATAATCTAATTGTAACTTTACACTAAAAACCCTGAGTCTGTTGAGAGACCAGGACGAAAAGCAAACATGGTCAATTTCTAAAGACAGTTGAGGTCAGGATGAAGTAACCTTTTTCAAAGTTGGTATTTATCAACATAATAGTTTAATTGTTTAGACTATAAAGGCAGCTTGTGAATTTTATTTAAGAATCGTTTCAAAATCTATTGTGTCGCCATCTCGTGGCCGCCGGCCGAAGGCGGCCGCGGCCGCTGCGATCAGCTGAACCGAGGAAACCACCAGAGAGGGTGTTGCCGCTCTGTGTCCAAAGACAACCACTTGGTAAATTGTGTTTGATTTTTCACAAGAATAAAATACAACATGGGAAAGTTGAAAATGACAGATGTATAAAACAGTTAAATTGTTACATTTTTGAATCTAGTCAGACAAACTGTTGGCAACACCAACAAACAATTGATTTTTGACTTTGTCACACAATAATTTTCCTTCAACATGTAATGGTGTAAATTTAACATATTAATTAAATATCTCTCGTGGTGCAATTTCTACCCTTTCCTTAATAGTTTGATTTAATCACAAACTAACAGACAATCTTAACTCTTTTACGTGTAACATAATAGCAAACTCTTATAAGTTTAGTTTTAATAACGGATAAAAGCCCGGTCGAGCCAGACCTACTCTTACAGTTATTTAGTAGCACAGTTGTTTTTAAAGTTAAAAAGTAATTTTGTTATGTACCCTCTTATTTCTAAAGTATACAATCGGCCATTTCCTTAATTGAATAATAATGTTATATTTTTATTTATTCTGTGATTATCACTGTTTTGTATAGAGTGAGTAGTTCTCTATAATTTAACATAATTTTATGTAGGAGTGATTATCACTAATATGCAGTGATTGTGTTCATATTATAATTCAAAATCTCTCAATTGTATACAGACTGTATTCACTACATTTTGTTTTCATGTTGGCAGACGCGATAGATTTGTACTGTGTTCGGTTTATCTTATTACATGTAAAACCTTAAATATAATGTTTTATATGTTATCTGGAATTTGCAAACAGTAATGTATTAAATTCTTTTCATTCATAACACTTTAATTAAAATAGTTTATCTGTGAGTTCAATCCGCTATCGGTTGCGCCAATTGCTAAGTTTGATGTACTGTGAAATTGTTGGAGGGATGGCGAGGTGTTCTAAAAACGCTTGTCGAGTGCAAAAAGTCGTAAGGTGTAAATGTGTGACCAGTCGCTGTTCGTTTATTACCATAAACCCTCCTGAGTTGTTGCAAGTATTACACTACGTCATATCATAAGGACTGAACATCAGTAGAGTAAGAACAATTAATTGACTTTAATCAATGTGCTTATTTATGATAAACCCACAACTAAATACATTTGAACAGATACCTAACCACAATTAACAAAAGAGAGCCATGGACAGGTTTTCACGAATGTGTTGATTAGAAGGAACATGAACATGCAGACGTCAGCAAGATAATTTGTCGCTGTTGCAAAATATACTTATCACTATGGTTCGATATCGTCGTACGTGTGTTTACTTAAATTCGCGGGAGTATTGAAGTGGAGCTTACTTCGACGATAACGCCACACACTCTGCTCTTATATATAGTGTGTCCTGTATGCACCACCACCTGCCACCACAGTTGGCGCCACCTGTCCCTTTTTGTTTTTGTAGGAATTCGCAAATGAAATCGTTTGTATCGTGGATGCTTTTGGCTACCCTCATGTTGATGATATATAATGAAGAATTCTACTGAAAAGTGATCTTTTGAAATCGTTTACCTCATTTTACGAAAAAAGTCCGATGTATCAGGGGTACTTTCAATCAACGTGTTACGGTCATGTTCATATCCAGTTAGAATAAGTTTGTAGGCTTCTTTAAACACTTTTAAGAAGCCTTCAAACTTACTCTAACCCAATACGAATAAGAGCATTTAAGGCATATTTTTAAACAATAATTCGGAAGTCCTATTTGAGTTCCTTTTCAATGTTTTGACATTCCTAAAGTTGAAAAATATATTTCAAATAAGAGGTTGTATTTTCTTAAGTATTCGCGACTAGTACACGTAATACAACACAATCTCATTGACATTCGACATCTTTGTCTTTCGTGATCACGGCTAGTGAAGTGGCCGAAACGTCGGATTAATAAAAATCAAATAAAATACCGCGTTTGAAACAGTTAAAACGTACTTAATTATAATAACAGGTCAATTTTTAGAGCGAGGGGATAGCTCAAGTTGCTATGGCTCAAGTTTCCGCGTCATTCTGCCCTGAAGGACACCGTCGCAAACGTGCCTCTGCGTTGGCAACGGATACATATTCGTGGCGTTCGGTGCCGAGGTTCCGAGGCCTTTGATTTTATTGCGATCCGTCATCTCGTTTGATAGAAGTCTCGCGTTTTGGGCACGTTCCCAACCGACGGCGATTTGGGACCTGCTATATGCTATTTGTGACTTTTTGGGCAATTGTATATAAATAAACTGTAACAACAACAACAACAATATTGTTTATTGTACACCAACATAAGAAAAGTAATACATTTTATTGTCTTAACTAAGAGTTAGTACAATGGGCGGCCTTATTCCTTAAAGCAATCTCTTCCAGGCAACCTTTGGATGGACAAGATCTTGTTAAAAATGATTTGTTGGCGTGCAGTACAATAATATACTATAAATTATAATAAATAAATATAATCCTTATTAATATTGTTACATGCGAGCGGGGGTTCAAACACCAGTTCTTTTAACTAAACGCTTTTATTAACTTACCCAACCGTACGTTATTCCTCTCTGCAGGGTTGCCCCTACTCGCACGACTAACACGCAATGACTCGACGATAAGTTGTCTCACTCACAATACCGTTGCCGATATTGCGTAGACCACCCACTACTGTAGAGTTCTGGATCTTCTCTCAAACAACGCTACACTCCTTCTTCACTGAACCGTCCACTAAACTTTCCACTAAATCCACCACTAAACTCGTCACTGTCGTCTATTAAAGTTCTCTTCCAATTCTTTCGTATCGCATTTGTCGCTTCGCGGTCTTAAACTGAACTCAACTCTAAACTGCCCGGTAGGCGCGCTTTACGCTGCTTATATACCCGGAAGAATCTTCTGGAACCCATAATTTAAATCTTTTTTTCGTTATTCTTGTATTTACTATGTGACCCTTTGTAAACATCTACCTACCTCTGTTTTTTCCTTCCAGAATCTTCTACCTTTTTCTAAAACTTCTTAAACCAACTCACCATCACTCGCCACAATATTATAAATGCGAAAGTAACTCTGTCTGTTCCGTTTTCACGGAAAAACTATGAGACTGATTCGGCTGAAACTCAGTATATATATATATATATATATATATATATATATATATATATATATATATATATATATATATATATACTTTTGATGTTTTCGATGCGGAGGATGAACATAGGATATTTTTTATCCCGAAAAATCGGTATAGTTTTCGGGATAAAAATACATTTTCTTTTTATTTATTTTTTTACGAACAAACTGCTCGACCGATTTAGCTGAAATTTGGTATGTAGTATGATGTAACTTTAATATTGAGGGCGGATAAGTGATAGTTTTTATCCCAGATAATGGGATAGATTTATGTAAAGGTTACGCCAGAAAGTGGGATAGGTCTTTTTGTGATTTACCATTTTAGTCATTTTGGTCAATTTGGTATTTTTTGTCTTTTTTGTCATTTATGTAGTTTAAAGATAGATCGACGGGGACATATAAATAAAACTAGTACGGGTTGAAATACAGGATAATAGTTTGTATAGGAGACCAATCATTTCTCATGTTTATAGATATAAAAAATTATCATCTATAAAAAAAGGCAATGCAATTTAACTCGATCTGTCTGTCTGTTAAGCCTTCACGGAATCATTACTAGGAGTATTGGATCAGTTTTGCTGCAATTTTGTTTAAATGTAGTTTTAATACCGAAAATGGACACAAATACTTTTCATCCCGGGAGGGAATATGAGTTCAATCTTCCGGGGGCAAATAGCACTAACATAAAAAATTAATACAATGTAACCTCTATTATAACGCCTGCTGTTTAAACAAGAGACACGCACTAGAGTTTGAAATCTAAACTCTCTAATATGCAATAATATATAGTTAAGTATTATTGTAATAATATAATGGGTAGATATAGCTATAAAAATATATACATACATACACATGTATTATATACATATATGTAATAAATTATTATAAAACTTTTAATTGAGATTTAGTATAAAAACGAAATGGGGTCGGTGGCATCACCCATGCTTTCACAGTCGCAGTGTGTTGCGAGTTGCGAGTTGCGACATACGTTTTGTACTCGGCTCTTATAGTTCCTTAGTGTTTTTTCATGCTACTTAAGATGTTAAAATATAACTAGAGTTGCCCCGCGGCTGCGCCGCGTGTGAGTGAAGCCTTGGCCAGTAGCTTTATTTTACTCACACAAAAACTTAATTCAGTGTTTTACTTATAATAATAACAAAGAAACTAAGTCCATATAGTACAGACCAGTGTTCCGCAAATTTTTTGAGGTACACCACAAATAAAAACCATATTTTAAGTAAGCCAAACGAAACAAAACGCCTCGCTCGTGCGCTCGCGTGATTTACCCACATATTTTATGTGTAACTAAGTATCTTTCTTACCCTTACATTATTTACTAAAAATAAGTTTATAAGATAACCTTATTTTTCCGAAGCACACCAACTAATGACTATACTTTGCGGAGCACTGCTCCAGACAACAACCCGGCAAAACATAGATGCGAGTCGAAGCCGTCCTAATTTGAAGTAACACAACGAATGACATGTTGTTTATGACAATGTAGGTATTTGTTAGGAAATTTAAAAAAAAACGATCGCAGCGCCATCATTTTAGTTAATCCGTCTATTTTATGGAAAGAATATCCTACGTTATAACCCTGGCTACAAGCCACCGCTCTGCAGAGTTTCATTCATATACGTCATGTAGAGTTCAAAAAGGATGCGATCGCAGCGCCATCTTTTTCGGTTTAGTTCGGATAAGAATACCCTAAGTTACGCCTCGGGATATGAGCTAGCTTTATGTCGAGTCTCATTTAAATTCATTCAGTAGTTTTTACGTTATACTCTAACAGACAAACAGACAGACAGAGAGACAGAAAGAAAGACGGACAGACAAAAAATCTATAAATTCCATTTTCGGAATCTCCCGGTTCGAATTATTCCCTCTGATTTTTCACATTTTTAAACACATTGTACAAACTCGAGCGATTTATAGATTTATTATAGTATATAGTCTTAGATCATATATCTATACTTCAATGAGTATAGTATACATTACTGTAATGTTTCTATGACTAATTGGCCAAACATAATGCACCTTAACTTTTAGACCATTATGCATACTTTGATGTGTGAGCACTCGTGTATCTTTGTCTTTGTCAAACACTTCAGAACTGCGCTTTTTAACTGAGCGATTATCATTCCTATAGTTCACCCAAAGTAAGAAACCTTTTGACAGTTCGCAGCCGTATCGGACTAAATTACATCATTTCCGTTTTCGTCTAGTACATACTCTGGTATCTCAACTGGGTATACTGTTTCCTGTTACTTCAATAAGATTTAAAGAGACTCAAAACATTTCCTCTATATGTTTCTAGCTTGCTTAACGAGATTCTATGATCGACAGAGGCTTTGTAAGATCCATATATAGAGCACAAACGGCTTCTCTGTTGTCTAGGCTAGTTATAACTTTAAGAAGAAAATTATCAATAGCCATGTTAATTATTTTTATTTTGTCGAAACCCTAACTGTTCGTGGACTTAGACTGATTTCATTAAAAGGTTATAAAGAAATATAGCTGTTTTTTTATAACATTTTATTGAGAGTATGTAATTTATTCTTGTACGTCGGCTCCCCAATCTTGATATTTTCAAGATTTCACTAGGTACACATACATAGCTTTGTAGGAGCTATTGGGGAGGCCTACGTCCAGCAGTGGACTGTGAATGGCTGACGACGATACAGACTACATGGTTCTGTTGTAGTTTTATCCATGTAGACCCAATACTTACCCAAAGCTCCTGGTTGTGTGGATGCACTGTTGTAGACACAAGTGACCTGCATGCCGCGCTATACAATACTGTAGTGATTTTGTGAAAAGGTGAAGACTCGGAGTGGCAGCCTGGCAGCCATACATGTACCAGAAGGTTCAAAATATTTCCTTTCAATGAGATGATCTTAGTGATATTTTAATTTTAAAATGTCACGACGAGATCCTTTAAAGGCTTTTTTCTTCTAGTTTTTTTTAAATTCTAATTTGCTTCTTGTGTCCATTAGCAAGTGTCGATAGCGAAGGTAGCATCGTGAGGACACCTGCACATCGAGGTGCGCATGAAACACTCGTATGAATGAAAACACGGTGCTTAAGGCACACATTAGTGGAATAATGAGACCAGATCGCCACATCAGCGCAAGTGTGTTGGCGCATCACAGACTCCCAGACCTGTTCTCACAACAACGGAGGAGGCCGGAGCCCAGCAGTGGGACAAAATAAAATGCAAGCGTAATCTCTATCTCATTTTATTGTAACATACAGATAGTTTTCTACACATCCACCTTACATACGCGTCGTGCGCCAACTGATATGAGCTCTGTACACCGCGGCCGTCGCCGGCCGCCCTCCGGTATAAATAAAATTCACTTACAATAATTTATCATAATAAACTTAGGGCTAATTTTACAAAGAGGACGAGCCTCGCATATACACCTATAGTATAATTAGTAATTATATATATACACGTTCCCAATAGTCTGTCTGTACACGCGCGGCCTCGGCCTATTTACAACGAGAGGATATGTGTGAGGAAGGGGTGTGGCGCGGGAGGCGCGGGCGGCGGCGCGCGTCAGTCGCCGCCGCGGCCCGGCGCACGCGCCAGCAGCGCCAGTGGCTGAAGCGCGGCGGCCGCGTGCAGCGCGTGCCCGGCGTGCCCGACGTGCCCGCTGTGCACCACGTGCCCGCCGTGGCCGGCGTGCGCATGGTGGACCAGCGGCGGCAGCAGCGGCGCGCCGCCGCCGCCGCCCGCCGCGACACCCTCGCCCGCCGGCGGGTTGATGCGCTTCTCCTGCGGCCACAAAGGAACCTCGTTAGCGTTGTGGGTGGCGGTGGCGCGAAGTCGGCACCGTGAGAGGACGCTCACCTTCTGCCGCCGGTTGCAGAACCAGACACGGACGACCTCTTTCTCCATGCAGAGGGCGTCCGCGAGCGCGGCGATCTCCTCGCTGGTGGGCTTCGGGTTGTGCATGAAGGCCTTCTCGAGCGCGACGCGCACGCCCGACTCGATCGAGGTGCGCTTCTTGCGGCGGCGCCCGACCGCCTCGGCGAGCCCGGCGCCCAGTCCGGCGCCCGCCGCGCCCCCGACGCCCCCGGCGCCACCTGACAGCGATGAGTCCGCGTCCTCGAGCCACTTCTGCAGCAGCGGCTTCAGCTTGCACATGTTCTTGAAGCTCAGGTTGAGCGCCTCAAACCGGGATATCGTCGTCTGTGAGAAGTCGTTGCCGTACAGCTTGCCCATCGCAAGGCCCACGTCGCCCTGGGTGAACCCTGCCGGAGGAGAGCGCATGCGGTCACTTACGCAGTTCGGTCGCCTGAGCAAAACACGCACGTCATTGACGAGGTCGAGTGTTACCTAGTTTAATCCGGCGTTGCTTAAACGTCTTGGCAAAGTGCTCGAGCTCCTCGAGGTCGGCGGTGTCGTCAGCGGCGGGCTCGAGCGCACGCGGCTTATGCGCGTGCGCGTGCAGCGGCGTGTGCGCGTGCGCGTGCAGGGGCGAGCGCGCTCGCCCCGAGCCTGGCGTGTGGGGCGTCAGGAAGGCGCCAGCGCCCGGTGGCGTTCGGCGCGGAGACGGCGAACGGCCTTCTGTAACGAGTAAATTTTAAAATAACAGCTATGAAAATGATTTACAGAAGGCCTTTGTTCTTCGCGTGACGATTTTGTGGGAGCAGAGATTGAAAAGAGCACTAGAAGACTATATGGATATCAATCAAGTCATATACCGCGATTCCGATTCTATGGTTTAGACCGCCGATAGTGACTTTACACCCTTTGTAACCGTCGGTGTCCATCAAGGATTCGTCGTCAGTCCGTTTCTGTTCAACGTGATATTGGACAAAGTATGAAACAGATGACATTGCGCTGGCTGACGTGGATAGGGAGAAGTTTGGTGCAACATGTGGATTTGTGCAAGGGGTCGCCTCTTGCACAAATTCACACGAGAGAACGACGGTCTGAACCAAAATTGTAAAGGTGGCGTAAAATGAGTATTTGGCACGGACTAATTTAAATGTATGGGGTCTGTACTTCACGCCTCCGGTGACATCGATTTCGACGTCAAGGGCCGTATCTCATCAGTTAAGGCCAAAAGGTGGGAAGTAACTGATGTTACTAATAATCCGAAAAAGCCGGTTAAGATAAAAAGAGATATAAATATATCAGAGCTGTTATTATGTATGACGATCAAACGTGGCCTGTAGAGCTACACAAGTAGGTGCTGCGTGTCACGGAGATGTATATTATTATGCTGCGGTGGATGTGTGGATTATGCGGAAGGACTGCGTTAGGAACTCTTGCATCCGTAGCAGCCTTCATATCCGTGACATAGCGGACAAACAGCAAGAATGTCGTCGAAAATGAAGAAATGCCGACAACAATGCAACTGGGACTTGTTAGGAAGATAATAATCTAGAGCGTGCTCAGGGCCCTGGAGAGAAAACAAACAAATATTAGGAATGCGTACCTGTAGTGGGTGGCGGCGCGACGCCGACGCCGACGCCGGCGCGCGCTTGCAACTGCTGCAGCTGCTGCGCCGCAGCCTGCGCCACCGCTTGCTGCACCTGCACAAAGGAAGATACACCCGACCCATGAACGACTTTAGTCTCCCCCAATGAGGTCTATCAAAGTGATGCCCAAATAGAGACCGAGATACTCACTTGGGTATGAAGAAGGAGTGAATGCGCGCCGTGCTGGGTCAGCAGCAAGTGCTGCAGTTGGGCCAGAGCATTCCCAGCTCCCGCTGCATTCTGCGAGATCATCACATTTCTAATCAATCGGTGTCCGCACTGAGATTGACCAATTCCTTAGCATTAAGTTACCAGAACACGATTTATTTGTGAGACATTTTGGCGGGCACAGTGCCTTAGGGAAAGGGAGATTAAGACATGTGTTTCCACTGAATGTGGTAGTTCAAGGTAGTAAACAAGTTAAAATCGAGAGAGATAGAGAGAGAGAGTGAATGTCGTCGGGTCAGGGGGAGGCTCCATCGACATCGATACGCAGTTGATACCGGGCTGGTCTGGTCTTGGTCCGTTTGCCGGATGAGAAAGGGAGGTGTACTCACGAAGACTGCTGCGGCTGCGCTGGCGGCGGCGTGTGGCGGGTGGTGGTGGGGCGCGGGGTGCGCGGGGTGCGGCAGGGGTGCGGAGGGGGCGCGCGGCGGGGAGGGGGGCCTCTCGTCACCGCTCGCCTCGCCGTCGCCCTCACCGCTCGCAGAACCATCTGGAATGTTTAATAAGGTTGCAAGTTATTTAAACGATACTATATATGAATAACTAGCTGTTGTCCGCGGTTCACTCGCGTATATTAAAAATGGTTATTGTCCGATCTGCAACCGCACATTTCCCTGTTGTGAATCTAACAAAACTAAATCTAACATCTTTGAATTTAATAAACTATACTTATATGGCCCTGTTGTTGTTCACAACAAAAAAGTTTTTATTATAGTTTCAATTCGAATAATTTAAATATAGATATTATGTCATATTATAGAAATAATTTACAATACATTAATACAGAAAACGTATATTTTATTTCAATAATTCATTCCCCCCTCTCCACCAAAATGGTGCCGAAACCACGGTAATCCAGTCTAATACAAGTTTATACAGTCATAATACATACAATTTATAAAATAATACAATTAAAATACATAATTATACACATATAATGGAGGGCGAAGACAGAAAGAAGTTGCGGGCCGTAAGAGCGCAGTGCAAGAGAACTGTTACTCTTGTTGAGAAATAGTTGCATTCAGGAACCGATTTACTTGTCAATGAGCAAAAAGTCCGAAAGCAATCCTTAATGAACATACAGGAAGAACACGAGCATAGTTTGGGACAAATGGGATATATGAATATCGACGAGGACGAAGATTGAAACCAAAGAACTGTCAAAGAGAGAGAATCCATACAAACCATTATATTATAACCATTTTGCTATCTCCGGACGACATTACAGATTTTCTCGATAATAGAGCCTTGGCGTTAGAATCAAGTCCTACATCATCAAGTTCAAGAACTTTGTTAACTTAGCGGGTGCTCAACGATCCAACAGGTTTAATATAGTAAATAATAATAATCGCTAGTTTGTTCACAAAATCATTTTCTGTTTAAATGTCCCACATTTTTGTTGATGCCTATTGAACAATGGCAATGCATTAGTATATTGTTGAGAAAAGCTTATGCAAAATATGCTTAAGGTGACACATAAACAAGGTTTGTACATGTAGTTTTAACTGTGCTAAGTGTAAGTCCAAAGATCACGACACATTAATTCATTTGGATTCCTTTACAGATTTTGAAAGCCAAAATCAAATCGCTTGTAAAGATCAGCTTTCAAATGCACTTCTTCCCACAGCTAGCTCATGATAGCAGATTCTTCTAATAACAAAATTGAGGTGCGTTTGTTATTTTGCCGCGCTGGTTTGGCAGACAAATTAAGATCGCCTACGTTTTCTATCTATAAGAGGATTATAGCATTGGGTAACAATTTTAATACCATCAATAAAGGGTTGCATTAAACTATATATTCTTTGACAGAGAGCTTTAGTATGAACGTTATGAATGCAATGTTGCATCAGAAATGTGTATCTTATTAGCAGCCGACATATTTTTCTAAATAATTAAGGACGGGAGAATATAAGCCAATTTCGATTAACACTCGTTTATGCTATGTAGTTTCAAGTGGTTTTTCATTGCATTCTAGTTCATCAGTTGTTTGCAGTTACCTAAAGCAGGCAAACAGGCAGACAGACGCCCACCTCATGGAAAGCGGTTAACGTCGTCTATGAAAAATTTATAGCGCCCTTCCTAAAAAGACCTCATGTCGTAGCGCAAAGTGAAAACTGCGGCGAGACTTTCCCTCCCCTCCCGATCATTGTTCTACGCGGATATAAATATATTCCAGGGAATCGTTGCGTAGTTGATCGTGGGAGCTCAGGGAAATGGGGTGAACATCCCGTCACTGGCCAGCGGTGCGGTTGGAACAGTGAGGAGTTGGATCCAGATCAAACAATTCCTCATAACACTTCCGTTGTTAGTGTGGAATTGTCGAAGATAAGGACAGCGCGACGCTGGATGAAGTCAGTCTGGTGAACGGGTCCCGGCCCACCAGAGTGACCGGTACCCCACGCGCGGTCTGCCTTGCGCTTCGCAGAGCGCAAGGCGCTGCTGCGGGCTGAAGGACTACTCGGATGATTTAGCACACCAAGCATCTTGGAGGTAAGTTAGGCCTTGCCTTCCATTCGAAGGATCCAAATATTACTACACATCGTGAGGGGTGTTCCTTGGAATTGTAGCGCATTGAGGAATGGGGTATTTTGGCTCAGAATGCGCAGATTTGTGTTTTTGTGAGGTCAAAATATACAAACTTTTATCCCCATTTTTACCTCCTTAGGGGTTGAATTATCAAAAAACCTTTCTTAGTGAACAAGTACAGCATAGAAAGAGCCCGCATGCAAATTTTCACTGTCCTAGCCTCGGTAGCTTGCGTTGTGCGTTTATATGTCAGTGGTTCAGTTGGTCAGCGACGTCAAGTAATTATATATTATACATACTAAAGTTTTCAAATCCTGGTGTCTGCCTCTTGTTTAAAGAGCAACCATCAATACAAGTTACATTGTATTAGGTATAATTTTGTGTTAGTGCTATTTGCCCCGGAAGCTTCACTTCATTTTATATCGCAAACTATCCCATCTCCCGGGATGAAGAGTATTTATGGCCATTTTCGGTATTAAAACTACATATGTACAAAATTACAGCAAAACCGATCCGGTACTCCAGCGGTTTTTCCGTGAAAGCCTACAAATAGCCAGACCGACCTGCTATCGCATTTTTTTATAGATGATATTTTTTATATGTACAAACTTGAGAAATGATTGGTCTCCCATACAAATTTTCAGACCTTATTTTCAACCTGTTCTAGTTTTATTTTTGCGATGAAAGTAGTAGCCTATGTCAAAACAAAACTACTACAACTCCAAAAATCACCAAAGCTATCAAAACTACCAAAATGACAATAATGATACCACAAAAAAACAAAAGCTAATTCCCTACTTTCTGGGATAAGCTTTACATAAATCTAGTCCAAAATCTATCCCCTTTTCCGGGATGAAAAGTTCCCATATCCATCATAGATATTGAAATTACATATATATCGAGTATCAGCCAACTCGGCCCAGTAGTTTTTCCGTTAAAGCGTAACAGACAAGAGTTACTTTCGCATTTATGATATTAATAGGGATGTATAGATAATTGTCATCTTTATCCTTCTGTGATAGTTACCACGAAAGATCTGACATTTTCCATGGAATAAGGAATAAATATAATACTAAATTAAATATTCTAATTAGCCAGTGTACATTTGGGTGCAATTACTTATTGCCGCAATACTCGTTCACCAGCCCCGCCCTACTCATCAGGGGGGGGATTCCAATAAGCGCCAAAGTTTAGTTTGTGACTATTTTAAAAGGATTGTGTTTCTGCTAAAGCCTCTGTGGAAGCCTACATTGTTTTATATCGAGCATACAGTTTTACATTGTAACAGATGCAGCACTCGATTGAAACGACATTTAGTTGTTCAGACATTTTGAATGTACGCGACGCACGATTGACGCGCGGGACATAGACGACGCGCCGTGATGTGTGGTGGTCGACCGCGGTACGAGAGCGGCGCCGGATATTGCATGCAAATGCGGTTCGTCGGCCCACGAACCTATTCATAGGGCCCCTGACTGCCATAGTCAGGCACGTGACAATCGACACTCGTCTAGTTTTTTCTATATTTACGAAAATGCGTTGTTAAATTTGCGATTTTTATACTATACCTACAAAGAAATCGGCCAACTGCGTGTGTGTGAAAGCTTATACGAATAATAAACAAGGATCATAAATTAGAGTTTGACCAGTGTCGAAAACTCTGTCACTACTGTACTTGTATTTAAGGTGTAAACTCCAGTCGTGCATCGGAGCTGACACACATTTTATCAATTCTGAATTATTAACTATTAGTATAGTCATGAATTGTGAAGATCGTAGCGACGTGAAGGTATTTAAAAGAAATTGTACATCAAAAAAGGTGTCCCTACAACAGTGAAAGCGAATTCGTGTGTAAGTGAATCGCGCCGCGTCGTCTGCCCCGAAGGGGGCGCCACCGCGACACGATTGCACTTATTTCCGGACAAAGGAAGGGTGAACCTCTTTGAGCAAAAAACCGAGGTGATGCGATGCAAGGGACGCGTGTCGCGCGCCGTGAGGAGGCACGCGTCGCGCCGCAACCGGAGAAAGGATCCAACCCTTTCTCGGCACGCGGAGAGACGTGCTCGCCCCGGCGAGGGGCTGCTTTGTCAAGTCAAACATGTTGCGCATTGAACGGGACGGGTGATTCGTGCCTAATTATATTTCGAAATGTATTGAGAAGGCGGCGCGGGCGCATCTCCGCGCTCTCTAAGCTAATTAGCAATAGCAACAAGACGAAGTAACGGCGGTTGGAGCATCGCACGCGTATTGAGTAATGCAAAATGGACGTAGGACGTACCGTGGCTGGGCGGCGGCGACGGCGACTTGAGCAGCTCGCCGGACTCCTCTGAAACAAGGCACGGGCTTTCGTTAACAATACGCACCACACAGAAACATCTTGCATTGCCGCACTCAAATGACGTACATACATTTATAAGCACAAACAATTTTAATACTAACAATAAAAGTAATTTGTACAGGACATATTATACATGTACAAGCGAATTAAAATGTCCTTATTATCAGAAAATCATCGAACCTTCAGTGACATTGAAAAATTAAATTACACACGCGTTTTAGTGACAGTTTAAATTAATTTGTTTAAAAGTAATTATGTTACATACTTCTATATTTATAAATAAATATGAAGTAAAATAATTTTTAACTAGAGGTTTTTGCCGCTTATTCTCCTTAAACAACGACAACACGTTGCGAAGCGATCTACATAATTATGTACGAAGTAGATTTAATTATTAACCTTAAGAAATATTCTCCAGTGAAACTTCAAACTCCATAAAACCTTTTGAATTTGAATTTTGCCTATGTTCAATATCATGAAATTGAATTTAGTAGTTTTGAGTTTATAAATAAGGTAACGAGGAGTGGATGTGATTCTCATTTCGTAGGTTGGTGGTTTTATTAATATGTACATAATATAATAAATATTATTATGTACTAATTTGTGGAAGCACGAGACTGAGCAGAAGGGGGGGGGGGGGCTCAGCCGCTTGCCGGCCGCGACATAACACTTAAGCATAAACCGAGTGTAAGTAAAATGTTATTAGTCTGTAAGCTCGCTTTAAGCGGCGTCTTCGCGTTAAGGCCCGCTCCGCTCCGCGATTATATTGTACATGGAATATGCTTAAAAATAAACACTCGAAACATTTACAAATTCATATTACCAAAGCAACGACGGTTGTGGTCGTTATTATGGTGTAGTTGTGTTTTAGCATTTGCGAGCTTAAATCGTGCAACAAAACCATTACAAGGAAGTGTGGAAGTTACTGTTCGACTTGTAATGGTGGTTGTAACAGTGGTTTTACATCGATATATTTGTGGGTTTGATTCCGATTCGGGGAGACGCTATTGCAGGAAATTCTTAATTTAGATAATCATTTTTATAAGAATGAGTATTTAATTCAAACTTTTAAAGCCTTTGTTGTAAAAATAGCTTTATTCATAATCAGAAAATTGTAACAGCATTCATAGGTTTTCCGGTAGTTTTAGTAAAGAAGCATATTAGTAATGGTTAAGCATTGGCAAGGTGTGGCGGAGGCGAGAAGGCAGATTAGGAGTGGCGCGCGGAAGCCAAACACGCACCGTCAAACTAATAGATCATTTGTATTATCAACTCAGCGCCACGACGATTAGCTTAACAGCAATCTACATACAGGTAAAAAAATTGTTACCATATTGTCCGTCTGCTTTTGCAATGTAGTCAATGAATTGATTACTCTGATGTATAATTAATAACAGCGTAAACCACAACGAGGCGTGTCCCGGACTGACTAGTCACAAATGTTAGTAGCTTTAATAGATATTTTCATAAATTACAACGATTGCCAGCAACGGTGGCGACTAGTTTTACCTTTCAACTATCTCGAAGAACTATATGGAAGCGCTAGAATGGTCTGTTAAAGAACCGCGATCCGACTCCGAGCGAGCCCCTTAAGAAGTCAACTTAAAATACAAAGAAGAGGCGAGGGATCTGATTCAAGGGCTAATAACGGCTAAGGCGAGCTTCTCGTTTTACTTGTTTTATAGCCAAACAAAAATATGCAAAAATAGTCGATCGATTGACTGGTGATTGTGTGGATGTGGCAATTAAATTTTATATAAAAATAAGTATTTTTTAATTAAGATTGTATAATAATAGTACAGAACCGCGTTGCGGCGGCATGCATGTGAATTAGTAGGTGTGTTTGTGCGGCCTTCGGCGGCACATCGGCGATCTGATATCAGGATTAGTTAATTAGGAAATGGCTCGGAATGTGCTGTCGACGAGGGAAGCCGCACAACCGCCGCCGCGTGCATATCCATTTACATCAGCCGGGATTAACAGCTAATATTAAACCCGCAAACAAACAGATTTGCGTTCGAATCGGGGCACTTACTCCTCGACCATGAGCTGAATTGGAAAGCACATACGACACGTACCAAGCAATCTCCTCCAACGAGGATGTGCTGATCACGTCAGAACCAATTCATCAACCGATCGCTCTATAAATATTCGAGGCGGTCACTTGTCCTTTGTAACAATGCCCATATAAAAGCCTGATCATATTATATATGCATACCTTAGTCAGCCAAAGTGCAAATGGAAGCATCAATGCAAGGTGTACTGCGTGGTACTCGCCACTTTGATGGCTATCGGGCTAGATATCTGACGAGCGCGGTGCGGTGCTTTATACTATACTAGAAAACACTCAGCTGCTTTTGTAATTTTTATTAAATGTACTAGCATATGACCGCGACTTCTTCCACGATTGACTTTAAATTCCCGCGGAGTTCCCAGAACACAAAGTACCGCAAGAAAAACTGTGTCGGAGTAAGCTAATTTATATGCACCCGAACAACTTCGAACCGCGGGATCCTTGGGATTAAAAGTAGCGCAAATTTTAAGTCCAAGAAATAGCTGTCGATCAGTGAAAACCGCATCAAAATCGGCCCAGTAGTTTTATCGTGAATCCCGAACAAACAGACAAGAAATCTAAAAAAAAATGCATTGCGTTCTCCGTCGTTTATACAGTCTATTACAGTTGTTTTTTTAAATAGCTTCAATGTACAGACTCCGTATGTTTAGAATTTTACAATATTATAGATGTGTGTATTCGCTGGTGTGGTCGGTTTTCTCAATAAATAAACAACGACGACGACATTCCGTCATGTCTCTTCTGACACAATAATTGTGGTTACACGAAAGCCGACGTTAAATGGATATTTTACATTATTTTAGGTGAACACCAGAGATTTCCCCATGGCTCCGCCGCGGTTCAAATGCTAGTGTTTTCCCGTTACGAAAAGTATGTATGCTCATTTCCGGTGTTAAAACTACATATATTATGTACAAAATTACAGCAAAACCGGTATGACCAAAATGGCCAAAACGACCAAAATGACAAATCAGAAAAAAAGCCTATCCTACTTTATGGGATAACCTTTACATAAATCGGTGTTAAATTTACATATATCTATTTAGTGAATTTCAGCCAAATCGGTCCAATAGTTTACTTTCGCATTTGTAACACTAATAGGGGATGGCCTACGTTGCTACGCCGTAGCTCTCCGTCCGCTACGCCATTCGCAATGAGCTGATGAGAACGAGACACGCTATACCTGCGCGCATAATCCTTGCCCGAATTATTTGTTGCGGATAAAAGGATTTCAGAGGCCTTATTAAAAGATACGCGCGTCATTGTGCTCGGATAAAATATACAAAAAGTGCGGACTCATTTGGAAAAAATAGCACATTGTGCATTGAGACGTCATCGTGTATTCCACGATTCCACGCATTCGCAGAAGTGATCTGCGCGGGCGCATCCGACGGAGACGCATTTCGAAATAGTAAAAAATCAGGCAGTTGTCCGTTTTTTGTGGTGAAGGATTAAGAAATCCGTTTTTGGGGCGAATTTAGAAATCGTCTAGAATTACTTCGATGACAAGCTACACGTTAAAAAATGGTCTTACGAAGTTTAGAAAAAAGTTGTTGCCTTTTTATACGAATTAATAATAAAATCGTTTAAAACCTGTAAGTTTGTCGGTGGTGGCAATTGGGATGGTGGATGCGGCGGTTTATATTTTATCTGCTACATAGAATTAAACTAATAATGAATATGTACGATGACAAGCGTATCACTTGTAGGCACATATATAAGTGTGTTTCTAAAAAGCACAAATGACTTTAAAACGAAAAACAATGCCTCAAAAACTATTGAACGGATCTTGTTTAAATTAATAGGAAGCAAGAAAAAATAATCTAGAATAATTACATCATTTTAAAACTAAAATAAACGTGTTCCAAAAGGGACTTCATCGTTGAAATTATTTTAAGTTATCTATATTAGTGTTTTTCAGAAAATTTATACTTTAAAAAATAAATGAAAAGGGAAAGTACACTTTTTACGGCTTGGCAGGAAACATCACGCCATCTATAATAATAATGTGTAAAGAAACACTATTATGGCTATTTTTCAAGATTTGACTAATGATGATAATTTAAATTATGTGTATACTAAAAAAAAATCAATCTATATCAGACCTTTGCATTGTGACAGCATTAAGATTAGATATTCACATAAACTTAGCAATTTCCAGTAAAAGTGACTGCGAGGTACGAATACAGACGGGAATGCCTATACTATAAAAGTCCCTTTCCTGCTAAAATGGCTACAAAACCCCGATAAGAAATATGTGATCTCTACAACAATTTAATCCATAGTTTTATTTACCGTTGTGCACTCTTTCTTGAGCGGGCGCCAAGTCAAATGTGCAATTGTTTTGCTTCTCGACTCAAAGAGCAACAGGATGAAAATGTGTTTGAGCAAAGTTGCCCGTTTTTTATTCATTCAGAAATATAGAAATAAAAGCGGGACAAGTCGCCGGCAATGATTAGTGTTATTAAGAGCATTTCCAACGAATACGATAAGTCTGAGATGTCCTCCCTTTAGCGAGTCAGCGTGTTAACAACAGAATGTTTAGCAATGAACAGTGGATGGGTAGTAGTCGCAGGTCTGAGGACTCCACATATTTTGCTCAGTAGCACCTCCGAATACGATTTCATTTGTAAAAGAGACAAAAGATATTTATATGTCAATATTCGCAATTAATAAAACCCTTTAACAGCATTCGTATGTTTAAAATTGAATTGAATTTAACGTAAAATATTTATATACTATGTTAATCATAAAAAGGGCCAAATTATAAAACAAATTGGGGACGCCCTTAACATTCGAAAATACAAAATAATTTATAAACTTACGACACTTAATGAAAAAATAATTTTAGCTCCACAAATAAGCGAAACATGTCCTAGAAAACATTTAAGTTAGCATTTATGAGAGTAAAAAACACATTGCAACCGGACAGAGACAACGATCGATATAATATAGTGGAATGAAAGTAAAAGCCTGTTTAGTCGCATTACTACTAATAACATTTTGGTCTGTCAATATTTGAAAGTGGAAAAGGTGAACTCACGATAGGAGGTGCAGTAGGTTCTGCTGGTGGCGCGCACGCACGCCGACAGCACCATTGCGGCTGGTTGTGTGATACGTAACTCTGCGAATGCTCGCGGCGCGTGCGTGCGTGCGTTGTGCGGGATGCGTGCGTGCGTGCGATGCGCGCTCGGTGGCGCGCGGCGGAGCACTGTGGTGCGCGGCGGCGCTCCGGCGACTCGTCCCCCCCCCCCGCCGCCCGCCACCCCTGTACTAACCGTCGAATTCAAATTTGGAACTTTTTTGTACGAATCCGTTTCTTTTCCGCCCTTAGGTGAATTTTTTTCGCGCGATCTCGCCATTATTTCGATTACCTGAGATGATGGTTTTTGTGCGCTTTCGCCGAACGCATCGAGCGATGCGCGATTAAAAGCTGTTTAATATTTTTTATTGGAAAGGGGAACGACGGCTCCCGACGAGCGACATGCGAATTCCGATATCGGGTTCGATTAGGGGTAAAAAAACACCAGAGCCGAAGCGCACACAATACAGTCAAAGTTTAAAGAGTCTGGTTGTTGCAAATCTTTGAATATGAAATCACCGCGACAGTCCGCTTCGGGCATCGACTGACCTTCCAAAAGCAATCCAGTCTGTATGTTAAGTACAGCGTAAACGAAAACATGGGTTCAATAAAGAGAGAGGGCTTTTGAGCGGGTCGTTTGATTTTGTTAAAGTAAAAGGTCGGATGGTAATGTGAGCGGGGCGGCGGATAACAATATGCAGGCCCCGAGGCCGCAGGTCGGAGGCCTTTGAGGGCCATCACAATGAACCACCTTTGCACAGTGGACGGTGTAATATTGCGAGTCGCTGCACTGGGACTGATTTCTAAACGGTACGGTGGCCGGGTTTCGGCGGCCACGATGGAGATGCGCGCAAACACCGGCCCGCGATGAAAGTTTAATTCCACCCCCCGGGGGATGAAGGGGGCGAGAGGTCCGGCCTCGGCCTCATGCATCGCAATCGAATGCATTTACGTAATGCGGCGGCAGTCTGTTTGTTTAGGCGCCGTATTGCTACTTTGAATAAGATCGCCTCCTTTGTGAGCCACTGGACCGCGCCAAAGAGCCGCTCAAATATAACGCTGTTTGCTTAAACGGCCACTTACGATGTGTGCTGTTTTGCGAGACCCTCATTCAATACGATGTTCAGTTTGTGCGATGCGAAACACTCAATTGAATTTCAAAAGAGCTCATGTTTATTTAATAAGAGGTTTCAAAGCATCTATAAAGCCACAATCTAGTTTCCAATTAAACATAATTGTATATCTACACCTATGCCGCTTTTGTATATGATAGCGCATGTTGAAGTTGTTTCATAGAAGTCACTTTTTTACGTTATACTATTCGTCTGTGACGCCGGAAATAAACGGTTCACAATTATGTAACATTTGAAACTGATTATTTATTATGTAATTATATTTTTTTACATTCTGGAATATTTTGAAGACGAAAAATAAGACAAAAAAAGTGACTTATGAAATATTTTTTATGAATGTATTTTTTGCAATGGTGCTACGCGCGTGTCGTAGCGGGCAGCGCGCGGTGCGTAGTCGCTACGCGGGGCGCCCCGCGCCGACCCTCCGCATGTTTTACCGTCCTTATGGGCTTTTTATGAGCACTGATTTCTATATTTGTGCAATTTGATGAGGTGTCGTCGGGACACGGCCCAAGGGGGCTTCCCCTTTCGGAATCCACCTTCCGACGTATTTAATTAAAGATTGAGCCCGGCGAAGGGTTGAGCCCACGTGCCCCGAGCGCGCTCGCCGATACCCAACGCCGACAACAGAATACTATGCTATATAATGATACTATGAACTAAATGATTTTATATTATGAGATTTAATACCAGACTGCGTACGTGACAGTGTAAATAAATACACATGAAATAACTACAATCACAGTCGATATTTGATTTTGAAAGAGTTTCTTTTAATTTTTGTTTTTTTTTTTAAATAAGACTGCAGACAAACACGTACATTGTACATCCCCAAACTAAACAAGTTATGCTTGTGTTATGGGTAATATACAACGGATAACTCTGGAGTCGATCCCAGATACCCAGACCATAGTAAATAATGGAAAGTTTGATTAGGAAATTTACCATGCATGTAATCGAACCTTAGCCCACTCAAGCACAGTAGCCTTCAGGTCCTCCGTCAATAGTTGTTGAGATAAAAAAAACACTTTTCGCGATAGGTTTCTTTGGATTTGCTGGTCAATACGCCAGTCAGTGTTAATAAGAGTCGTCGCTTTGTATGTCCGATTAATCTTTAGAAAACTGTGTTGAAATTTAATCCTGTCATACAAAATAATTTGACGCTTTAAAAACAATATAATATTTGAATAAGGGAACTCCACGAAATTTATTTCCCAAATGCATTGCATCCATTTTAAATTTCCGGTTATATAAAAATTGATTTTACACAAAAATATTTTTATACATAACAGCTGATGTACGTATTATACTATTTATTAAAAAAATATACTGTACGGGTTTAGCATACAGACAGACGGCCCACTTGATGGAAAGCGGTTACCATCGCCCAACACCAAAGGTGTGTTACAAATGCGCTGCTGCTCTCTTAAGGGAGACTGGAACCTGGCCACGAATGCCGGAACACAACTCAAGGTTGTTATGGTGGCATACTCTAGACCAGGGGCGGTAGCCATCCAGACGGGTAGATACCCTACCAAATTATTAAATATTTTTCACAATATATTATTAAGCTCTTCGCTTTTAAAATATCG
This sequence comes from Dendrolimus houi, assembly GCA_039645545.1. Classification (NCBI taxonomy): domain Eukaryota; kingdom Metazoa; phylum Arthropoda; class Insecta; order Lepidoptera; family Lasiocampidae; genus Dendrolimus; species Dendrolimus houi. The sequence goes on along the minus strand of CM077128.1, from coordinate 23,623,872 downwards.
GTCCAAGAAGTGGGCGCCGGAACTCCCTTCCTTTGGGATGTCCTTCAATTATTTTATTATCTGTCGCGTTTAGAAATATCACCCTCTTAGCGCTTCTGCATTATTCACATCGAGCGCGACGTCTTAGTCTCAACGGTTTAACTGCCATTTTTAAGGACCATTTACATGGTGAGAGTTTATCGCACGTTTAGGGGCGAGAAATAGTATACTATTTTCGTAGGCGATGATACTCTTTAGTCAATAATCGCATTGACATGTTTACATTCAATCAAAATACAAATACTCGCCTACGAATATATCATACGATAATCTAAGGTAATTATCACCAAGAGTTTTGTTTACACAACGTCACAAATCGCATTGAGATATTTGCCTACGATTTCTCGGCTTGTCTAATCTAAAACTCGTTTGACATTTTTTTTAGTTAATGCGAGTATCGTACAAAGCATTTTTAACCGATTTGAATGCGAGACTTGCCATTCGAACTCGGTGATTAGCACGGTATTTTGTATTTTGTTTACGCAGAGACAATATTCAATGACCAGGCGATTATCGCCCTTCCACGTATGATGTCGTATGTTTAGTTTACATGACAAATTTTTTTTCTAGCTTCCGCCAATCGTATCCTCGAGACAAGAAACTCTCTCCATGTAATGTAAATGGCCCTTTAGGGTTATCGAATAATATAAAATAAGCCACAACATTTGTTTTAATTGCGAAGCTGGCAATCGGGCTGACAACCCCCCGCTCATGGAAAGTTGTTACCGCCGTCTATGGCGTTTGCAACATCAATGGCGAAGATAAAGACTAGCTCTGCAACGATGAGAGGTAGGTCGGCGTTGTAAAAAAATTGTTTTACAGTTGTTTATCAAAATTGCGGAGAACAAAAACGAGGTACCGTGTACACATGCATCTGAGGGCTGTTCCAGTGCTCACGGCGTGCGAGGAATGGATCTTTTTGAGTCATGTGGGTCTTAAGTACGTGACTGTACGTGCTTAACAAGCCGTAAAAAACATGTCCCTCCTAAAAGTCAAGAAAGAAGAGGTCCTATAACTTGTAGATTAGATATTACACGAAGCAAAACTAAATTTTTCAAACTTAATCATTATTTACAAAGATAAAATTGTTAAACTAAAATGTTTATCCAGTAGTTGTTGAGATAAGAGACACTTTTCGCGAAAGGCTGCTTCGGGTTCAGTGGCCAACGAGTTAAGCGGTCGTCGCTTTGTTCGTTGGATTATTCTTTGCAAAACTGTGTTAGTATTAAATTACTCATTAATGGGGCGGCGTCTAGATGGTCATGAGTTCTCAAAATTATCGCCTTTGCCCATCTCAGACCGAAATAGTGATGCCAGTGCTTGCTCTATGTTCTTGAATGGCAATGGGCTTCTATAATGTAAACAACACACAAATATTGGATGTATTATTGAATTGTCTAGGTTTAAGTTATGGTGAACAATAGTTTTCATTCTCTCATAATGTATTCAATATTAGTTCGTCCAAGATCTTACATTTTTGTAGGATATAGGATAAAATTAAATTACGCTAGATCGTAATATTTAGTAATATAATTAGGTAATACTTAATAACAAACAGCTTTTAGACATAAAAAAGTGTGCGAGTGCAATTTACACACGGCAGAAGTGAAACTTTAGAAAAGTAGCCTACGAGAGAATGAGACAAATATAGAGTATCAGGAGTATTGGGATAATTATAAGATTTATTATGTTTATAATATTTTTAGCAAGCTCAAAAATTGTTACATGTTTTAATGCAAAATATTATATTTCATATTTAACGCATATTATTCAGATACCATGTTTTCACTTTGAACAAATGACACGAGACGCTTGCGATAACTAAAATGGGAAACAAATGCTCTAGTTTCAATTTCATTTATGAATTTCAAAATACTTCCAACTCTATCTATAGGAGTATAGTGTTTAAATTATCATTACATTCACGGCGTCACGCTTTTTCGTTCGACTTCAAACGTTTCACTTCAAAAATCGTGGACACGAACCCTGTGTTCAGCATTTGATACCTATCTGTAATTATCTAATAGCTTCTAAGATAATAGTCCGTCTTGTCACACCGACGTCGCAGTGAGACCATGGGGGTCCTTGTTCTCTTTAGCTATCAGAACTCTTCCCTCCTTGATCCAATAATTTGAAAGCACTGTCGCGCTGTCTCTCGTAGTTCATTTCCCTAAAACCATTCGAGTTGATTCATTCACACAGCGATACTTATTTTATAGGAAGACGTAACGATGCTACCTAGAAAATGTTGACCCAAAAATGTCTCATTGGAAGACCTTTTACAATTCTGAAAAGGAACCAGCGTGCAAATGAAGGCCGCTCAATTAATCTACAAAGCGTGGCTACGGCGCAGCGGGGGGGGGGATTAGCCTTGTATTTGCATTTTCAATTCGCGCCGGAATGGGGCAAGGGTCGCGCCCCTCCCCCCGCCCCCTCGGCGCTAAGCCGGTTAACGAGTCGAGGAAAGGGGTCGCCGCTAATAACTATTTTAAACACGCATTTACATACATAAATATGTATCAGGACGCTCGCGCACTAAAAAGGCGTGAAATTATTTTAGGGCGCCGATGTTTTAAGCTGGCTTATGTTTGGACGGGGCGTCCGAGGGGAGCGGCGCCTCTGCATTCCCGTTTGGGGCTCCATTACTGCTGTCGGTCATTTTGCATACGGCTAAAATCAATCCAAAACGACTGTTCTATTCATTAACTGTCGTTTCACAGCTTTTGTGTGTCTGAAAAGTAATTTTATAGTGCACTTTTGTCGGGAGTCATTTAAAATACGCGTCTCACACATGGAATCGTCGATATCACAAAAGTATACCGACCGCATTGATAGTATATAGAAGCGGTTCGTGGGGCTGGAATGTTATAGGCTAAATTTCCACTATTCTAGCGAGTTATATCTAGATCTCTGTAAGAGATTTCACCTTTTGCCACGTAAGTATCGATGGAATATAGCTGACTATATACTTCTATTATTTATATTCAGATATAGATTGTCCGGACCTCATAAGCAAACTTAATTTTAACACTCCGACCAAGTCAAGTTTAGTTCAATTAACTGCAGGTAAAATGTATGTTTAATATGAGCAAGCAAATTTTTTAAATAACATAAGTAAGCAACCCCTTCGGGATACTTCGGGAGGTAAGCTATAAAATAAACTATAAATTTTTCCATGATTAATTTTATAGTGTACTGTAAGTCTGCGTGTTACTTAATCAATATGTTATTTGCGAAAACCTGTAATAGGCCGTCCGATAATAATCACAAATATTTATCAATGTGTATTACCCGTAGGTTCGCCATAATTAAACAAATACGATGGGGTTTGTTTTATGGCGCAATTAGCATGCGGCGCGCGGCGCCCCGACCGATAAGGCGAATGCAAAATGCAGGACGCGTGTACATGCAAGTGCCGAGAGACGTCGTGGCGGGGAGGAGGGAGGGGGAGTGAGTGGCTGATTGCGGCGCTAATCAATAGCCGGTGCAGCGGCCCCCTCTCCCTCCCCTGCCCCCTCCCCGTCTCCCTTCGCCTTTAAAACGAATCGCCGATAGTGTCTTCTGTGTTCTGATCTGCTTTATTTCTCATAGTGCTTGCGATGGTTGTCCTGAACGACAAAAACAACGTGCTAATCGTTGATAATATGTTAATTCGTCATCATCATCCCCCACACCGGTGAAGTGAGTGTGCTAGTGTTGTTTTCAGGGAAACCATAGCCCCGACCGCAGTGGCTCTTGCTGCTCATACATATTCAAGAACGTCACGCGAAGGCCACCTCTAATTGGAGCTTCGTCGGCAGAATGGTCTGGTCACCAATTACTGGAATTACTTATTCCATAAAGCGATTTATTGAAATCAACGAGATTGTTGTTTAATAACCCACGTTGCCTGTTCTCTCCGAAGCCATTGTAAGCGTGACGTCTTCGATTCCTCCGATAAATTACGCGAAATGTACAGTTGTCCGCCATGGTTAATTAGTTGAACTAGGGCAACATTAACGATAGACCAGCTGCTAGACGTCAAAAGTAACTGTTTTAAAATCAAGGACAACTTTGTGAACGACATAACTTGGAAAACCAAAAATCGCCATTTTATTAACATTTTACTAGTTTATAATATTACAAAATTCTAAACACGCCGTGCCTGTAACATTAAAGCTATTAAAAAAACAACTGGAATAGACTATATAAACGATGGAGAACACGATGCAATTTTTTTAGATTTCTTGTCTGTTTGTTCGGGATCACGTAAAAACTACTAAGCCGAAGTCGATGCACTTTTCGCTGATCGACAGCTATTTCTTAGACTAAACTTTGCGCTACCCGGGAGCGGTTTGAAGTTGTTCGGGTGCATACAAATTAGCTTATTCCGACAGTTTTCACTAAAACGATAGCTTTACATTCTTTTCTTTAATGTGCGATACTTTGATCCCGGGAATCCCGCAGGAATTTTAAGTCCAATGTGGATAAAGTTGCGGGCATATCCCAGTTTTAAATATGAATATTTTTTATAAAATTTGATCATTATATTATATTTACGTTTATAACCGAACTTACTGACGTTTATTTATATTGTTATATTGAATTTGTAATCTCTTACCCAAGATATATCAAATATAGTTCTGGTCTGGGTGTAGGTGGGCTGATTAAACTCCTCGTGGACAGTTCCCTCTGCTGCCTGTCATCAATTGAACCGGACATGATCAACGGCATACAGAACAACCAAATGACGAATGCTAAATTCGCTCACTGAACCGCCAATATAGAAATTTTGGCACAATTAGCAAACGCTGTTCTGAAGAATGAGTAAATTTAATAGGTTGGGGAAAAAGTCTTTCCGCATATAGTATGTATGAACTTGTAATAAGATCTCTTTGGCTATACCATTTGTATCTGGATGGTTTTGGTAGCATTAAAAAGTTTTAATTTTAAAGAAGACAATTCCAAATTCAAATTAGGAAAATGTGTGATTTTCATTTGTTTTTCTTATTGTTAAAATGAGCGAATCTAATGAAGAAATTCGATACATTTTAAAATTTTACTACAAAGAAGGTAAAATGCAACACAAGCCGCAAAAAAATTTGTGATGTTTAAGGACCTAATGTAGTATCTGTGAGAGTAGCGCAAATTCGGTTTAAGCGTTTTCAATCCGGAAATTTTGATATCAAAGATGCACGTCGCTCTGGTCGCCCTGTTACGGACAAAATTGATGCCATTTTTGAAAAAGTGGAGCAAGATCGGCATATTAGTAGTTACGATGTAGCTGAAGAACTGGAAATTGACCACAAAACGGTTTTGACGCATTTGAAAAAAGCTGGGTACACAAAAAAGCTCGATATTTGGGTGCTTCATGAGCTCACTGAAAGAAACCTAATGAACCGTGTACTCATTTGTGATTCTTTATTACGACGTAATGAAACCGTACCATTTTTGAAGAAGCTGATAACTGGTGATGAAAAGTGGATCACGTACGACAAGAACGTGCGAAAAAGATCGTGGTCAAAGGCCGGTCAGGCTTCACAGACTGTGGCGAAACCCGGGTTAACTCGCAACAAGGTGATGCTGTGTGTATGGTGGGATTGGAAGGGCATTATTCATTATGAGCTGTTACCGCCAGGCAGGACCATCGATTCTGAACTGTACTGCGAACAAATGATGAGATTAAAGCAAAAAGTTGAGAGAAAGCGGCCGGAATTAATCAATAGAAGGGGTGTGGTTTTTCACCATGATAACGCTAGACCTCACACATCTTTAGCTACTCAGCAAAAAATACGAGAGTTTGGCTGGGAGGTGTTCATGCATCCGCCGTATATTCCTGCAGAATTCCTTAGGCAGTGTCAGGTTAACATCACGAGAGGACTGCCAAAACCACTTGTCGCAGTTTTTTGATCAGAAGCCCCAAAATTTTTATAGCAATGGGATCACGTCCCTACCTACAAGATGGCAAAAAGTTATCCAACAAAATGGCAACTACATACTTTAGTCAAATCTAAATAAACTTTATAAAAAAAAATTGTTTTGAATTTTTATACAAAATGCGAAGAAACTTTTTCCCCAACCAATATTTTAACAGAATGGTAAAACGATTTAAACAATTTACTAGTTAGATATCAGGCTGACGATATTTAGTAACGATGATAATTTAAAATAATTTTTAAAAGCAAACTTTTTAACGCCAGTTGGCGTCGAATACGAGGAATATCGCGCAAATAAAACCACGAGAAAATCCCTATTTTTACTAATAATTTTCTTATTTATGAGTCATGTTAATAAAATATCGTTTTACTTAATTTTATTACAACGTAACGAACTATCCTTTATTTAACCTATATAATAGATAGCATAAGTTACCTTTGGGCGTCGTATGTAGATCGTATGTAGATGAGGCGCGCCACGATTGGCCGCCGCCCCTTAACCCTTGCCCGTATTCAAATGGGGCGCCATAAAAAACGAGCCGCGAGGGAACAGGGGTGCGGGGGCCAGATGGGGCGAAGGGGTTGCGCCACACGTGGCCGTGATTTATGGCGCGACGTCATTTGTAAATTATTCCGTCGCGCGACAATATCGGTGACGGTTTTAATTTAAACGGCGATGATTAATGGCGCCGCCAACCCCCCAACCGGCCGCCGCCGCTGCGTGCACTCCGATTACATGACAAATAACGAGGAGGCAGACGCGAGATGCGGGAACGCAAACAGACGGACGAACATCACATTTCTTACCGATCAATAAAAACATATACGAATGAAAGTTAAATTTGAACAATATCGGCGACCAGTTGATGATGTAAACAGTTGTGTATGAGAGCAAATAGCAATAATGTGAGCAACGGCCCACGAGGGCCACCCTGGGGACGCGCAGGGGGAAGGGGGGGCGGGCAGCGGCAAACAGCGGCGATTGTTTGTGCCGCGTGGGCAGCGCACACATGTCGCCGCGAGGAATGCCTCGGGGGAGGACGGGCCACTCGCGTCGCCTCCGAGAGATGTGCTCCCTTTAAGGTTAGTACTCTCTGCATTACAACCAGACAAATCACGGACACGATTTGCATATATTTTGGTATTTCGAAGTCAATCCGCTCGGCTGCCCAAGTCAGTAGTTGGATGAATGTATCGCTGATTCGAAATAAAATAATATCCTATATAGAATCAGATAACCCTTGCGCTGCACATAGATGCGTGGCTGAGATAAGAGTCGATAATAATTCAATCCGAGGACGAGCACGAATCCGGGACGAGCGGAAGAATAGCGGACGGCGTGCGCGCGCGCAGCTGCCCCCGGAGGGGGGGCGGGGGCTAGATCGGCGGCACGCGCCGCGCAACCCTTTGGCTAAACTGCGTTTGATGCGGGCCACCCGCGCCCGAGTAAACTTTATAAATTGCTTTAATCAACTTTAATGGCCGCCCCCGCTCATAATTCACACCGTAATGGGACGCGACGCCGCTCAATAATGCGCCGCGCTCGTTGCTCCAGCATCCAGAAACGCGGCTGGCGGTTGAGTGACTTCTTCCAAATTGTAACTATCGTTTCCTATATGAAGATTATTTAAATTAGGTTATCCCTGTTCTCGTTAGTTATGCGGCAGATAACGAATTAAACAAGGTCTCCCTGTTATAATTACGCAACTCTGCAATCAAGTTATACCTATACATAGAAATGTCTTTTGTTTATTATTAATGGCCGGTTCTATATCTTACTATTCATTCCCTTTCCTTACCATTGGTTGAATGTTGACATTATTTGTATGGAGCTTATGTCAATGAATGGTCGGTAAGATATAAGAAGCGGCCACAACTCTCTATTGTTGGAGTGCGATATGGTATTCGGTAAAACTGCCTTTTAAGGAGTAGAGGAGACACCATTTATGACCTTAAGCCCTGTTTATTGTCCTAATAACAATTGAACGCCCTCAGGATTCTTCTAAGATACGATGACGTACATTTAAGAATCAATCCTCAATTACGCGTATGGGGCAATGGCTTCTGGTTGTAAAACACCAATGTATGAAATACACCTTATCACTTCATTCGTATCAATATAATACCTAGTTCCTAAGACAAATTACTGTAAAGACAGACTAGCGAGTGGTAGTCCAAAAAAGACTCATTACTTTAAACTTACTCTGATATGCATATATAGGTATATAGGTATATACCTAGTCCATGCATTGGTTGTGTTGTTAAAGTTAAACAGATGAGTCAGAAAACGGGAGTTTACGCAGTTGATAAAGATTCAGTGCGGATGACGGCCGCGAACACGGCGGCGTGCAGGCAAGGGTTCACGAGATCAAAGAGATGCACCAGAGGGCAGGGGGGAGGAGGGCGAGAACAGCCCGCGTTTGTCTTGCTCGCTCACCCGTTAACAACGAATAATTTGATTCATCCCAGAGCACGAGTGCGTCACTCGCGGTTCATCTGACGTTATTCCACCGTCATTCCTATCACCAGTAACTTTGCAAATACACTGTAAACTCCATGTAACGTTACTCGATTTAACGACAAACTCTCTTAAGCGTCAAAATCACTTGGCTTTGGTTGGTTTAGCTTGTCTTCTATACAATGATACACTCTATATAGCATTACACCCGCTCTCTATAACGACAACCATTAAGTAATAAAAAGTAACTTTTAAGTTGCCAAAATCAGTAAAATCTGCGGAGCTGTGTTCGTTCTTTTATCGCTTTATTATCCTAGCCCGTATTAAACTCGATTGTCGGCATCGTGCATACCGAAATTTCTAAGCATTTCCTTTATCACCGAGATGCCTCAATATCGCAAGATATGAATAAAATAAGTAAAAAATACAAAAAAAATTACTGGTACAGCAAAAGACATCAGACAAAAATAACAGAATTCTGTCCATTTAAAGACAACTCTCTATAACACCATAAAGTGCACAGTCCCTTCAGTATCGTTATATAGAGTTTATACTGTATTTATAAAATTGAAAAATAATAATCTCTGTAGTGGTAACTTTAAATTATCCAATTGAAAAGCAATAAATCTGCTGCTAGTGCACTAGATGAGCAAGCGTGGGGCCCATACCATCGCACTATACTGCACCACTAACTACCTAACTGCATTGACACCATCCAATTTTAGCACGCAATGCCCGCTTTATTTACTAACAAATTAAAATATGTAATAGGTTGGGGAAAAAGTCTTTTCGCATATAGTATGTATGAACTTGTAATAAGATCTCTTTGGCTATACCATTTGCATCTGGCTGGTTTTGGTATCATTAAAAAGTTTTAATTTTAAAGAAGACAATTCCAAATTCAAATTAGGAAAATGTGTCATTTTCATTCGTTTTTCTTATTGTTAAAATGAGTGAATCTAATGAAGAAATGCGACACATTTTAAAATTTTACTACAAAGAAGGTAAAATGCAACACAAGTCGCGAAAAAAATTTGTGATATTTATGGACCTAATGCAGTATCTGTGAGAGTAGCACAAATTTGGTTTAAGCGTTTTCAATCCGGAAATTTTGATATCAAAGATGCACGTCGCTCTAGTGGTGCTGTTACGGATAAAATTGATGAAATTTTTGAAAAAGTGGAGCAAGATCGGCATATTAGTAGTTATGATGTAGCTGGAGAAGTGGGAATTGACCACAAAACGGTTTTGGCGCATTTGAAAAAAGCTGAGTACACAAAAAAGCTCGATATTTGGGTGCTTCATGAGCTCACTGAAAGAAACCTAATGAACCGTGTACTCATTTGTGATTCTTTATTACGACGTAATGAAACCGTACCATTTTTGAAGAAGCTGATAACTGGTGATGAAAAGTGGATCACGTACGACAAGAACATGCGAAAAAGATCGTGGTCAAAGGCCGGTCAGGCTTCATAGACTGTGGCGAAACCCGGGTTAACTCGCAACAAGGTGATGCTGTGTGTATGGTGGATTGGAAAGGCATTATTCTTTATGAGCTGTTACCGCCAGGCAGGACCATCGATTCTGAACTGTACTGCGAACAACTGATGAGATTAAAGCAAAAAGTTGAAAGAAAGCGGCCGGAATTAATCAACAGAAGGGGTGTGGTTTTTCACCATGATAACGCTAGACCTCACACATCTTTAGCTACTCAGCAAAAAATACGAGAGTTTGGCTGGGAGGTGTTCATGCATCCGCCGTATATTCCTGCAGAATTCCTTAGGCAGTGTCAGGTTAACATCACGCGAGGATTGCCAAAACCACTTGTCGCAGTTTTTTGATCAAAAGCCCCAAAATTTTTATAGCAATGGGATTACGTCCCTACCTACAAGATGGCAAAAAGTTATCCAACAAAATGGCACCTACATACTTTAGTCAAATCTAAATAAACTTTATAAAAAAACCTTTTGAATTTTTATATAAAATGCGAAGAAACTTTTTCCCCAACCTAATAGTTTATGTAAATTATAACCAAAATGCTTTTCCGTGCCAACGTGTTACTTGCATGCAACTATAATTATGTTACACCTCGAAGCAAAATTTAGTTCTTTTTGTAATAAATATATTATTATTTACTTTTATTTTCTATGCGTCACTGATTCAATTTACTAGTGGAAAGTGAAATTGTATACGAGCGAAATGCTCGTGCATGTACATAGCTATACACGATGTCTGGGGCACGTGTGCACGTGCACGCGGGAAGGGTTGCGCGCTACGAGGGGGGTCGGGGTGCACAGTGCGCAACCCTTGTCGTGCGCGCGCGCTTCGCCCCGGCTGCCGACTCCTGAGGCACCCTTCACTGTTTCACTTTCCAGTTGTCGCGGAACAGATTGCGGCAGTCGATTCTATTGTCTGGAGGCCGTTGTGAAGCACACATGCCAGTCGGGCGAGGTGCGGGCTGAGGTGAGGTGAGGCGGGCGGGTGGTCGCGGAGGGCGTTTTTTACTGTTCGCCCCGCCCCCCTCCGGCCGCAGCTCGTTTGCATACGCGCCACCGCGGCCCTCGCCCTCGCCCCTCGCCCCTCCGCCGCCGCCATTCGCTCGCGAAACGTGCCACGACACGGCGCCTCCACACGCCGTCGCTACACAATCCATCATTTGCAATTTGTAAACCGATATCAAACTGGCACACGATACAAAAACACAGCAAGATAGGCACAGACAACTTATCCAGGCTAATACATAAAATATAAAAAGTTTTTTTTTTAATAAATTAATCAGCAAACAAATGAAACAACGGAAAGTTCGTTTACGAAATTTATCATGCTAAGAATCAAACCCGGAACCCCTTTTGAATCAATTCGGCTGACAAAGGGTTAGCCCATTCCAGGACAATGTTCTGATTGACCTAAGATGCACTCTTACATCTGCGACACATGAATACTGTCGTTTTTTGTAAATAAATAAAATATACAAATGGTTTAGAAGAGTATATAGATTGCACTTAAGTGCCAAAAGATGGCATCCATTAAATATTTTACTCCTAAAATCCAACATTAGTTACGGAATCTACGGAACAATAAAAAAAGCTTTTAATCGGAAATACTTTACTAAAACTTATTTCATGTAAAATAAAATATTGACAGCAAAATGTTAATATTTTATTAACACATGTTGTATGTTTATCAAAGCAATGCAATTTTTTATTCAAGATTTTTCAGTTCATAGTTCGAAAGGCCCAAAAAATCTAACCTAAAAAGCCATTAGGTCTTTTGGATGTCATATAATTAAAATGCTCTTTCAAATGTCGCTTTTAGACCGAGAAATTCACATGCATTGAGTCCAAGTGGATAGAAATTATACACAACTTCAGGCGATGAAAATGGCTGCAAAGATAGCTTGTAATGTGACGGCAACATATCAGCTGGTTGTTTTAAGTTAATCCGGATCGTGTGGCCGCGGATTAAAGGGAAGTGGATTACAGCCGCGGACAGTTGTAAGCGTTCCTTCGACGCTTCTGGATCGTGTCGATTAGCGATTAGCGATTAGCGATTAGGCCCTTCTTCCACCAACACCGAGGCTCGCGAGGCCCCTTCGCTTCAGGAACTAACACAAATTTTACTTCATTTTTTGAGCGCTGTGAAAGTTCATAAAGTCATTTTGTAGCATTGAACGGAGTCAAATAAGGCATTTATTACGATCCTAGAAACCAAAGGTACCTTGCCGTCAATTAAAACAAAACCACGAACGCGCTTCTCTTTTGATACATATACTAGTCTATAGTGACTTCTTTATAACTTAGTTTGACTTGCATCTATGTTAAACAAAATAAAAAGAAATATAATTATGATTTTTCAAAATCCCCACACGACGGTACTATTTCAATCCTTATTTGCGAGTGTCTACTTTACATTTTCCTGCTTCATTTTATAGCAATACTGATATGCCCACGACTTTGTCCACGCTGCACTTGAAATTCTCGCGGGATTCCCGGGATAAAAGATATATATATATAATACATTTTATTACATAAAATTTGCTGAATAGTAATAAAATCACACTGGAATCGAAAATCGCATTGAAATCGGCCCTATAGTTTTAACGTGAGTCCCGTGGTTTTTTTTAAATAGCTTCAATGTACACACGCCATGTTTAGAATTTTATAATATTATAGATGTAGAATAAATACACTCGCTTCCTAGATTTGATGCATGTAGGCAAAGCTAGTGTTTTTAAGAAAAGTCGCGTGCTATCGTTGTAATGTGAAATAAATCTGAAGTGGGATAGCAGTCTAAAAGTTTTAATATGTATAATATATTGTAGGGAGGAACCAAACGTATAAGTGCAATCCTGTCCGAATGGGTTGCATAGAAGTGCTCGTCGATTCGTTGTTGTTGCTAACCCTGAGAGAGTTTCAAATGATGTCACAAGTAGGCAGAGCTGCAGCAGCGCCGTTGCGACGGGCGCACTCGGTGCTCCACACTCCTAATCATTTATTCAACGACGGAAAACCTATAGCCAATATAAAACCTAATTTTAAAAAATCGTCATCAGACAACTAACACACAGACATACTTACATTGCAGAATTAGTCGTTGAAGAAATTATGACTTCGACAACGCGTGGCTCCTGAAATAGTGATTTCAAATGGGGCAACATTATGCTGTTTACTTATATTATTATATTTAAATAGTTGCAAGAACTACAAGGTCATCGTCGCAAATTCACATGCTGAGCATGACAAGTACTAACATAGAGTGGAACTTTTACAACTACCACAGACACGTGTCCATGTCACTAAGCGTTTCTCCAAAGGCGACCGCTTTAGGCCCTCTGGAAAATAATTTGTCAGAAGAAATCATTTTGAATAGAAGTAATGTGATGAATGTATTCCTTCAAGAGCAAGGCATAAAAGAATTGCAGTAACGCATTCGCAGCGAGGAGCAGGAATCGGGCGCAGAGCTGCTGGAATGTGTGTCAAGGGGCGCAGCAATGAGAGACGAGCGCCTTTGTGTGCAATCGCTACACGCTAACGAGTGTTTTGTGTTTATTTTGTAAAACGCAGCTGAATTCGCGAATTTTTTCCCCGAAAACCGTTATTCCGCACATAAATCTCACCCTTCCTCGTCCGCAATTGCAATATCCTAAAGGAACAATGGGTGCGCTCGCATCGAGTTTTTTACAATCTTTGATTTTTTAAAATGTGGGGTAATCGCTTTTTGTAGTAAAAACGCGGTCGTTATTCGTTCCCACGGCCGGGAAATGGGTCACGCACCGCTCTTTGTTCCCTTTTGCGCTAAAAAACGACATTTCGGCGAAGACGCCGCGGGGGGAGGGGGACCTGTCACCCCGGCCGCTCCCCGCGCACCCCCGCACCCCCGCACCCCGCTGACACACTTTTTAGGGTAAAAATGTAAAAATTGCGAGTCGCAGCTTGCGTTATCGAATCTCTCAGGATGGTGGATTTTTTCTGGATAAATCTAATATCGGCGTGTAGTACAGGAGTACAGGAGGCGCGCCGCGCTCAAGGGTTGCCCGGGGGGGCCCGGGACATGTGTCGCGGCGCGATTACGCGCACTCCCGGACACATTTCGCCGGCGCCCCGGGACGGGGGCGAGGGGGGAGGGCAATAAAATGATTAGGTAAACAAAACGAAGGCTGCGGGCTGTTTACAGTGGGCCTGGAGGGGAGGGGAGGGGAGACGGGGCGGACGAGGGACGGGCCGAGATTACCTCCGTTTTAACGCGCGAAAGATTTCAAAGGCGAAGCGGCCACTTCACAAATAATCCATCAACATCTCGGGGCCCTCTAAAAGGCCACTCCGAGTGGCCTCCGACCAAATTCGATTCCCTCCTCTGGATGATTGGAGTGCGCGCTCGGGGCTAACGAGGTTTGCACCCTCCCTCTTCAACCGAAGGTGCCTCCAATATTGCGCCGATCGAGGACACCCACCTGCGGTCAACCTTAAACCGATTCACGTGTCAATTTTCAACTTACTTTACAAACTTAAGCTAGTAGTGAGGATCTCAGTGGCCGGTGATACATTTTCAACTGTTGAACCCTCGTCTTGGTGTTCGTTCGATGGAGGTGCTTCGCTCGTGACGCTCTCTCGCGGTATTCTCTTTTATCTTTTAAGTTGTTACCGGCCGAGCTCACTGAAACTCAAAGGCTACGAATTCGATTCCGAATATGGTAAATTTCATTAAAAACTTCCCATTACTTCCTGTGGTCTGAATGTCTGGTAGCGATTCAAAAGGGGACCTATGTACATTATAATATTACACATTACACAAACGTAACTTGGTTAGCTTGAGGCTAACGATGTCTGTATTTATTTACCGATTAAAAAATGTGTGCCGGGACACATAGTAGAAGTGAAACTTCAACGGACAAGTGGCAAAACGAATCGCAACAAAATTTCAACTTGAAGTTTTACAAACAGATTGTTGATGCACTTGTCCAACTTGAAAACTGACACTTGTCCGCTGAAGTTTCGCTGCACATTTCGATTATTCGCAGGTTTACTGCAATTTATGATTTGGTTAGGTTAGGTACATTTTAATGAATGCATTTTTTATTTAAACATATTTTATTTTATCAAACAAAAGAACTGAACTATTCTAAAATTATGCCGCCTCTCACCACGTCTAGTCTAAGTATATGCCGCTCCTCCACGCGGCCGTAACGCTTTTTCGTGACGGAAAAATCTTAAGACTTGAAGTGAAACTTCTATATAGAAGTTTCACTTCAAAAGTGATCATTACACAATACCATTGTTAGGCAATGGTCAGATCCTATATCTTACTATTCATTAACTTGCCTTACCATCGTTAGAAATTTGACATTACTCGTACGGAACTTTTACTTTACCCAAAAGTAAGTCAAATGAACGGTCAGTAAATTATAAGAATCAACCATAAGACATTTCAACATTATCAAATAATGTAATGCAATCTTGTAGGGACAAACAACGTAGGTACATATACGTACTTCCTAACACTGCTTCTAAGTTCTTACTTAATGAGCTGGAACTACAGATTAATCGTCATGTATTGTATTACTAATGATTTTGGGACACTTTTAAATATAATTTCAGAGATACAACTGTTTTATTATAAGTAATTTAAACGACAAGCGGCACAGGAGTGTGGCCGATACGAATAGTGTGTGAATTTAGAGTAATAATGGGAAAAAGCTGATTTGGTCGAATACCCATCCACGCCGGGACAAGGAAACGGGAGCCGAGGCCGCTCCTTGCGCGCGGGCGGCTTCCTCGGAGCACACCTGCGCGTGCGCCGATATCCATCGCCATCATACAAATCACAATCAACTCATTCCGATGCCGGGTTCCGTATTTTTATTACAACCATAGAAACTAAATTAGTAACTAAACAAATCTGGACTGCAATCCAAGACAGGTGCATATAGAAAAAAAAATTAACCGATCAGGTGTAAACACTTGTGTGTATATATACACACACGTACACACGCGAACACACGCTCGCACACACACACACACACATACGCTATTATCTAATTAGATCTATTGTACCATTAAACACGTATTCACATATACATAATGCATTGCACATTATTGTTTTCAATTATTATTATTTCGTGGATTGTTTTCATTTTTATTAAACAAAGTAGTGCAGTGGCCCAGTTATATGTACAACTAGCTGTGCCCGCGACTTTGTTCGCGTGGAATACTTTTTCACGGAACCCTAAAAAAGCAGCACATGTTAATCCTTATAACGTCAGCTATCTGCCAGTGAGTCCCGTCAAAATCGGTCCAGCCGTTTGAGAGATTAGTCGGAACATCCTGACAGACATTGATTTTTGCATATATGTGCCGTATTATACTTCCATACGCATTTAGTACAAAGCTGTTATTTTGCTATTACAAACAGACACTTCCGATTTTATTTATTTTCGATATTTGGTAGCTCTCCTAAAATATTCTAAAACTGTACCTATTTACTGTATACATATTATGTATATTTGAAACAATACTACTGACAAACTTCGACTATTTCAATTTTTCCGATTCAAATGTTTATATCAATAATTAAGATTATTTGCAATAATTCCAAAAGAAACAGAACGCGATGTAATGATGCTTCAAATTAATCTCTAAAAAGAATACCAGATACTACAAAATTAAAATACGTTTTAATTTTCTGAAGGTATAGTTAAGGTTATGAGTATGAACCCTAAATTGAACGGTAGATTTGATTATTATATTAATATGAGTAATTAGAGCTCGTTGAGTGCTCGTCGTCGCCGTCGAGCGGATGCGGATGCGGAAGCGCGTATCCTCCAGGCACGTTTCCTTATCTTCCTGTCCATTCTTTTACCTTACAATTGGTAGAAAACTGTCATTATTTGTATGGAGTTCATGTTAAATTTAACTGCTGATGCAGGTCACCTTCGGCACTAATTATACACTCGGTTGACTTTCAAAATATAACAAAATGCACCTGATTATTGGAGCAGGGTCTGTTTTTATTTATTGCCGGAGTTCAGCAGACAGGCAGACGGCCCACTTGATGGAAAGCGGTTATCATCGCCCAACACCAAAGGTGCTACAAATGCGCTGCTGCTCTCTTAAGGGAGACTAGAACCTGGCCACTGATGCCGGAACACAACTCAAGGTTGTTCTATCCTATCCTACACCTGGCTGTTTGGTTGTTTCGTCGCCTCTTACGACAGGCCACCCCAACGCAGGAAATTGTACTCTTTCTCCGTTCCTGCACGGATAAAAATGTTTACATTTAATTATTTAGATTGTTGGCTGAACTGTTGATGAACTTGAAAAGTCATGTCGTAGTCCTCGAGTGTAGTATTCAAATTGCGTCCCGTGTACATCGATGAGTATGAATTCTCATTGGCTGCACTTAATAAGGCATTAGGCTGTCAAGCTGCATAACAAGTACATATTTTTATTATCCTAAGGGAACTTTTGTGGCCCGGACAATCAAAACTATGATGCGTTGATTTCTGATTTACATTTTATAGTATACTAGAATATGCCCGCGACTTCGTCCATGCTTGACTTGAAATTCCCGCGGGATTCCCAGGACACAAAGTATCGTAGCATTAAAAAAAGAATGTAAGCTATTGTTTTAGTGGAAGCTGTGTCATAATAAGTTAATTTTTATGCATCCGAACAACTTTACAGCTCCCGGGAAGATTCCCGGAATAAAAATATCACAAATTTTATTACATTAAGCTATCGATCAGTAAAAAAATCACATTGCGATTCGATTTTTTAATCTGGCCATTTTAAATCTGTCCCAGAAAAATTCCTGCGGGATTCCCAGGATATAAAGTAGCGCAGATTTTAAGTCTGAATTGCTCTCGATCAGGGAAAATCGCATCTAAATCGGGCCAGTAGTTTTTATTACGTGAATCCCGAACAAACAAAGAAGAAATCTAAAAAAATATGCATCGTGTTCTCTATCGTTTATATAGTCTATTCCAGTTGTTCTTTTTTAAATAGCTTCAATGTACAGACATGGCATGTTTAGAATTTTATAATGTTATAGATTTCAACAAATTAAGTTCGTAGAAACAAGAATGTAAAGTGGGCACTTAAACGAACATAAGATCAATATTAATGCAGTTTAGAAAAAGGTTACTTATTGTTAATATAAAAGGGGTTACTACAAGTGTGCTAAAATACAGTGTTATCCTCTGGGAATCTGCGCATGCGCGTGAGCGGATGTCGCGGAGACCACGCACCTAGGGTTGCCAACTATATTTGAGAAAAATAACTTACCATATTGTTTTTATTAGGGAATAATATAAAGTACCTCTTTGAAACTACAAAAAGTATTTTTCAAAAATTTATGTATTTATTCTCTTGAAGACATATTTTTGTGTGCTTCTAGCGCACAAACCATTTTTCATAGTCCTTACATTTTTGGAAGCTATCTTTAAATTTTAATAAATAAGTAACTCATTTTTTATTAAATTTATAAATGTCCTGTTCCTCTCTTGTCGCCATTTTAGATTCATTACTGAAAAAATATTCTAGTAAAAGCTCGATCGATATTAGTTCTGTAATTACAGTAAAGATTGGAAATAAAGTATTCTCAAATACTTTATTTTTATGCAAAAGTATATTTTCCAAAAATATATACGTTATTATATTTGAAATTCAAAAATTTTTGTTCAAAATAAGTTTCACTGGAGAACACTTTATGAAGGTTATAGATGCAAGTCAAAATTTAAATCTACTTCCTATTCTATATTATGTAAACCGCTTCGCAATGTGTTATCGCTGCTATATAAAGTACCGTTGGCAACCCTACGTGCACCCCCTCCGACGACATCCACCGCCGCGATTACATCATAATTGGCTCATTTGCGCCGACGACAGTGCAATCAACATACATAATTACATGCAACTGTAAGTGGCGCACTGCATTGTGGCTCTTTAGTCTTAACTAGTTCAATGTTAACACTGACGTGGAATATGTTTTAGATCCAGCGGCGTGTCCCGAGATCAATGCCAATCGATATGTAAGTAAACTATCTTAGTTGCTTGTAGGTTAAAAATAAACTTTTGCTGTGAATGATAAAAGCGGCATATTTTATTATGCCGGAGAAATTAAAAAAAAACTTATTGAAATGTTTTCATTGTTTTAAATGCGAACTATTAATCAATTATGTACTTTGAATATAAACATGGCCTGAAGAATTTTATTTTGGAAAACGCACGTCTGGAAGATGAAGAAGAGGTGACCAACAGAGCATCGCACCCGGAACGCATTAGCGTCTGTACGACAACCGATGGAGCCGAGATGGACTCACCGATTTCCTGTTGATGAACTTTCTCCCGCGTGAATTAATTAATTCCCTCGTAATTAATATTAAAAGCATTCTCGAACAATGAGCGCCACCCGAGGTGCCCGCTCGCTCGCGGCCGCCTGCGCGTGCGCCTCTCTCGCTCCGACTACTTGTACTACTACTTTTCTATTGCGTATAGTACTTCCTTATCTGTTGTTATATAATTATATTTCTGTGTATATTATCATATCTTATACTAATATATAAAGCTGAAGAATTCGTTTGTTTGTTTGCTTAAACGCGCTAATCTGAGTAACTACTGGTTTGATTTGAAAAATACTTTCAATGTTAGATAGCCCATTTATCGGGGACGGCTATAGGCTATATATCATCACGCTAAGAACAATAGGAGCAGAGCACCAATGAAGAATGTTTCAAAATGGGGGGTTTTTTAACTTACTTTTTTTTAACTGTTCCACGCGGACGTAGTCGCAGGCAAAACCTAGTGTATATATATATGTATATATAGTTATATTGTTTTTGTACTTATGTGCACTGTGTATACTTATGATCGTTATTTATAGACTGCACCACAGACAGTTTTAAAAATGTATTAATCCCTGCCAAGGGTTGCCTGGAAGAGATCGCTTTTTAGCGATAAGGCCGCCCGTTGTACTATCTCTTGTATTTTTCTTTTTCTCTTTATCTATGCTTTGGTGTACAATAAAGAGTTACCTTACCTCACCTTATTTTATACTAGCTCCAATATATATATATATATATATATATATATATGCTGAACAGATTCGAGATACTAAATTCGTGAATTACTCATCCCATTCCAAAATCATTTTTACGTTAGAAAACAGATTGCAGGCTATATTAAATCCGAAGCGTATAATTAATATGCTCATTTTATACATTTTCAGTAATATATTTTTTTTATTGCACGACGACTTCAGCAGACAGGCGGTCTACCTGATAGTAAGCGATTACCATCGCCTATGGATATTTGCAACACCAAAGGTGCTACAAATGCGCTGCTGCTCTCTTAAGGGATACTGCAACCTGGCAAGTAATGCCGGAACACAAGTCAAGGTTATTGTGGCGGCATACTCTAGACCAGTAGTAGCCATCCCGACGGGCAAATACCCTACCACTTGGCTGTGGGTTGTTATGTCGCCTCTTACGACAGTCACTCTTTCTCCGTTCCTGTACGGATAAAATATATACAAATACAGATTGAAATGCTTTAAAATTTTCAAAAATAACAGAATTGGTCCTAAAATGTATTCTTCTGATAGGCATGTGCTTAATTGAACCGATCCAAGAAAGACATGGAATTTAATTCAAACGTAAAGCATTGCAGCCTATGGCCGCTTCCTATATCTTACTATTCATTCACTTGTCCTACCATAAGTTGAATTTTGATATAACTTGTATGGAGCTTATGACAAATTTTAACCGATAGTAACGCCGGTAAGATATACGAACCGGCCATTAGTGACCTATCCGTTAACCGGTGGACTCATTAGGCGCAGAGGTTTGTTTTTTTTATTGGCCTAAATGTACTGTATATGTATTCGAATTAGGCAAACTCCATTCATATAATGTTAGTTTATCATATCATTGTATAATTCTTATATATATATATACTGTGTATATATATATACTTAGTCTGGCCATAAATATGGTTACAATTAAAAAGAAACAAAATATTACATTTGAATTTGGAATCTGTCATTTTTATATGATTGTTCATTGTGTTTTCTCATTTTGGCGCCAATATATTGCACAACATTTTGCGATATTAAAATGAAGTGGGGCGATAAAGAGAACCGAATCGCTGTGATTGCAATTTTTAAAATTCTCCATACGCTTGGTATTAGTCAAATGTTTGTGTACCGGGCTATTAATAGGTACAGTGAGACCTCCTCTGTTTGTGACAGAAACAGATCTGGCTGTCCACGTAGTGTTCGTATGAAAAGGGTGGTCAAAGCAGTAAGGGAGAAAATTCGAAGAAATCCTGTCCGAAAGCAAAAGATTTTATCTCGGGAGATGAAGATATCACCTAGAACCATGTCGCGTATTTTAAAAGATGACTTAGGACTTGCAGCCTATAAGAGATGCACTGGTCATTTCTTAACTCATAATTTAAAAAAGAATAGGCTGGTAAAATCGAAACTTACTGAAGTGGTACCCAAAGGGAGGTCACAGAAAAAATTTGTTTACAATTTAATTTTAACAAACAAAATGACCGTATTTATGCTCAAAGCTCTAAGGAAGCTTCTCAATTAGGCGACAGAGTGCAAAGTGGGCATTATACGTCTTCAGTGATGGTTTGGTGGGGTGTTAGCTATGAAGGAGTGACTGAGCCATATTTTTGTGAAAAAGGTATCAAGACCTCGGCACAAGTGTATCCAGATACCGTTCTTGAGTTGGTAGTTAAGCCCCTTAACAACGCCATGTTCAATAACCAAGAATGGTCCTTCCAGCAAGACTCGGCGCCGAGTCATAAAGCTCGGTCCACGCAGTCTTGATTGGAAACGAACGTTTCGGACTTCTTCAGAGCTGAAGACTGGCCGTCGTCTAGTCCCGATCTTAATCCGCTGGATTATGATTTATGGTCAGTTTTAGAGAGTACGGCTTGCTCTAAACGCCATGATAATTTGGAGTCCCTAAAACAATCCATACGATTGGCAGTGAAGAATTTTCCCATGGAAAGAGTGCGTGCTTCTATTGATAACTGGCCTCAACGTTTAAAGGACTGTATTGCAGTTAATGGAGACCACTTCGAATAAGCTTTTTATATTTTAAATTGTTTTATATTTATGTATTAAACTAACACACTGTAAAACTTATAAATGTTATTTGCAATAGAGAAAAAAATTCTTTGTTACAATATTTATGGCAAGAGAGGTGTATATTTTGTTTATTAATGTAATAGTTCAAAGTTGCCCACATACTTGGGGTCTTAGGACAAATGAGACTTTGGAGGTGGGCCCTGAAAAGCAGCGCTGTGTCGGAAGATGTTTGGGCACAGCGAGACTGAGGCCAACCTCATTTCATAAATTGCGGCTTTCATTTGTTGTTATTTTCTTATCAGTTTGTATTGTGTGAGTCGCAATTGGAAATAAATATTTTCTTTCTTTCTTTCTTTTAGTTTTCTACCAATGATGCAAACGCAAAAGTATGGTTAGCACAACATAACAATCTGGTGTCAAAGAACACAAATACACTGGCAATGAGGGTGGTACCTCGACCCTCAACATATCAATGTGGCATCGTACAAAAGGATTATAATAAAATCATATCTTAACATGTAATTTGCATCTAAGCGACAACTTAAGACATCGATCGTGTGTCAATTAGGTACTGTATGAATGCACTTGCCACTCTATCACGGGCTTCACAAGCGGAATCAAGTTAATCGTCAATCGTGTAAAAAGCCTGTGGTATGCAATTATCATCAACACAATTACAGCGATCACTGGCTTTATTTGAGAAACTCACACCATTGCTTCATTTTCAGATACACTCCACTCTGCAGGGCGTATCAAATGGCTTTATAAACGAACGAATGATCGTTCAAGCCACTGACGTGCATTATCTTTATTCGCTGGAAGATCCGACGCAGTATTCACCATATGGCCATTTTAACATGTATATTTGTTGAAAACAGAACCATCGTCTATGCGTCTGTCTGTTTGTGTCATCATTTTTCTCGGAAACCACTAGGTCTAAGTAGAATGATAGTTGACAGGAAGGCATAGTTTGTATGAAGCTACAAAGTTACACATGTGAAAACGTGAAAATATTAAAAGATTAGGGGTGGTCGCCATATATGTATCCAAGGGTTAAAATATATTTTCAGTGTGGGTACATTCAAATCTTAAAGCAAACAATATGAAGTACTTTAATTACTTTTAAATAAAATGAATGAGTGGAAAAATATTAGAGATCCCAAGCTCTAAAAATGTATCCTCTCTATTTCCCTGTGAACTTTTAAATTATGACCGAAAATTCTGACAAAATGTCTTTGAACAATATCCGTGGAGTACTTTAAGAGAAACGCTTGTCTACGGGTCCATAGTCAAATAGCAAAAACGCGGCACGTAAGTAATTCGTACGGAAAATGACGTTGTGAAAAGTCTTCATAGCTGTTAAACATCTAATAATCTTTACACATAATTTTATTAGAAAAAAGCAAGTTGTACAAGTCAAAATAAACTGTAAGCACTATGATAATTCCGAACATCTTCCCAACATTAAAAGAGACATCGTTTAGTACGGCTCAAATGAGAGGAGCGGATCGATTAAAATTGTGAATGCGAGTGAGACGATGCAACGTTGCGGAATTAGTGCAGTATACGCGGTACAATATGTTATATGCACGTAGAATACGCAACATGGTCAGCGGCAATCGTATGCGCAATGTTCTCTTGATGGAGGACCGGGCTTCACGTTGTGGCTGTGGCCAGTCGCACGAGTCGAAGTCTGAACGAGTGCCGTCGACCGCCGCGGGGCGGAGGGGCCGAGGGGGCCGAGGGCCGAGGGGGGGGCACGAGTCACGAGCGACTCACGAATGCCCGACATCCGAGATTTGAATACTAGATAATTAATATCTCTTTATTAGCGGTGGAAATATCGATTTATTAAGATATTATCCGCTTTGTACGAGCCGCGCGCCGACTCGATAGCGGCCGCGCGCCGCAGCGCTGCTCGGCTGCCGCGGACGCGCTCCCTTACGGCCGTCTCTGCCCACGTCCCACTGCCCACTGCCCACTGCCCACTGCCCACGATATCACAGGAAATTCATTTATGTAGATTCGTTACAGTTCATTCTGGATTTCTTAATGTAAATTAATCTAATGAAGTCGATCAGTCGAAAGTAAACGCCAAAATGTTTTATTTAGTGATACCTCTTTTTCGGCAGAAAAAGAGAGTGGCAACGTTATGACACATAATTATACTAAACAAATACTGGCGCCAAATGAATTATGTAAATGCATCGGTCCAGCCTGTTGCACGACATGAAGCTGCCCCTTAACAGCTGACCGTGTGGCCGTGACCTTTGTCATGTGTACAATTCAGTTTTTGCGTGCGGCCGATGAGCGAGGACGTGTGTGCGTGTGCACTTTCGCTGCAAACACGTCCACGCACACGCAGGCCTGAGGTGACGCGCGTTGGTGTGCGCGTGCGCACTGGCCTCCGCCACCGGGCCCGTACCCATACGACACGACGTGCGCGCGCGCACCTCGATAGTACACGATAACACCCCGCGGTGACAACGCTCAATGGATATCTCGTGACGCATCGTCAGATACTCGACACGTGGACCCGAAGAGGTGTACTCGCTTTGTATTATTACATTAACGAGAACGTATTTGCCCATTGATACAAACATTAACAACGTGTAGATTATCACAGATTTGTAGAAGGGTTTCCATCCGCCAATAACGCTTCTCCCCGGCAGTGGATGTAGCTCTATGAGCTCCCGCCTGCCAGGCCGCGCGGAGTCGGCCGATCTTCCAGAAGGAACACCGAGGGTGTTAGTGAGTATCCCGAACTCGGGTAGTAAGCTTTTCTTGCTTTCGGTGCTAGCGCCACCTCCCCACCGCGTTTGCCTCGCGGTGGATAGCTCTCATACGGATTTCCCCTCGTTAAAAAAAGGTTATCACAGATTTCGAAGTAGAGTACATAGGTAAAAGTGGAGATGAGTGACTCGTGGATGGTGGGAGGAGGGCAGTCGGGGCCCGGCGGTGGCGGCGGCCGACCACTGCGTATTAATTAAAGCGTTGTCTGTGATAACGACGAGTCACGCCGCGGCCGGCGTCTATGGCTCCTCAAACTCGGGCCGTAGATAAAATCGCAATTATTTGTTCAGGTCTCAATGACAGTACTTATTTAAATCCGGTAGATGGGCGTCGCGATCCGATGCGTCGCGATACCGTGCGGTGCGGTGCGTTGCGGCGCAGGAGGGGACAGCTAGACAAAGCGGTCGCATTCTCCGCGGGCTCGCTTTAATTTGTTATCTTAATTTATTAATCGGCACGAGGTCGATGCCCCCAACCTCCCCCCGCCTCCTCGCTCCCTCCTCTCGCGATATTGTTATGATTACGAAACTACGCCGAACACGAAAGTATCTCGTAAAAAGTATTCGGCCAAGTGTAAGTTCATTTTCGTTGCAGTCACGAATTGATTACATTTAGCATTTACCAGTCGATTTCATTATAACCAAGTAGCTAATCAGTTTAACGTTTAAGGAATCGTTAATTTTAACCGAGTCTTGGAAATTATTGCAAATCATGCGGTTAATCCGTTTGAACATCATTTGAAATACGTGTGACATTTGTATGAACTTAAGAAGTTGCCATGTGTAAATAATTTTGTTATTGTAGAAGTACATTACCAACGTCACCGTACACCAGACTCACCTGAAACCAAATCAAATTGTCATTTAATAAAAAGCTTTTACGACTCACAAACAATATTTCTTAAAAATAAACATTAAAATTATTGAGAAATTATGTTTCTATCTTTCTCCTGAATACTGAGAGGTTTAGAAATTAAAGTGGAATAAAAAGTTTCACATATGAAGTACATATTTCAAGTATACATTATACTCAAAACTTGATCTATATATGATCAAGTTTTAATATAAATAATTATAATCTCCAACATTCCTGGAGCAACGGACCTGTGACGTATGTAAGATGTCCGATTCCGCAAATATCGGCAATACGTACTAAATACATTTGCAATGAGAGTAAAAACTGCAACAAATCCTTTTCCGATACGAGCATTGAACAAGCAACAAGCAACACTGCAATCCTCGTACCACGATACTTTTTAACTTGTTACAAGTATACCAGCGAAATGATTTGTACGTGGAAACCAAAACAACCACATGCGAATAGAAATGATGAAAGATACATAGAATTATATACAAGAGGCGGTCTTTTGCCCAACATGAATGTTGCCGACAACTTCAGTATATCTCAACAACAAATGAGTTCGATCAAAGATAGATACATTTGTATAAATTGTGAGACTAGTCATATTCATAGCACTTGCTGCTACTATGTTTGTGGCGCACGAGTCGATCGAGATGTGCGCGGTAGAGGTGCGTTGAAGTCGTCTGCACGGCGGCCGGCGCGACGCGCGCACGCGCACGCGCACGCGCTTCTGTCTTTGGATGCGCGACACGTGACGCTACTGAGATCACTATTTTGAAAAATACGATCGCCTGAATGACCTCACTATGAATTTATAACATTTGAGTCGTGTACCTTCGCTACTCCATTAATTCTTCGAAAAGTATTGTATAACAGATTTATATATGATACTTAAAAAAAGCCCGATTTAGACAAATATGAAGTAAAAAAAAATTTAAGTATACGTTTTTCCTGGAAGTTTCTCCCACTTCTTTCCCTTAAACAACGATGACACGTTGCGAAGAGGAGTAAATGGAATACGATGTATATTTAATTTTTAACCTATATCTATCTTATATATCTTTAAAAAAATCTTCAGTGAAACTTTGTGTGATGTTTTTTTTTAATTGGAGCGAGCTTGGGTAAATATTACGTTGAGCATACTGAAACGCTCATTGAGACACGTTACAGCACTCCAATGACAAGTCAAGATCTGGGTTTGTCAAGAACTCGCTTTCATAAATCACAAATACAAAATCGAATTGAATACTTTATACAAAAAATACTAATAAGTTATATTTTCCTATAGGAAAATATCAAATTCTATTAAATTACCTTCACATTGTCCTATAGTGTTTAAGACATAAGGGAGTTTTAATAATGCAGCATAACAATGTTATGTGTCGCACTGTGATATATATATATATATTGTTCGCCCAAGAATGGTGACCACATGCCCCTACAAGGGCCAAGGACTTCACAAACAAAGTCTGGCATACATTTTTGATCATATACAAATACCAATAGATATGTATGGCATGTTTACTGTGGTACTTTTGTCACGGAAAATATTTCAGAAAAGCTTTCTGTAAAAAGATGTAAAAGTAACGTTATATCTCTATCCGATAACTTTGGTTTATGATCTAATAACATGTCGACCAATCCCCATTGGTCTGGTCGTACTTTTCACTATGTCAATATGTTAAAATAGTCGAAAGGGCGGCCCCTTAATAATTTTGAACACTATGGTGTTTAAGACTATAAAGTGGGCTTTTGTTATATTGGTTTACTATTGAGAATATTGTATAGGTGGTATTTTTATGACGTGAAAACGTGAGTTATAGGTGCGTGCCTCTTGATCAGATCTTGAATCCAAGTTGGCCGAATGAAACAGGTGCAGGTCCGTATCGGAGTTACTGTAATGTCACGCAAGTGCTACATCTGAGATAATATTAGTGACTGTGTCACGCATTATTTGAGATGCCACATTGTTAATGACGTTAAACATTCATAAATAACTCAAGTCTATTCTACATTAATTTACGTAGCTATTCGTTAATGCGTCATTTTTGACGCCATAAGTTGGGGCATAAGATCCACGCAATAAACGCGATGGTACTCACGTACATTACCATTGAGTGGGCACACTCACTAGTGTGATACTAGTGTGTTGCTGTACACGTAATTACGAGATGCACGTGTGTGTGTGCGTGCGCCAGTGTGAATGTTCGCAATATGATGGGATGCAATTAAAATAATGCACAATAATTGTTTGATGGCGTCGCGGCCATGCAGATGCGCCATTATTACGCGCATGCGCTGTGAAAACAGATAAACCAGCGCTGCACTAATCACAACGCGGGGCAACTTCATTCATCATAACAGTGAAACCAGATTATGAAAACGCGCCAAGAGGCCGTTGTTCAGATAACGCACGGCTTTAATAAAAGGCTGTGATTATTGTAACGAATACAATATTATGATAATAAGTAACAAATGAGCGATGAGCCGCAGCCGCGCAGCCCTCGATTGGGCACCACAATGCGGCTGCGCAGCGCTCCCAGCGCACAATGGAGCAGCCGCAGGGTTCACACCACCCATAGCACTAAGCACTGAGCACTAAGCACTAGTAACATGGCACTCATAAGAAACAGATACTGCTAAGAATTATTATCGTAAGTATAATGGAAGTACTTTTAATCTTACATAGTCAAGTAAGAAAAATTGTTTAGTTTTCACTAATTAGAAAGTCAAAATAGATAAATAACAGTACATACGTATATTTAAAATACCTAATTGATTTCCTTTCTATATTACGGAAATAAACAAGTTTATATTTGTAAATTTTATTTGTATCCCAATAAACATAATATATGTAAAATGAATCTGGATTCATTCATCACAATTCCATCAAAATATCCAGAAATATTTTGCCATTTCAGTGAAAAAAAGAAAAAGCATGGTCTAAAACTACTTACTCTACGGCCAAAAAATACCGAAAATATATTACTTAGGTATGTGCCAATTTTATAAGTAAAGCGAATATAAAACAGTTTATCTAGACTAATTTTATAAAGAGGAAAGATTTGTTTGTTTGCATTGAATAGGCTCCGAAACTACTAAACCGATTTGAAAAATTATTTCACTGTTGGCGAGCTTTTTTTTAGGCGGGAGAACTCATTACCGAGTCCTTTGCTAGGGATTAGACCAAAGCGACTGTTGGCAAACTACACTATGCCCGGTTGACTATATGCTATAAAAAAGATAAAAAAAGTTCTTTTTTTTAGATACCCGTGCGAAGCCGGGGCGGGCCGCTAGTTGTCTATAAATGTAAATTCAGGATATAGTTATTTATATACACACAACCGATTTGTATTTTTATATTTTATTCATTATAATACAGAGGTAGTTTAACAGAAAAAAAATAGGGAAAAGCCATAAAAACATTTGAAAATGTTGTACGAGTACATGACTTGCCTCTTTGGATTAAGAACGGGGCTGCTGTCATGCTTTGCGTGCGGTTGTGTCAAATGGTTCAGACTCACAATTGGATCCGGTAGGTGGCGTTGAAATCGGGTTTTAGATTTTTAGGGCAACGAGTGCAGGGCCCGTCAGTAGAGATATCATATTTATGCGACTCCTTGTTTTATGGAAAGTAGCGGTGTTGCAGTACAAGACGTTTTCAAGCGCCTGGCACCCCTCGCCGGAGGCCGTCTGTTTGTTTGTTGAACACAGTCACCGCATTTAATTAATACCCTCGAGCTCTTATTATGATCGCGTGTTATTAGTTACGCTCGTACTCGTGTGCCCGGTGCCCGGTGCCCGATACACTGCGCACTTTCACCTTTTTTATCAATAGGTGGCGTCAACCCACCGCCTGGATTAGCCAGCGTCTTCACGTGCGCCGTCATTTGTCAATGTCATCGGCAACACAGACTCATAAATTCCATCATTATTTTAACTTGTGTTTAAATTGTCCAAAATTAATTAGTAGTAAAGGACAGTCAAAATGGCTTCTAAAATTTAATATTGGGATGAGAGCGATTGTGTTTCTTTTTAACTTTCCGCAGTCATTTGGAATTAGCAGAGTACATATTCCTTCTATTCTGACATTACGTCCTCTTTCCCACCACAAATCTTCACGTCATCCTCCATATACACTACCTCCTTTTCTTCATTTGTTCTTATATCGATCAATCCAGGTTAAGTATTTTTATCACGTAACTTTCATCCATATCGTCTTTATCTACTTCCTCCCAAGTTACTAGACACTTGGTGCAATTTTAACTAATTCCTCTCTGCATTCGTTTCTCACGTTTTCCATAAAGCGCTAATTAATTAGCAATTCATGTTTTAATTGATCAAACTCAATAACAAGCCTGCTTGTTCATTTACTACTCTTACCGAGGCTGTAGAGTAAAAACGCGTGAACCAAATTGCCTGTTGATATGACATTAAGTATCTGAGAGAAGTGAAAGACACTTATACAGCATCGAATTGTAGTTAGTCGTCAATCCTACTGATATTATAAACGCGAAATTTTGTAAAAATGTATGTTTGTTACTCTTTCACGCAAATACTACTGAATGGCTTTTGATGAAACTTCACAATAATATAGCTTACACATCAGAATAACACATAGGCTATAATTTATAAAGATATAGATTTTCCATCACGCGCGCGGGGCGCAGCTAGTCTATTATAATTACCATCCGAACACATCAATAGGGTAAACATAGTTTTGTATGTACATGTCAATATGACAAAGAATGATGTGCCTTGATTCATTGGAATGTGATATGAAAAGCTTCGACAGTGCACCTGCTTACATACATTTCCTGGGAAACGATTGTTTGAGGAACAATAGCACGGCTGAGCGCAGCCCTAATTCGAATGCAAACTAGTAATTAGTGACGTCATCGCCAACACACGCACGTCCAACAAAACTCCATTATACTTATTGTATTCATTTAACCCCGAATATGAAACAAAAGTCTGCTCGATGCAACAAGAGACCGCAAGGCTAGAAGCTTGCATCACTCAAAGAATTAGTCTCTCTATGCAAGGAGGTTGTGTTGCCAGCCTTCTAGGTACCCTGCTCAGTGATGGTGGCCGGGTGAGGCTGGACGGATTCTAGTTTAGGTTTTTATGTCGTATAATAATATTACTAGTGGTCGCCCAGTCGTCGAAATTCGACCATAATTAATTCCAGTTATAAGTTTGAACATTATTAAGGTCCTGTTGCCAAAGACTATATATACTTCTATAATCACAGATTTCGTCAAGGCTACACTGTTAATATATATATGTGTGTGTGTGTGTCAAATACATGGCAGTGAGTGTAATGTTTTTTTTATTGATTCAATGTATTTTTTATGCATAATTAAAAAAAATAGCATTCTACATTATAAGCTATAAGTGTGAGAAATTTCACACTCCTCAGTCCGCGCAATTTTCGTAAAAAGCGTACCTACAAAGATTTTACTTCAAGTATTAATATAAGATATTATAAGACATTTATTTATAGTAAGTAGAGTATAGTGTTCGCGCTGCGGGTCATGCCCTAGTTAGTAGCTCTATTTACTTACATACAAATCTATTTAGGTGTTTATATATCGCGAGCAAAGACGCGGACAAGAGCTAGTATGTATGTAAACCTTCCTTGAACAATTATCTAACTGATGGTGAACACCACTTAACAATCCATTGCACGGTTTAGGAGTTAGACACGAAAGAATCTCATTTATATTAGCTTATAGTTTAATTTATAATATCTTGTATTATGTTATTAATTGATATAATAAATACGTAGCCATTTTTCACAAAGCTTTATGAAAGTAACTTTTGCTTAGGTCGGTAAAATCCAAAATGATGTTTTGGATTTTACGCATCGATGCCAACATGGGGCAGGTCGAAATACCGCGCGTCAAATATGAACGAGCGCGGTGGAACCTCTGCGCGGGCGCCGCGCTCCGGCTCGGCTGCCCCAGTTCGAAACCTAGCAACCGACCACTCTTCATACCCCATGTTTTCGCTAGTCTTACTTATCATTTTTAATACCATCAACCTTCCTTCTATTTATAAATCGATTTTTTTATTAAATTAATTTGAAAAGGAAACGAGTGTTTTGGGGCCAAATAAATGTAATGAGTTGAGACATGGCTTAAAAAAGCGTTATATTTTTCTATTACAAAATTGAAAACATTAGCTCTGAATTCTATCTGAAAGACGAGAAGAAAATAAAAACAATCAAAATGCACTTACACCATACTATTAACCCATTCAAAATAACTAAACACGCTACAAATAGAAAATATATCAACATGATAAAAATAAATCCTAAAAATCACTTTCATCTTTTTACATTCTAGGCCCAAGGATGTATGGAACATATCCGTCTCCTTTAGGAGTGTCAGTAACTAGAATTTGAAATGGGGCAGTTGCACTCCAAAGGCAAGCTACAAAGCGCTATTTCCAACCTTATCGCAAACGCACAAAGTTGTGAATGAAGCGAATGTGCAGTCCGATAGTCCACTGGATTTGTATATATCGAGTGAGCGGCGCGGCGTCCAAATGTCACCGATCAATAAACAAACAAACTCTTATTAACAGTTAATCGAGTGTTGCTAACGAGCTGCGGACAGCTATGCCCGACGCTTACGGCCTCACACAACGGGGCACCTGCTCCAAATTAATAATACGAACACACTTTGAGACTTCTCTGTTATTTAAATACAAATTACATCATATGAGAAATTTAGGTATCATTGATAGCTTGTGCCTTGGTCCAAGCAATATTTTCTTAAGTATTTATACAAGTACCAAATTTGACAAGAATCTAAATAAATAAATATCACAGTTATTGCTCCGAGTTGCTCTCATAATAACTACTAGAAGAAGAATCTTTATCTTATTTTCTCACACAACAATTTACAAGTGATATAACTAAGACCTGTTGTGTGAGACCGTTGCCCATTGTAGATCTGTGCAGATCTGTATTACAGGTCACCAGTGCTTTACTCCATGGCAAAAAACAAACTACATACTAATTGTAAGGTAAAGTGTGTGTGTGTGTGCGCGTGCGTGAATACATGTGTGTGTAATAATTCTAATAAAGACAAAACATGGGTAAATAAAGAGACTTAAATTATTAAACGCAGCAAATTTTCCGTTTCACTATAATTGAGTGATTTGACTAGAAATTTCTAATACTTGATCAAAATAAAGCGATGTATCAACTACAGGGTCTTCGATTATATAATCTGTATACTTACTAAATGTGTGCGATCTATTAGTTAAGTATGCGAATAACTGCTAGACAAGGACAGCGCTGACTCGCTTTTCAAATGGATGGATGGATGGTGAGCGGTTACAGTGAAACTTAGACAACGAAAGAACCTCTCTGGCATAACTTACAAAATGATCTACATGGGTTTAATAGAAAGAGATGAAAATAAAAAAATAACCCGATTTGAATAGTACATAAAAAGCAAAATAAGAAAATATTTTCTATAATATTTTGAAGTCGGTATGAAGTAAGATATGAAAGGTACTATATTTTACAGAATTGGTGTTGTTATTTTATGTTCCACTTGTCACCGACTTCAAAACGTTATAGGAAATATTTATTTTTCACTTTAATAACATTTATACGAAACTATTCTGAAGCTTTACTGACTCCAACGAAAATTGAGCATCAAAATCGGTTTAGAAACAAAAAAATATGGTTGAATACACATGAAAAAAAAATCGCGACAAATTGAGAGTCTCCTCCTTTTTTGAAGTCGGCTAAAAATTGTGAATCATCTATTAATATAATACGTGATATGCAAAATAAATTGGTTTACTTTTCATGGGTAAACTTTTGTAAAATATAAATATGCAAATGCAATTGTTGGAAGTATATGACGGGACGTGGAAGGATCCTGTGCCCATTAGCGGGCTGTCGGCAGCCATGGAAGGGCCCCGGCGGGTGGCGAGTCGTGCGGCGCCCGCGGCCGCAGCCCTTTGGCGCACCGCCGCCGCCACGGTGGCCCACGGTGGCCAACCTGGGAGCCTCTGAGCGCCACCGTCGCCGTCGCACCCAGAAGGGCCAACTGCATTACAACTGCTCGTAACACATTGTTGTAAAAATATGCGAGTGAAATTAACAAATACCTCAAGAGCAATCATTATAATTAACGATGTTACCGAATACATGCTACCATTTGCATAAGTCATAATACACCTGTTTTTGGCGCGCCGGCCACTCGCTTATTCGCGTGCGCCTCGCTTTCATTCACTGAATGAGCATTTCGTAAATCATCGGCCGACAAAACGATTACGCCTGTCCTAAGCCTGCGTACACATTGAACGCCAACGCGTAACAACAGTGTTAAGTTATAACGCTGTAGGCTAATCGGCACTATTGAACTAACTCACTCACTACTTAGTTAACTACCACACAGAATTTAGCATGAAAGGCACTTGTTCGGTGGATTGTGACTCAGTGTTAGACGACAGCGTTGACAGCAGTGCGTGAGCCATATAATATGATGTGCGCAATACTAATTATTCATTTATACATTATTATAATTAAACATGCAAGAAATTTGCTGCTGCACTCGAAGATAGTTGTACAAAAATGATAATGTAGTGCTACAGATTTCATTTATTAAATAAACATGCCAATTCTTACCATAATCTTTAAATAGGTATTCCAACGTTGGTATTAGGGAAATGTACTTAAGATTATAATATGGCCTGTGTTAAGACCAGACCATTATAGACCTCAAGAAGAGCTTACGAAAATTGAACAAGTGATTATTTTTATAATAGAATTGAAATAATGCTATACCGCAAACACTATGACAATGTAACGGTAAGTGTGTATTACTCAGTTTTTGTGTGTTGTTTCCACGTCGTGTAATGGGCAATTGCTGAGAGTGGCGGAGATGCAACATCCGGCGCGCGAGCAGCGCCAGCGTGCGCATGCGCAACTGACCTTTCGCCTCGCACCGTAACGAATAGATTACACCAAAATCCGACTTGAATTATTTAAATTAGCTAATGGCACCAATTACCCCACGTTCGGCTACCAGTTCTCATGGCAGATGAATCACTCTCGTAATCGTAATAAAATTTTTAAATCATGTAACATACTCATTTCAAAGTTTCTGTAACATGTATATTCTTATGAAAATCAATAAAAAATAATTATTGATTTTCACTTTGATTTGATTGACTCTGCCGTCTCTGTGCCCTCGTCGACAACCAACCAGACGCACCGGCATGCCGCACCGATATATGGTGGATATTCCACGTAACGCGCGCCACAACGTAGTAAGAACTCATTGCTGGAGACTGACTTTTACGACCTGGATGTTTTCAAGTCCAGTGTGAGTAGGTACCTTCTAGGTACGTGTGCTCTACCTTAGACCATATCGCCGCTCCACATCGGGCGAGTAATGGTCAAACGCGAAACGATACTCCTATAAAAAAATATATTTTCATGCTAAATAAAAACAACACATCGCTTATTGAACAGTTTTGTAACATGTTGTGAATAACCAGTGAAGCATTTCGCACACACTTCTGCATTCGGCAACACTCGGTCCCCACGAGAAGTCCATTAATTTGTTGCGCGGCTGCTGCGTCGGACGCTCATCTCCATATTTATGCCGAAGGTCGGCCCCGTTCCCACGCCACACGCCCGAACACCGCGCGGGTATTAAGTCGGATGACCAACAAATTGGTCGGGTTCCCCGTATATGCAATGTTGCATCCTCACAAAACCTCTTTCTTGGTACGACTTCCATACAATGTATTCGAGTATTTAAGAGATTTTTTTTATTGTTGAAGTACCTACAGCGGATAGGCTGACGGTCCAACAGTGATGGAAAGTGATTACCGTCGCCTATGGATATTTGCAATACCAGACACGTTACCAATGTGCTGTCGGATTCGAAGAAGGATTGGAACCTGGCCTGTGGTACAGGGGACGCAACTCAAGGTTATGGCAGTATACTCTAGACTACGGGTGGTAGCTATACAGACGAGCGAAAGCCTTATTATCCGACCAGTAAAGGATAAATACCGTTTTATGCTTTGAAAATAGCTAACACTTACTTCTCGTGTGCCGTAGCCACTTTGTCAAAAACCGAGCAAGAAAGAATACAATTTCCTAAAAAAGCACCCGAGGGCAAGGTGGTATGTGCCCGTCTGGATGGCTACCACTCCTGGTATAAAATATGCTGCCATAACCACCTCGAGTTGTGTTCCGGCATTAGTGGTCAAGTTCTAGTCGCCCTTTACAGAGCGGCAGCACATTGGTAGCAACTTCAGTGTTGTTACAAATATCCAGTAACCGCTTTCCATCAGATGGGCCGTCTACTTGTCTGCTATACTCATGCCATAAAAACCCTTATGAAATCGTTCATGTCTATGCGTCTGTCTGTCTATTTATGTCATCTTTCTCGGAAATTACTGGGTAGATCTCGTTGGTACTCGCGAATTACGAATGAAATTTGACAAGCTCTATACTGTGTGATGTAGAGCAAGTGCGACGTAAAGAAATACCAGGGATGGCCGTAATGCATTTTAAACTAAAAGTTGAAAAAATCATTATTGTACCTTCAAAAGTTCGTTTGAACTATATCCATAGAGTAGTTTTTGTCATAGGTATGGTATATTTTCGATTATAAGGGCCGCTCCTATATCTTACTATTCATTCACTTGCCTTACCATTGGTTGAATTTTGACGTTACTTGTATGGAGCTTATGTCTAACTTTAGCCGATAGTAAGGCACATGAACGGCCGGTAAGATATAAGAACCAGTCATAAATGCTTTTTTATGGTTCCGTAGCCAAATAACTAAACGCCACGTTTGTCAACGCTGACTGAGCACTTACCTAATTAATTTTAAACAAATACGGATATATTTACAAAAAATAAGAGAATCAGAATACGAAGATTTTTATTTTAATTAATTAAAAAATATATTGTTGATGTACCCTCGATGCCACTCAAACTGGTTTTTAGAATTTTAACTATCACTGATAATGAAAAATCAATCATTATTTAGGTATTTTATTCATGTGACTGTCGAGGCGATCCAGCTCCTGGACAACACGGATATAATGAGAAGGCTGAAAAGGACAAAACCGTTTGACCTAGTGCTAGAAACAAAACTAAAGCGTAGTGTACTGTGCTAGCTTAATAAAGAACACATGAACAAAGTCTCTTCCCCTTAATAGAGACAGCAAGTAACGTGTTAATGGGCACTTTCGTAGTAAGAATACTTCTAGTTAATTTAGGTTATATTTCAATTACTTATTAGTCTTTTTAGATTAGACGGTAATATTAATCTGGTATTTCTAAATACAACATTTATAACAAAAAGAGTTAAGTATTTTGATGTTAATGGCTTACTATCATCTTAGGTTAAATGTACATCGAATATTATCATGAAATCAGATTTTAGAAGAATCCACCATTTAGGAATGCAAGAAAAACATTTTTAAAAGCAGTTGTCCGAATCAATGTGAAGTTTTCGTAAAGACTGTGAAGTACAACCGAGGGTCAGTTGGGGCCTCAGTTCTAAAATATTCGGGGCATGTGTCGTGTGTGCCCAAATTGGTCATCGCGCAAACAAAAACAGGCAGCGGCCGGAGACGGAAGGCGCAGGGCATCAGCTATGCCACGTAATTGTGCGGGGGATAAAAGTAAAAAGGCCGTGGGGAGCTTTAGGGGTCAATCAATACACCATAAAAACCTTACGTTTTCATGATGTTATGATTGAAATTTTTAAGTTTAAAGCACAACTTTTAAATAATGACTTTGTAATCAAATTTGTGTACGGGAATCACGGAATCATTGTAATTGTAATTTAGAATATGTGCAAAAAAATGAGGTGGCCAGAGCACAGGTGTCGACATTGAGGATAATTCAACTCGCCTTGCTACGCGGGACCTTAGTGCTCGATAGTTAAAGAACGAACGGAACTTTGAAAACCCAATTAAATTGACGAATCTTGCGAGTGTACCAGCCACCAGCCACCAGCCACCAGCCACCAGCCACCAGCCACCAGCCACCAGCCACCAGCCACCAGCCACGACGAGTGCAGTGAGTGACTAACGCTGCAAGTCTACTCTCACTGGCTCGTGTGACAAAATATTTATCTAACCACTGAATAAGAATTGTCGCTAATTAAATGAAACTTGAACTATTTAATAAATGTGGATAAGTTCGGATGGATACGGATTTTGAGACCTTCATCCGTCGCTTCACTGATAAATGTACAACCAACACCGTATCTTAAGACGTCAGGGGCGCTGACTCCGTGGGTGCGCAGGGGCTCAAGCACCCATAACAGTCAAGTAGTGGGTGCGGAGCACCCATGACAGTCACATCCTGACCGTCATAATGACTATAATAAAAGTTACCAGCGTGTGTGGCGCTTTCTAGTGTCACTATCACCCGCCCTACCTCTACCCGCGCTTCTCAAGCCCTCAACGTACTGTAGTGCGTCAAAATCTATCTGTGCAGGGACGGAGAAACAATACAATTTCCTGCGTTGGGGCGGCCTGTCTTAAGAGACGACAAAAGAACCCACAGCCAGGTGGTAGGGTATTTGCCCGACTGGATGGCTACCACCCCTAGTCTAGAGTATGTCGCTATAACAGCCTTGAGTTGCGTTCCGACATTACTGACCAGGTTCCAGTCTCCCTTAAGAAAGCAGCAGCGCTTTTGTAGCACCTTTGGTGTAGCAAGTGTCCATAGGCGACGGTACCCGATTTCCATCAAGTGGGTCGTGTGCCTGTCTGCTGAACTCCTGCATTAAAAAAATAATTCATTAGCTTTGATTAAAATAAGATTATCAATAATTAATTTTGAAAATA
The DNA here is from genome assembly GCA_039645545.1 of Dendrolimus houi. Taxonomy (NCBI): domain Eukaryota; kingdom Metazoa; phylum Arthropoda; class Insecta; order Lepidoptera; family Lasiocampidae; genus Dendrolimus; species Dendrolimus houi. The sequence goes on along the minus strand of CM077128.1, from coordinate 23,585,352 downwards.
TTCCTCCAGTCAAAAGGTTTATTATTTTTTATAGCTAAAGTAAAGTTTTAAAGTAATGGTTAGTAATAGCTGTATTTCCTGATTCTTCTAATGAAAGTTATGTTTCACACTGATATGATAATGGATGAATTTTTACATTATTGTTAAACTTAATTAAAATAATTTTAGAATATATTGTAATAAGTTTTGTACAAAAATAAATGCATTGTTATTAATGCGGTGTTTACACACTCACATTTACGTATTTAAATAAAGTACCTAAATATAACGTAATAAAAGAAATAGTAGGTGTAGCCATAGGCATCTAGTTCAGGAGGATCCACGAGGTTTCTTAAAGCCGACGTGCGCCCTATAGACGTGGATGCATGTCAGGATGGACCTATCCACCTCTACCATTCAAGGTATTAAAATTAAACTAGTAAGCACTACGAAAAGAAAGTAAAACGAAAACGAAAAAGAGGAAGATTTGGACAAGACAACCTCCGGTTGCTAGGAGTCGTGTTCTGATGCGAGTGACGCGCAACAAAGGCGAGGTGCGGCACCCTCGACTCGTGCTCCGTTTTTGCCCGCAGTTCGTTCGGCGGGGTCCAGGGTGAAATGGTGTGTCAAATGCCGGCGTGCATCACAAAAATGGCCACTTGATTGGGTTTTTACGGGCGGATTGGCGAGACCGCTAGGAATCTGCGGCCCCGCGCCCCGCGCCCCGCCCCGCGCCCCGCAGACCCCTCCAAGCCCGACGGCGAAGGGGGCGAACGGGGCGAAGGGGGCGAAGGGGGCGAATTTAAAATTCAGATAAGCGGAATGAACAGCCGCCCGCGAATACCCGCACCACTCCCAAACGAAAACTGGCGATTCATTTAGAATGCGCCGCGTGCCCATGTGTGCAACCGCCCGATGGTAGCGCTACTGCTCTCGTTTTAAAAGAGGACGAAACTTGTAATTATGGCTAATATCAAATCGGTGTATTAATGAGTACATTATAATAATAAATATTTTATTGATATACAGAAACACGTGTTTACATAATGTCAAACAGTTCGTCGCATTGCAAAGCATACAACTGTGCTGCAGCGACAACTCCCGCCACAAGACAATGACGTAAATTATAGTATTATAGAACAGGATACCTTGTAAATATACTGAACTTAAAACTAAACATAAAAGATAACAAACTCAGCGCGATTACAAAGAACATAAGTGGTTAGATCATGATATTTTATGAGTATCGCATATGGCATTTTAACACCCGCTCTTTTAATTAAACGTTGATTTTGAAACTATTGTGAGGTGTATCAACTACTTAATTGTGTTGTTGTAAAATAACACGGTTGTTATTTAGGTTAGTAACTAGGGACATTTTTATTTCGTTCCCTCCCAAGTATAATCGCCGATGGCGACGTTTTCCAAACAACCTTTGAATGGAAATGAAAAGCCTGTAGTCGTTAACTCAGCATTAGCGCAAAACAATTATTTTAAAATAAGTAAATAATCACAATACTTATCTTATACTAATATATAAAGCTGAAGAGTTTGTGTGATTGAACGCGCTAATCTCAGGAACAATTTTGAAAAAAAAAATTCAGTGTTAGATAGCCCATTTATCGAGGAAGGCTATAGGCTATATATCATCACGCTAAGACCAATAGGAGCGGAGCATCAATGAAGAATGTTTCAAAAGCGGGGGTTTTTAACTTACTTATTTATTTTTTTACGATTCCACGTGGACTAAGTCGCGGGCAGAAGCTAGTAATATTATAAAATTCTAAAATTGCCGTATCTGTAATTGCAGCTATTTAAAAAAAAAAAAAAGGAATATACTATATAAACGATGCAATTTTATTAGATTTCGTGTCTGTTTGTTCGGAATTCAGGTAAAAACTACTGGGCAGATTTCGATGCGGTTTTCACTGATGGACAGAAAAATATTAGACTTAAAATTCACCCTACTTTTTTCTGGGAATGATTTAAAATGGTTAGAATAAAAAAAATCTAATTCCAATGTGATTTTTTTCACTAAGGTGTCAAATTTTGTGTAACAAAATGTTTGGTATTTTTATCTCAGGAATCCCGCGTGAATATTCCCGGGAGCGGTTTGTAGGGCTTGCAATTCGGCTGCATCAAAATTAGCTTAATCCCACACAGCTTCCACCAAAACGATAGCTTACATTCTTTTTTCAATGCTGCGGTATTTTGTGTCTTCAAGTCAAGCGTGGACGAAGTTGCGGGCATATCCTTGTACAAAAATAATATAATGATGAATTTAAAATTTATATTTATTACACTTGTACATACAATATAACAACAACAAAGAATACCTAATCAGATGTAATTAATTTGAGATGAAGCCTTGAAGCTGAGCCGTGTCAAAAGTGCAGCGCTGCAGCTGGCCACCGCGCCCCCCCAGCAACGCGAATGTTTCATAGTTCCAATGAGAACAACACCAAATAGATAGAATTGGTCGCCATACAAAAAGTTATACATGTACAGCAAAGCAACATTTATTCTGTCTTATTGGTCACAAGCGAGTGACACCGCAGGGCAGACCAGTATTATAAACAATTAAACAATAAATTATAGCACCACACAAAGTCACAAACACACAATCAACAACAAAACTCACACATACTCACACCAACGCACACTACACGCACACTTTACAAACAAACCAAGACATACAAAGAGCCTAAAAATTAATAACCTAGGCACAGAAAGAAAGTTAAGATATATATAGTTATACACATAAGGCACACACTGCACATGCACTTCCTCACAACACCAGCATGTAACAGATACACTCTACATTATTATAAGTTCAGTATTAAAAATAGAAAATAATATTATAAGTTATTCTTAAGGTACACTACAACATAAAAATCACTAAATTAATGTCACACACAATAACAGAATAAACAATAAGCGTGTATGAACCTAAAAGCTTTTATAGAAATTAAGTTGTAAAAAAGGGTACGGAACTCGAGTCCGTAGAGTAGCTAATAAAAAAAATAAAAAAATAAATAAATAGCGAGCTAAGAGAGCGCGCTCGAAACGCACACCGTGTGTTATAATCGCTATTAATGCATAAAAAACCATGTCAATGAATATTGTAGAATGTCAGAAACAGTCCAGTGTCCGCTTGCTTTGGTGCGTTGCCATTGGCGGAGCTACGTATCGACAACGTCAATGTTTATTTCCTTTCTAAATTATCTTTCGTCTTTCCAAATCAGAATGTGATCAGGTGGAACGCCTAATCCACCACAACACATCGTCATCTTCATAAATGACGAATTTATGTATAAGTGCTCGTTTTAAAGCACTGTATGATTGTCTCCGCGATATCTTCTGCTTAGAGACACTAACAAAATCGTCCTACAGAATCTAAGGCCATCAACATCCTATACTAGGGTTTTTTCCTATGGATACGATTTACAACTAGCATATTTGTTAATAGACCAAAGCAACGTATACACTGATGTGGCATTGTCTTAGTTTAGTTTAGTCTTTAACTTATTTCTCTTTGTTATGTTTAGGTGGTCGCATATCATATGTGATTTAATCAGCGCTGTGTCGGACTATGTTTCGGCACAGCAAAATATTGAGTGCCAACATCATTTCCAAAATGCGGCACACAATTTCTGTATAATTTTAGCTATACTTTGTTTACAGGAGATCAGCAAACAGGCAGACGGCCCACTTGATGCAAAGCGGTTACCATCGCCTATGGACATTTGCAACACCAAAGGTGCTACAAATGCGCTGCTCCTCTCTTAAAGGAGACTAGAACCTGGCCACTAATGCCGGAACACAACTCAAGTTGTTCTATCCTATCCTACACCTGACTGCGGGTTGTTTTGTCGCTTCTTACGACAGGCCGCCCCAACGCAGAAAGTTGTATTCTTTCCCCGTTCCTGCACGGACAAGATATGTTACCATTTTGTGTTGTGTGTCGCTATTAGAAATACATTTTATATTTATTTATTTCTTGAATGGGCTTTGAGGGCTAGATGAGACCTGGACGTCGTCGTTCCGGCAGGTGTAAGTCCCGTAGGGGTTCTAAGTTGCCATTTGCCGACGCCGACACACGCCATTGCATGGTCGTTAGCAATGATATACGAGTAAGTGCACGTGAAACAATTTTACGATGAATGAATACATTACAGGCTAATTTGAATTTATTGCTGCCGGCGTTAAATTATTTCATATTTACACAAATACATACAGTAGCGCAATGCAGTAAAGCAGATGGTTGACTCTTAGTAATATAGATTTACACTACAACAAACACTTTTAAGGCAAGCCAATACCTAAAGGGGGTTAAAAATAACCTTGATGTTCTCACTTCGGCGTCTGTCCCTGTGGCAGACTGTGGCAGTTGATTATCTTACGAACTATGTAGATACATGCATGACACATTTATTCTAGCAGTCGCGTGCCTCTGTGAGTATGTACTGTCAAAAGGTGAAGTATTAAGAAGAGACAAAATTAAAATTGACAAGTTAAGTAATACGATTATATTTATAAGTCTGAAATTGAAAAGATGGTAATATTCCCCTTGATCTATATTAACCACATAAACCTATATATGACTAGTGCACCGCTACATACAGGTCAATTGCATATCCATTTTTACTTTAATTTAAGAAAAATATAAAATAGCATTATAGGGTGTTGTGCGGCTGTGCCATAACAGCCGCTGGCAAGTGTTGTAATCGAGTAATCCTTTTTAAATTTATTTTATTACTGTGCAGGTTCGCGTTGGTCCATTATCTCGCTCGATTTGGAGTGGAGATATGGTCTAAGATTGAGCACGCTTACCTAGAAGGTACATATTCACACGGGACTAATATGTACCTAAAATATTATAAGAAACCTAGACTACATTGCTTGTTTTTTTCTTAATATCAAAAGACAGTTCTTAATTTTTTATAATGTACTTGATTTAAATCGATTATTCATATGCTAGTGATATCTTCCGTAGATAATTTTTGTGTTTTTAAATTAGAAGGAAGCAAATTGTTGCATTTATCCAAAATATACTGCAAAAAATGCCACAGGAATAATGAGTGTTTTCTTAATTATTTCCAAAACCGTTGTGGTTTAGTAAAAAGTGAAACTTCCATCCATCCATCCATCTCATTAAAATGCCAGCCAGGTATAAAATGCGAGTTCATGTGATTCAATGCTAATTAACTTTGGGCCCCCCTCGACGATTATCCGTATGAAGAATATGCAAATTATAAATAACTATGAATCTTATTATTGTACTAGTTTATGCCGCGTGGTTCCACCCGCGTTATGTCTAAACAGAAGAAAATCGTTTCACTTCTGCACTGATATTTATCAGTGCAACCGGCTGAACACGTGAACGGAAGGCATACCGGTGCAGTGCTGGATCACGGATCAGTCGGTTCCTGGTTCGTCTTTAACTATTTGTGGATTTATGGGAAATGAGAAGCCACATTCAGCATAGAAACCAATAAGGTAATAGACACCGCTAACCTTCAAATGCACCTTCAATGTGGCAGGGATATTAACTCCACGGCCTTATTAAGTCTCCGGGTGATACCATTGCTCAACAATCGGATATCGTATACTAACAAACACCACAATAAGCACGGTTTTAGTTTAAAATTCAATGGAGATATGAAAACACTCGTATAGTGTGAAAATTCTGGTCTTTGCTTGGAGTAAAGAGAACTTTCGGAATGACCTTGTCTACGAGAAGGTGTCGCTACATGGCGCTAAACCATTGTACATTATAAATTGTACAAATGGCAACACTTTAAAAGGTCGTACAATAATTATTCTATATAGAGTGGTAACACAATTAATAAAAGTCTTCTTGAAAAACGCATCGATGTTGACGTTTTCTCACAACCTAGAAATCTACGTTAATCAAACTTATCGCCGAATCAAGCTTCCTAATGAATGAAGCAAACATACCTCACGTGCGTTGGAGGTTGGTGTCAATATCACACGCTGTTATAAAACTACCCTCATCAGTACAAAACGCGAGGATTCAATAATAGGTCTTAGTTGCCACTGGTATATGTATAAGTATATACGCAGGTGTCGATGTGTTTCATTTTAATCATTTAGTATCACCCATCCTAAAATAGTGACTGCCTTCGTTTTGTCCTCAAGTTAAATCAACAATACGTCCGTGTGTCTGTCTTGGCTATCGATGTAGTGTTCACGGCGTCATGCGTCGTTGGGATAGTAATTATTAAAGCTGGCGTAAATCTAATTAGCATGAGCCGGGCATCACATTACGTTTAATGGCCTCGTAAAGCCCATCAACTTGTCAAAATAGACTGCAATCGGGGCAAAAACGACAGTGGAACAAGCGAACGTCCTCTCGTTTTTAATAATGTTATTATATAGTGATGCGCGTAATCGTTGCGCCAAATAATTAAGCAAATATAGATCACTGCCTGTTCAAGAACATGAACAATATTCAATCTCATCTATTTCCATATATAATCAGGTCCTAGATATATTTTTTGTTTATTTGGGTACACTATGAGAGTAAGAGAAGAAGAAAGAGAGAGTGAGATCTTACTGTATATTATCACGGCGTGCATCTAAGATTTTTTATGCTTGCTTACTGCTTCATTTTTGTATCGCGAAAATATTACAGGTTTGTATAATTAGAAGAGCGGTAGTAGATGATTATTGTCCTCTATCACCGGATTCCTTTGATTTGCTATCTATTCTTTTTCTTTATAATTAGTAGAAAATTGACATTATTTGTATGGGGTCTATGTGAAATTCAAACCAGTAGTAAGCCAATTGAATAGATTATAATGATGCCAGCAGACGCCAAAGACGGCTAACGGAAAACCCGTGACGGTCACGGGCAGCTGTTGAGATGTCCTGCAAGCTGGAAGTTACCTCCAGGCTGAAAATTTAATCACCGGCGGGTAATTGAGTCCAAGTTGGGATAAAGAGGAACACTTCGAGATCCCTACTTCTTGCATGAGATACAATACACGCGGAGGAAGAAGTTCCAATGATAGGAAGATATAAGTAAGTAGTAACATGTCATAATGCAATCCACACTGCGCATCGTCTCATGCGCACGCACAGAGGGGCGACCCTCATTATGGCACGCACCGACTGTGATATCTCATTACAGGACGCGCCTAACGCCATTATAATGTTTCATTTCCATGCCTATGCTAATTTTATGACACCGCCAAATGACGATCTGGAAAATTGACGGGAACTTTGAATATAGTGAAACACCGTTATGGGTTAATCGATCGATTAAATCAAGTCGTCCACAGTCCATCGTTGAACGGCAGTATCCGTGACAGATTAGACCTTGAAAAAACGGACGCAGCCGCGATTAATCTCTTCATACAGTATCTGTATTAATGAAGAGATTAATTGAAGTAGTTGAAGCGAAAAGTGTTGGTCAGGATCGTGGCAAGTGGAAATCCATCCTGTCTGCCTAACGCAATGCGAAACAGGCGAGACAATTGTATGTATAATTTAAGCATCTGTTGCTAAATTCAAAATAAATTTCAATATGTAAGAGAAAACTGCTTTCTTGACCGTTTTGAAAATTGTTGTCCCTCAGTCTGTCCGAAAGCTTTTCTTGAATAGACTGCGAAATGGCTCAACGGATTTAAAGGAATGAATTTAGGAATTCGGACAGCAATTCATCCGTGCAGGAACGGAGAAAGAATACAACTTTCTGCGTTGGGGCGGCCTGTCGTAAGAAGCGACAAAACAACCCGCAGTCAGGTGTAGGATAGGATAGAACAACCTTGAGTTGTGTTCCGGCATTAGTGGCCAGGTTCTAGTCTCCTTTAAGAGAGGAGCAGCGCATTTGTAGCACCTTTGGTGTTGCAAATGTCCATAGGCGATGGTAACCGCTTTCCATAAGTGGGCCGTCTGCCTGTCTGCTGAACAGCGATAAAAAAATAATAATCTTATATTTTCGTTTGCTTTATTTTAATATCTTACTATGTTCACAAGTCATAAATATAATTGTAAAGGTGCAACTCTCGTGCGAGTAAAGTGGTGAACGCAGTTTTTGAAAATAAGTCTTATGACTGATGGCAAAACTGGTGGAATTACTATCATCATCATAGATCTTGTCAGTGGCGCCTTCTGCAAAATGTTTATTTTCGGCCATTTGTTTCAATTCTTTGTACATCATGACAATCTTTTCCTTTATATGCTCGACAAACGATCTCCTAGGTCTTCTGTTCTCTTTTTTCCGTCTTCGATTATCTCAGAGGCAAGGATGTCGTGCTTTAATAGAAGTTTCTCTCCTCTATGGTCTTTATAATTATTCGCTTCTATTATTGTCAACACCTCTTCATTAGCCTTCTTTTCCTTGAATTAATAAAAAAGCTGAATAACAGAACCAAGATCGCCAAATGTAATCAACGAAGAGCCGTCTATTAGCTGCTGGTAATGTATTCCATACAGGCTGCATGTGCCACTACCGATGACACCACTCGGATGTAATGCGAACTAATAAAGAATAGTACACTTACCCAGTACGCAGCCGGTGAGTTCACAGAGATATTTATTTAACAATCACATATCTCATTAACTTAATGTTGAACATGATAAGCAATCGAGCATGCAAATGGCCGTTAAGTTCCTTCAATAGATAACGTGTAACTATTTATTGGTTATGTACAATTTATTGTGTCGCTGCAGGTGTGGACCGACTACCGGTTGTGGTTCCGTCACTCTCTTCATGATCTGCTGCGTTCCACACATCGTTTGCTACTTTCTGTGTAACTAATCATCATTTTTATCAAACTTTGGAATTTTAAAGCGCGTGCTTATTATATTTTAAACAATATCTTTTCGACGAAGCCCAAAATTGTTGCTGAATGTGTAATATATGTACAATGGTTGTAGGTGAAGATATTGTCCAAAAAACACTAAAGGCAACCAGGTATAAAGAATATAGAGTCCATGCAGTTACATGCGAAAGTAAAGAATATCATTTCGATTAAAGTACACTTAATTGAATTAATGTGGATTAAAAGCTTGGAAAGGAAACATCATATTCATGTATACATGTTTTTTTTTTAAATTTGTTATGTCAGATTTATTACAATACATAATAATATATTGTGGTGGTTATTACAATATCACCGGAAGTGTCCAAAAATCACAGGTGAAATGTCAGGTTGGCCAAACAGGTGCAGAGAGGGGCGAGCCCCGGCTGCTTCGGCGCCCCCTTTCCGATTGCAATCAATCGGGGAGCAATTAATTTCTTTTCCGACCCGATGTGCCGATAAATGGCGTTGCGCGAAACAAGTCTTTATGGCCTAATCACAGCAAATATTCAGAGACACGTTTATATGCGCGTGCGCTTACTCCAACGTTAATATCGTGTTGAAATTGTACTAAACAAAAGTCACTATCACATGTAACACTGTTAAGAATAGTCGGGGCGATATTATTATGAAGAGGTAGTATTTCCATAAAGCAGATTGGTAGTTTTGTCACATCGGTTATCTTGATGTGCAGATTTCATCACAATGTTCTCTTTCACTGTCAGCACTTAGCTACTGTCAAAATATACACATTCGTTTAAGCAACTGCTCAATTACAGCGTTATTCATAAACGTTGATTAATTTTTAAGTGATACTTTAATTAATTATTTAAAGAAAATTGTATTCGTAAACACTATTTAGACTAGATAACCTGTTTAAACTAGCTGTCTGATTAAATAACCTCAGCTCACTGTTTAACTCTCTTAAGTAACAAAATGGCGGACAAAACCATTGTTGCTTTTAACAGCTGGTGTTTGATTTTGTGAAAATTGAGACAAAAATGGAATCTTTTGTTTTCGGTGATAATATATATACGAATTCAGGCGACTTAGTGCTAAGGTTTATAAATATAAGTTGGACCCTGTGATGAAATATTTACAACAATATGAAAATGAAATCATCATGATCGTCAACCTGGCTTCAATTATAAATAACACTCTTATGTGTTGAGTACGTGGAGCGTCAGCCGACGTTGACAGATTATTTTTTTTAATTTTGATTTTTAATAAGAAGATTGCTAGTTATATTGCAAAAAGTTGCTAGAGTCAAAAAGGTCAGTAGTATTTAGTTAAGCAGTTACATTTTTTGATTATAAATAAGAATTTTTTAAATAATGTTAAAGGCTTAATCAGCGAGTCATAGTAATAAGAACACAAATAAATAAAAGAATACAAGAACCTCTATCTTAACACACGATGGAGGAAAAGGCGAAAATTAAAAACAGCTTTAATCCGCTGCTTAGTTAACTAATGTTGTAATAATAATAATAATGATCGGCAGACAAACACACATATTATATATCCCCAAATTAAGCAAGTTGCGCTTGTGTTATGGGTGATATGCAACGTACTACTCTGGGGCCGATCCCAGACACCCAGGTCATAGTAAATAACGGAGGAAATAGGTTTCCGAAATTTGCTATACCAGGAATCGAATCCGGAGCCTCCGCGTTGCAGTGAGGTAGGGCAGCAAAGGCTTAGCCCACTCAACCACAGAGGCTGTGCATACAAAGCATTGCATTGATTGAATTGCGTCTCTTTTGAACCGCGAGATTGACTAAGCCATTTATCATATAATCACATATATTTAAATTAATACCAATACAAGAAAGTAAAGTATCTCTCTGTTTATATCTAATTTAAAACTAAACGCTGAAAATGAAAGAAAAACGATTTCTTTATATATGTACTAACAAGTTATACGTAGAATTATTTGACGCCCTTGGTATCGCTTGGGGTAATATAAAAGACGTACTCTTAATGCACCAGCGCCCATACGATGCACAATTAAAATTACCTTGTTACTTGAGTTGAAAATAATCCTAATTAGCGAATGAAATCATCTTATTTTTATATTTTAATTGATCCGAGGAGAATCATAATAACGATTGTTATACTAACAGACATACACCATTTACATACACAACAGATTTGAATACATTTGGAGTCATTAGAACAAATCATGTTTACAGTTAAGTGAACCACTTTCATACGTTCACCTTGCTTTTGACTCGGTATCCCTTCAAATCGCTTTATTGTTTCTTTTATAACAGGAGAGAGAATAAATATTTTTAGTTAATTTGAAATACCTATACACTCGTACAAACATTACTTTTCATCGAGAGAATCCAAATATTTACTTTAACTTCGTTTTAAGGTCTGTGTTGTTACTAGATTGACCAACGGAGGTACACATCGGTCCAGTCGGCCATGGAAACGGTACGCTCGCGCCGGTGTGTACACGCAATATCAAAAATTGCCTATGAAAACACGCGTAATCTACGGTTAACCGTGAGGCTTAAAATCTACGACAGCAAGCTAGCCAAATTATTGTACACGCAACCAAATTTTATTGAAAAATGATAAAATATAGAAATATACATGTTATCTTGAGCATATGGTGCTTCATTGAAGAAAATTCAATTATTAATATTTCAGTTTTAAATCCTTTAATAATATTTTTAATGTGTTCTTTTCTTGGATTTTAAAAGTGACATCAAAATATAAATAGATAGATAACACATTATTATACACCAATACAAAAATGAACTTAAAGACTAAAATTATATCTAGTTGTGTACAGAGGGCGGCCTTATCGCTAGAAAGCGATCTCTTCCAGACAACCCCGGGAATGAATTGAGATGATAATGGCGATGGTGGTATATGTAACATACAGTACGAACTACTTACTTTTTCATAATAAATACATATATACTTAATATACATATCTACAAAATATATAAATGTAAAATATAGTGATATAACAAAATTTAAAACAAGAAAAATAAGATATTGAAAAAAATTCCAACAATTTTGGTTCTTAAGAACAAAACTAAAGCTCTGTACAAACAGCAGTAAGAAACGGCATCTATTAATTAGTCATACTCATAGAAGTTTTACCATAATCTATTTCCTATAACGAATAGTCTGTTTTGCAAGAACATATTTTTTCACAAGTGTTGAGAAGCAGTTTTGTGTGGAGATCAACTTATTTAAGCTAACATCGTAGACTTATTTAAAAATACAGCGAATGAAAAGACTATCTTGAAGGCTATGATTAGAGTAAGCTACTATTTACAAGACATAATACCATAGTAATATCGAAATGTGCCGTATTTCTATTTGTGCCTAGATGTCACTACATGAATACAAAGGCCTAGGCTCACGCGGACCGAGAGCCTTGGCCTTTGTATATATATTATCTGGATCCTGTAAGATACGAAAATAAAACAAAGTTGCTATTTTAATTTATAACTTATCCGTGCAGGAACGGAGAAAGAATACAATTTCCTGCGTTGGGGCGGCCTGTCGTAAGAGGCGAGAAAACAACCAAACAGCCAGGTGGTAGGGCATTTGCCCGACTGGATGTCTACCCTGATCTAGATTATGCCGCCATAACAATCTAAGTTGTATTCCGGCATTAGTGACCAGGTTCCAGTCTCCCTTAAGAGAGCAGCAGCGCATTTGTAGCACCTTCGTTGTTGCAAATGTCCATAGGCGATGCTAACCGCTTACCATCAAGTGGGCCGTCTGCCTGTCTGCTGAACTCCTGCAATAAAAAAAAAAAAAAAAAAACTAGGTCTATTCGAGGCATACCTACATTAAGATAGATAAAAACTCTAAATACGGTAATTTATTATGAGTAGCATTTCTTATTTAAAACTTTGTATTTATTCTGAAATCACACACATGTATATCAAACTTTAAAATTATAAACCTTTGCACGGGTAAAGTTGTCAAGCCAGCAAATCGAGTCTGACGTCTATATATTAGTTAGATATTTAATTATTTTTTCTTGTTGTCTCCGTGGTGTACAATAATAGTAAATAATTAGAAAATGCGTATTATAGGACAGATAAGTATAGGTAATGTAAAATAAGTACCTATATACATATATAAATAATAAAAAAGAACGACGTCGTAATGTCTGTCGCAATTTGATAATATACAACAAAGAACTATGGGTCCAATCCCAGATATCCAGACCATAGTGAACAACATAAAAGTTCGTGTACGAAAATGATCATGCCGTGACTCGAACCACAGAGGCCACTCCGCAAGGCCGTTAACTTATGGTTTTATGAATAGTAAAATGTATAAAAATAAACCCTAATTGTCTTTGAAACAAAAACAAGACAAGAAGCATAAAAGTGATGTTATGGGATTACACGGATTAGTATTTAATTATGAAAATAATAATTTGTGCGCAGGCGCGTTGGATGTAGATGAGTCCGATAGCGGTCATTATTATAATGCCCGCATTACAATAAGCTCGGTTTGGCTAATTAGCTACAAGCAGCGTACAACTGTAATCAGTAAAACAATTGTTATAATCAGCGCACCGATTTAACTAGCATTACTCTGTTTACGAACAGGTATCAAATATTTCTATGTCGGAAAGAGGAAGCAACATATCAACATTAGTACTATCATTTAAGTTAATAATTATAGCTCGTGCAAGAACATCGGTACTTTATAAATTTTATTTTAGGAATAATTATGTTTTTACCTCATTAAAATATTATTTGATTTGATTTACTGTTGTTCCCTTTCCTTCGAGTGACCGCTCTCTGGGTATGCCTATGAGCTACAGGCTGTTACAATCGCCACAGGTAGGTGATTTATTATTTTAGAGATAATTGTTGCATTTTAATCATTTAACATATTCTAAACACAGATCGTAACTGTGCTATAATCAAATGGAAATCGCAGTTTTATGCGCTTTTATATCATAGTTCACTCATATTCATTTTGAAGTATATACATGGAGCGCATTTTTTACTCTTCGGCTGCGATATATTCCTGTTTCATTTGTTTACATAGTATAGTATAAATATTTTAAAATTATAAACGTGCCGTGTCTGTACATTGAAGCTATTAAAAAAAACCAAAATGGAATAGATTATATGAGAACAGTAATGCAGTTTTTTTTTTGATTTCTTGTCTGTTTGTTCCGGATTCACGTAAAAACTACTGGGCCGATTTCGATGCGGTTTTTGCTAATCGACAGCAAATTCTTAGATTTAAAATCTGCGCTAATTTGTATTCTGGGCATCCAGCGGAAATTTTTCTGGGAATTATTTAAAATGGCTAGATTAAAAAAAAAATCGAATACTAAAGTGATCTTTTCACTAATCGATAGCAAATTTTATGTAATAAAGGGTGTGATTTTTTTAATTCCGGGAATCCCCAACAACATACATTTTATATTCTCAAACTAAGCAAGTTTTAGTTCTGTTATAAGTAGTCTGCAATGGATAATAATTGATCCCAGGCGTGTGGAACGAGGTGAAAAACAGAAAATACGTTTTACCAAATTTATCCTATTGGAAAACAAACCCGTGGTTTCTGCGTTCTGGTGAATTAGAAAGAAAGAAAAACTTTATTTGAAGAAATAGCAACGTAATTACATTCTGTACATATTAATATACACAGAGCATACTTTGAGAATTTGTACGCCGCATTTTCAGCAAACGAGGCTTGCGCTCAATTCGGTGAATGGACGCTTGGACAACTGTCTAGTTGGACAGAGGTCGTCTCGAATACAATTTTCAGCTTTTAACTTCCCAAACTCTTCACTTTTATTATTACTTATGATGCGTATGTATCTGTCTATGGATGGCGAGTTGTCGATGTTTGTGGATTTTCGTTCTAGAGTCAAGGCCTTTGGTGCGAATGGTTTCATACTCCTTGACGACACTGTGTATTGCGAGGCGCCATTTCGGTCTCTGAAGCGTAAATTCCTTCTGTATTGGAATAAAATGACTGTAATAGTGATTTGCCGACACAGGGGACGCGACGTGAATGCATCCAGAGGATATCCTCGATTTGCGTGCACGTCGTGCAATTATGCATCTGGTCGCGTGCAACCACTGTTCAGAGTGCATCGGCAATTTGCCAATTGCAGCCACTCTTGGGGGCCACTTGGCGCGGAGCCCGTGTGGGCGGCCATCTCGCCGTACGTCTTTGCAGTACAATGACTTGCATCATTGAATGAACGACAACGATTTATTCTTCACCAAAAATCAAAACTATGTTCTTAAAAAGTAGATACAATAAAGGTTGAAAAATGGCCGCCTTCCAGACAACCTCCTGAACTAAGAAAAATATTAAAACATGACTGTGGCGGTAATGAAATTAAATAAGATATACATAAATAAATAGTAAATTTAATACAAACATAAAACAGCATAATATGTACAGAATAAGCAGCACTATTAGACATGACAGGACAAAAATGTAATTAGTAACCATGACTTTAAAAGGCGACGTTACCTATAAAACCACGTTGGGCACATTGTCACTTAAAAAAAGAGAGAGGGGGTGTAGGCAGAAGCGTGTCATGGTTATATAAAAAAAGAAACCGATGAACCGATTTTAATGAAATTACTGAAGTGCTCCAGTTAGCGAAGAATATAAATAAAATGCAAGTTTATCAACACAGTTTTAGGTCATTTATTATACATTTTTAGATTCCCTAGAGAGCAGGGTTACTTAGCTTATTTAAACAGGTTTACAAACGTTCATAAAAAACTAGCTCATATTACGAATTTAGTTTGTCTGGTGTTGTCATTATCCTGCATCTTTTGACGGTCTCCGTGGTTCAGTGGGCTAAGTCTTTGCTGGTTGAGCTCACTGGAATGCAGAGGCTCCGGGTTCGATTCCTGGCATGGGAAATTTTGTAAACGAACTTTTCGTTACTTCCTATGGTCGGGGTGTCTGGGATCGGCCCCAGAGTGGCCCGATGTATAATATCCATAAGCGTAAACTTGCTTAGCTTGGAAATATACAATATGTGTGTTTGTTTGTTCATTTATTATGGAGACAAGGTAGAAAGCCGAGACGGCCTAGTCGATAGATCTGAGCATATGATCGGGAGTCCAAAACTAACCTACAGCTGTCCTGGGGAGTACTTTAGCAAAATATCTACTTTGATCTTACATTAAAAAAATAAAATTGCATGAGTTCAGCAGATAGGCAGACGGTCCACCAGATGGAAAGCGGTTATTTGTAACACCAAACGTGCTACAAATCTGCTGCTGCTGGGAGACTGGGATCTGGCCACTAATGCCAGAACACAACTCAAGGTTGTTATGGTGGTATAGTCTAGACCTGGGGTGGTAGCCATCCAGATGGGCAAATCAACATTACCCTTGCTTATTTTGCAATTGGTACGATTCATTCTGCCAACTTCTTCTTGTTTTAATTCAGCTAGATGAAAACACTTTCAAGCACTAATGCTTACGTCAAAATCTTGAAAGAGATAACATATCACGAAAACCATCAGCTCAGTGGGTTTTTAAATGCATAATGATTCGCGCTTCAGAAGCGTTTGAGGCCAAAACAATTAATTCGAGAAGTGTTCACTTGTTAAACTGATTATGTTTAATAAGGTTATGATGGATGGTGTTTACTAATCGCAAGAACGAAGTGAGCCGGAATGGATCGCTTTACAGCCTAACCTTTACAGGCTATTTGCGTTTTGAGCAGTGAAGCATAGCGCATGTAGTACAATATTATTCAACTCCTCGAAACTTTCTATAATTATATTTAAGTATACACTGTTTTTAAAGGGAAACTTCTTTCGAGTTTTACATTGTGCAGCACAGATTAGAGTCAATATGACCGTTGACTAAACATAGGTCCAATTTGGACCGAAATAATACAGATAATACTATCTTTTTGACGGCCTCTGTGGTTGAGCGGGCTAAGCCGTTGCCGGCATACCTCACTGCAACGCAGAGACTCCGGGTTCGATTCCTGGTATAGTAAATTTCGGAAACGTATTTTCTCCGTTGTTTGCTATGGTCTGGGTGTCTGGGATCGGCCCCAGAGTGGTACGTGGTATATTACCCATAACACAAGCGTAACTTGCTTAATTTGGGGATATACAATATGTGTGTTTGTCTGCCGATTCTGCCGATTAAAACAGTGAAAAATTGAAAGAGATACTTCGAAGTTTATTTTGGATTATAATGGCCTCGCATGTAGCCTAAAAGAATTATATTTATATTAATAAAAGTCAGAGAAGAATTATCTGTGAGTATATACTCTGAAGTTTCACATCTACTGTATACACATTTTTTTCTTATAAGATCATTTTGGTACAACATACACACACGGTTTTTGGAATCAATTACAATATTTATTGAGGTTTATATGTTAGTCAACTCAAGGAATATCTCAAGTTATATATTGAAGTTAATTAACGATCTAAAGACCACATTTAACCAAAATTCAGTTCAGAAATTAATCTCGTAAGAAAATATAAGTTATGGGGGATTTCAGTAGATTTTTTCAACTGAAACTTCTTTAGGATCGTTGTGAATTGATTGCTCGATGAAACGAAAGAAAGCGACAATAAAAAGAGATATTTAATAATTTAAACACTATGGCCCTAAGGATAGAGTTGGAAATATTTTGAAATTCATAAATCAAATTGAAACTAGAGCATTTGTTTCCTTTTTAGGTATCATAAGCCTCTCGTGTCATTTGTTCAAAGTGAAAACATGGAATCTGAATAATATGCGTTATATTATATCTTAAACATGCAATATATGAAATGTAATATTTTGCATTAAAATATAAAATGATTTTTGAGCTTGCTAAAAATATTATAAAAATAATAAACTTTACAATTGTCCTCTACTTCTGACACTCTATATTTAGGTGCCTCTGTCTCTCGTAGGCTACTTTTCTGAAGTTTCATTTCACTTGTGCCGTGTGTGAGTTGCACACACACATTTTTTTACTTTGTAGAATGTGACATTTGCTTACGATAACTTTCTTAAAAATATAATAATTTATGAGGAGCGTCCGGTGTTTGTAATGTAATAAAAAGTATCTGACTTGTAATTAACCGCTTGACCCGAAAGGTGCGAAGGTGCGCGTCCTTGACCCGCGTGGATGCGCACGCGCACAACCCCCGCCGCCGTCTCCCCGGGCGTCTGGGCGCAGGTGCAGCGGCGTGCGCGCACAAATATCAACACATGTCACTCACCCCCGACGCGCTGCGATACCGTAACATTCAAGTCTTGAATGGCCTCAAAGAGTCATTATTCATGATCAAAGCGCACTTTGCCCTGGAATTCCTGTTTGCTTTATCAATTAACTTTCATATTTTTGGTATCTATATATTAATACGTGAAGCAAAAACTTTGTATCCCTTTTTACGAAAATTGCGCTGATGGAGTATTAAATTTTGCACACTTATAGATTATATAGAGAAGAAGCGACGAGTGCTAATATTAAAAATTAAAAATATTACATACACTCATCATGTATTTGACTGACACACACACGCATATATGCACTTTTGTTTATTGTGTATAGAAGTATAGTCTTGGACATTAATTATTATGGTCGAATTTCGACCACGGGCGACCGCGGGCGACCACTAGTATTATTAATTTTATCAATAAAGTTTCAAGTAACTAGTTTTTGAGGTAAAACATTAAGAGCAGGGTATTCTCGAAAATCTGTTGGTGATTCGAGTGCAATCAATAGTTCACAGCTACACTGTTTGCAAAATATAGAATTATTACATATAAAAAAGCCTTGCTTGCTCTGCAGCAGAGCTTTATGATGCATAAGAAAGATAAGTTATGAACGCAAAAATATTGCTTACTTTCCCACTCATTAGCTCAGAATCGGAATTAAGTAGTGAAATAAAGCGCGATTTATGGCCCGTTCCTAAATATTACAAACCGCTCATTCACCTTACTATTAGTTAAAATTTAACATAAGCTCCGCACAAGTAATGTTAAAATTCAATCAATGTTAAGGCATGTGAATGAATAATAAGATATACGAACCGGCCATGGATTGCTACCTTTTGTGGTTTACCGTTAATTATGACTCTGAGTACGTGATGTATTCTTAAACTTTAATGATTAATTTGGAAAACATCGAACCGAAAAATACGTAGAGATAGCACCACTAGCAGGTAAATCATAAAATATTACCCAATTAAAATACGACTCTATTAAATTAATATGAAATGATTTTATAGCGTGAAGACTAATTTATAATTAACGTTGTCTATTACAAATGTGCAGTCAAATAAACAGACGAACGATAAATATATCTTAAAGCTAAATATTTTCATGAAGAAGAGCGTTTATCATAATACTGCAATTAAATTTGAATGCGAAATAAGATTTTAATAAACAACAAATTAATAAGATATAACATAAAGTTATGACTTTTTTATTATTCTTTTACTAATTACTCATTAAAATTGAAATTGCTATGAGACTGTTTCATAATATACGAGTCACAGACAAAAAATATATGATTTACGCCACGAACAACGCTAACATTTACTTCTATAATTGCAATTATCTTTAATGACTACCACATTATGCAGGCTAGTGTATTAGTCAGACTCAGTCACAAGCCCGTGGATACTGACAATGAGGTCGGTTCACAAGCTGAAGTTTGCTCAACAGGCTATGCTGGATAAAGTCAGAAACGAGGACATCCGTGAGAGCACCAAGGTTACCGACATAGCTCGCCAAATTAGCCAACTGAAGAGGCAGTGGCCCGGTCAGATGGGGGCCACATGGCGCAAGCTTGAGGAGGCCTACCTGTAGCAGTGACAACGGTTGGCCGACGACGAGTCACATACCCACGGTAAGAACAATTTCAGGAAGTGTAAAGTAAGGATACCGTGTTTCGAGGCCTACACCATCATCAAATTTTTTATGTCCTGGCTTGACTTTGTATGTAAAACCGTCTATTGCAGAGCTATCTACAATTTCAGGTGCAGTTTATCAACTGCTGTCTTCTGAGCTTTCTACCAGAATTATATCCAAGTGGACCACAAGCGGGTGGGTTCAGGCTTCCAGGCCCGGTGTAGTGTAGTCGTTCTCAAATGACTGGTGACCAAACCTTTAATGTAATTTAGTCAGTTTTTTTCTTCATTTTTATATTTTTTGGATAACGAAAGACTAATTTCTATGCCCAGAGGTCATCATTTTCACCAAATACTACTACTCAGTAGGCGAGTTTGAAAAAGAAAACACAATAATGACTTATAGCCGATGATTGCAGTTTAAATTACACCAAACTCGTTTCTATTATCCAAGTAGCGAACTATAACGTAATAATTCTCGTTTGATGTGCAGATTACGGACGTGCCGACACGTTGCCACATCTCGTTAGACGCATGTCCCAATCGCAAGGTGTCATCTTGAGTGTGGCGTGGCGTGGCGTGGCGTGGCGTGGTAGCGTAGGAGCAGCGCGCCCGGCAGCCATCGCCTCGATCGCCTCGCGCGCCTCCACTGTGATCTATTAGAGGCAATCGAGAGAACATGCGTCACTCTGTCACAGTATTCGAAACAGAGAAAGCAAGTAATATATACGGGATCCGTTTCGAAGTTTAAAAGAACCGGCACCCACTGTTACTGACGTTGTGGCTTCGAAGACATTAGATCAGGTGGGAGGCCTTGGGTCAATACCTCCAAGTACTGAACGACAGGTCGTTGAATATCGTCGCCGACGCAGCACGCCATCCAAGCGGCGAGGTTCCTCGAGGAACCCACCTTTTTCAATGGGAACAAAATGTACTCGGAGAAAGGAGAGCTCAGTAAGAAGTTAAAAGCATGCAATTGGATTATGACACATCGCATGATAAGTTGGCGAGTTTCAACAATACTAAACTATTTTGTTTAATTTCATGGATTCCACACTTCTTCGTTTTTAAAACTCAAATATCTGAAGGCAAAAAGGAACCTTTAAAATTTTGCTCCGATGTCTGTCTGTGTCACAGATGTGATTTCTAATGCTAGACATACGTATGCAAATTTCGACGCCCCTATGCAATAACCCAATCAATCATGTACTATTAATGATATTTTTAAATTTTATATTTAGCATCTGTGACTCAGGATCTATGTATGAAATTTTTTTCATATTTTTCCTATTGTTTGTTATTTATGAAAAATATCCTCATGACCTCTTTATTGTACTGAACTTTTCTAACTGTCCAAAAAAACAAAATATTGTTACAACTTATCCAAAATTCCATGAAGCACGCCGATAAATGTGAATGCACACCGGCCGGCCATAAAAAGGCAGTTTATTAGCTTCCCGCATTTGCATTTCTTTTGTTTACTTTGTGTTTAGAATATTTGTAATTAGAAAAGCCACCTTTTGTGTACTGTAATCCTTTATGATGGTCGTTAGCCAGATGTGGTTCTTGGAAAACTTCAGTCCACGCGGTCGATTGTTGTATTGTACCGTTTAGTATAAAGCAGTGCCCGAATCGGGGTGAGTCAGTCAAGCGACGATTACGATACGAGCAAGACGTGTGCACATTCGATGAGCTATATAGTGACGGACTTAGCGCATATTATTGAATCGTGCAGTTTGTACTGGTTGCGTCCAGTTATATTTGTACCTGTGTTATACGTATTTGTATAGTTCTAATAAATTCTATAGTAATTCTAACGGCATTTTTAATTCGAGTCCCGCACTCGTAACAATATTATTTCGTGTAAAAATTTGAATATTTCGAGTACTGGATTACGGGGGCATCGATATGTAAAGCAGTCTGAGAGAAGTGTACCATCTGTAGTTGCAATGCACTGTGTCATCGATGCTTCGTCATTTGAATGTAAGTATTCTAATGGGGCGCATTACCGCGGCCGTGCGTCTGCGCCCGCGCCGCCTCACTTCGTCCGATTCACATTCGCACGGGCACAGAGTAAATTGGCACAGGGCTGTCCGTTCACATCTCATTATACTACGGCTAACAGCTATTTGATTCTTCGACCACAAGACATTTTGGTATCTTTAAGATCACCCTCAAATGCCACTGGATTATACGGCCCATACATATACGCTGTTCGATTCAGGTCTAAAATTATGCAAGTATATTGGCTTTCAAATAATTTCTTCATGTATAATTGTAACACGAAAATTGTACCTCTAGACACTTAGATTATATGTTATCTTTCATATATCGATGCAATTTTCTTTAACAGCGTGTAGGAGCTGTAAAGGCCGGATGAAGTTAAATATATGGAATTGTAGACTTAGAAGCCTTTATTAAAGTACAGTAGAACCGCTTTAACTCGAACCTTGAGAAGTCGAAAACCTCCCAAACTCGAAAAAAAATTGTGTTTCCTTCCCTTTAACCTCCAAAATTTGCCAAGTGGGAAACTTCCATAAGTTGAAAACTATAACTCGAAATTTTTGACGTCTCCCTTCAAGTTACACTAGTTGTGCCACGCATGTTCAACCGCGTTAATATAAAGTTAAGGTTTAACGCAATATTTTTTTATAAAATGGTCCCATAGTTTTTGAGGTTGTCATGTTGAAATATTCTGTCTGGATATAAATTTACTTCATTATGTATGAAGGTAAAACCAATGAAAGTTATATGAGAATGCTGATACGAGTAAGCCCTGCGGCCGCGTTGATCGTTGCAATAAAAACTGTTGTAAATGTAGAATAGGAAGAATGCAAAGTATGTTGTTTATAGTACAGTATCGGCATAGTGTTCACATGGGGCGTGCATGTCAGGTATGTCTGAATGACGCCAGTGGCATCCGCCGATGGCTGTGCCTACTCTGTGGTTACAGATATTGAACATGGCAAAGTATGTACACAAAATATACAACAGGTATTGCGAAGGGACAGAGATAGACGCTGCAGCCTACTTAGCCTGTCTTAATATAAATACCGCTCACAATTGTTGTCTGTGCGACTTGCCACAAATAGCCAAGAGTTGCTAATAGTCGTAACATATGAATTCAGCTGTAACTAAGTTGAACCGGCAACTCTAGGGAGTATCCAAGTTCTCCATCTTGAATAATAAATCTCTGAAAGCCACAAGGTGTATTTCTTCACCCTACTACAAGAAAGCACCAGCACTCCAACAACTACTACCACCACCTACCGAGCAACAATACAGAGTCATTGAAATCCCTTCTAGTATGGTGAATTTACTTTCATCTTTAGTCGATGATAAATGTAAATTCTACCTTAGAACCTATCACACTTGGAGAGCTCAATAATAATATATCCTGACCCTCCTATAAAAAGCAAGGCAACGTGTCTGCATCGCGCCGGGTGTTGCAAACGTCCATAGAGCACAAATAGTTAAGCACCTTCCAAGTCCATCACACATACATAACTATGTATGTATATATCTTTATTCGAATATATATTTTTAATTAATGATATAATTACCCTCATTATCGACAACCTTTTGCCAAAAACCAATTGATTTTTATGCAAAATGTATAAAGATGGCATTTTGGATATCTTCAAAATTTTCAAATCTTTTGCCACTTAGAAAGTGATGAAGCGATCAGAATAAATGGAATGGTGCAACAACGGAAGAGTATTGTTACAACTCAGATCCCGACAAACACAAAACCCACTTGCGTATCTGAAACAAAGCACATTTATTACCCGTCGGCATTTGAACTAATAACATTTAAATTCTTTTATGGTCATCTTCTTTTGCTTACTTGTTGGCATACGGCCTATTGTTGTATTATGATCATTAGCCAGGTGTTAAGGATTTAAAGTATAAGCTGATTCTAGGGAATTCAGTCCACGCGGTCGGGCGGACATATTGCATCTGTGCAGTATAAAGCAATGGCCCGATGGAGGGAGCGGCAGTCGAGCGATAACCACGAGCGAAGCAGGACGCGTGTACTACAATCGCGAATCTGATAAGTGACGGACTTTTTTTATTGAATTACGACCTTCTGCATTTGGTTTGGACTTGTTGTGTCCGGTTATATTTGTACCCGTGTTATACGTGTTTGTATAGTTCTAATAAACTCTATAGTAATTGTAACGGCATTTTAATTCGAGTCTCGCGACTCGTAACAGTATGGTGTGTGAGGCAGTACCTCCCACAAAGGCGTTATTCCGCAACACGCTAATGCAAGACCGCAATGCCTAAGACGAGCTCTGAAAAGAATCTAATTAATTAGGGTGGCGAGTACTGCCTCACCCACCATACTCACCCAACGTTGCACCATCGGATTTCCATTTAGTCCGACCCCTTCAACGATTTCTAAGTGGCAAAACATTTGCACATTTGGATGATATCTAAAATGCCATCTTTATACATTTTGTTTCTAAAACAATGATTTTACCCATCCGGCATTGAAAATTTGCATACCAGATGGCAAAAGGTTGTTGATGAGGACATTTATATAATTGATTAAAAATTAAACACCTTAAAAATGTGTGTTTGAATTTTTGGTGGGTTTGGGGTGCTTCTCCTATTTGAACTCCGTTATATCACTTGACTTGTGCAGGGAATTAAGCAGTTTCGTACACTCAAATTTAAACTTCATAATGTTCTTGTTTCACAACTTGGATATTTAATTACTTAAATGAATCATCGCAGTTTATACAATTAAAATGAAAGATTGAACATAAAAGGCAAGATAATTACTTCCTAGATACTAATCATAGACAGATACAGATATGTTTTTAATTTAGAGCAGTGTTGTCGCACTAAATAAAATGTAGTGGACGAGTAAAGGCGCCATAAAATTAACACAAGGAAATTACATTACTATCCGCTTCCCCTAATATATTTGTTTTGCTATACAGGCACCTATATGCCTAATTTCACATTTTTACCGGCTGTTGAATTATCACAGTGGTCCGTGGAAGTTAGACAATGTAAAACTTTATTTATTTTCGAACTTGGATTGTATGAAATTTCATATCTTTTTATATACAAAATTTTGCTGTTTGTGTGTATGCATGCCACTGAACTCTTCCTAAACAGTTGAACCGATTCTCATGTTTTTCTAATGGTTTAGATTCGCAATTGGATTCAGTAGCGGGCGTTGGAATAGGTTTCTAGATTTTTTCTGAGCAGGACAACTAGATCCTGATCGGGCCGACCTGTATATTTATAAATGATTATATGCAATCCAAGAACGACTCGCGCACGGCCAATCGTTATAACTGAAAATAACTATAAGTGATGTTCGTAACTTCGATGCTTTGATTTTAACTGACATAAAATATTGCTCTATATAAAGGGAATTAATCGTCGCAATTTATGATTAATGGACCATTACCCGACTCTGAGTGCGGCCGAGCGTCGCATTATTGAGTCAATAGACTATCGTAGGAGGATATATTACGCATCCGTTTAATTTACCTTATAACTAATGTTCCACATTATGCTGTTGGCCCTCCTGCATGACCGCGTCATGAATACACCAATGACCTTCAGCGTTAATTAAATAAATATTAATCGTTTGACAATTGTAATGTAATCAGGTTTTTCCCTTATCATTGGTAGAAAATTCACATGTCTAATAATTAGTAGTGACGCAAATGAATAGAGAATATCAATTTTCTTAAGCTAAAAACCGAGTTCAAAAGTAACTAAAAAAAAAAATATATATATATTCTACATTCTACAACATCCTGAAGTCGCCGCTAAATAAAAGATAAAAATGACTGTATTTTCTAGTTTGCTGTGGATGCGACTGCTACTCTATGGCTGTAAAGATATATAATAAACTACCAATAAAATACAGAGGAACGTCAGATTTAGAGTTTAACAGAAAAATGTATGACTAGCCATGCAATAGGTGTTTTTATTCGTTAATTAATTATATTAAATTATTGTGGAATTTAGACCCTATATTGTATTATCTATAATTGTAGATATCTTACACCTTTTTTTAATTTACGACTTAAAATTAATAATCTTTTATATTAGGTTGGGGAAAAAGTTTTTCGCATTTTATATAAAAATTCAAAAGGTTTTTTTATAAAGTTTATTCACATTTGACTCAAGTATGTAGGTGCCATTTTGTTGGATAACTTTTTGCCATCTTGTAGGCAGGAACGTGATCCCAACGCTATAAAAATTTTGGGGCTTTTGATCAAAAAACTGCGACAAGTGGTTTTGGCAGTCCTCTCGTGATGTTAACCTGACACTGCCTAAGGAATTCTGCAGGAATATACGGCGGATGCATGAACACCTCCCAGCCAAACTCTCGTATTTTTTGCTGAGTAGCTAAAAATGTGTGAGGTCTAGCGTTATCATGGTGAAAAACCACACCCCTTCTGTTGATTAATTCCGGCCGCTTTCTCTCAAATTTTTGCTTTAATCTCATCGGTTCTTCGCAGTACAGTTCAGAATCGATGGTTCTGCCTGGCGGTAACAGCTCATAATGAATAATGCCCTTGCAATCCCACCATACATACAGCATCACCTTGTTGCGAGTTAACCCGGGTTTCGCCACAGTCTGTGAAGCCTAACCGGCCTTTGATCACGATCTTTTTTGCACGTTCTTGTCGTACGTGATCCACTTTTCATCACTAGTTATCAGCTTCTTCATAAATGGTTCGGTTTCATTACGTCGTAATAAAGAATCACAAATGAGTACACGGTTCATTAGGTTTCTTTCAGTGAGCTCATGAGGCACCCAAATATCGAGCTTTTTTGTGTACCCAGCTTTTTTCAAATGCGCCAAAACCATTTTGTGATCAATTCCCAGTTCTCCAGCTACATCGTAACTTCTAGTATGCCGATCTTGCTCCACTTTTTCAAAAATGGCATCAATTTTGTCCGTAACAAGGCGACCAGAGCGACGTGCATCTTTGATATCAAAATTTCCGGATTGAAAACGTTTAAACCAAATTTGCGCTACTCTCACAGATACTGCATTAGGTCCATAAACATCACAAATTATTTTCGGGGCTTGTGTTGCATTTTTACCTTTTTTGTAGTAAAATTTTAAATGTATCGAATTTCTTCATTAGAATCACTCATTTTAACAATAAGAAAAACAAATGAAAATCACGCATTTTCCTAATTTGAATTTGGAATTGTCTTCTTTAAAATTGAAACTTTTTAATGATACCAAAACCAGCCAGATACAAATGGTATAGCCAAAGAGATCTTATTACAAGTTCATACATACTATATGCGAAAAGACTTTTTCCCCAAGCTATTATTAAAATTTTATATAGTACCTAAATATTTTAGATTGTATAGATTGAAATTGTTACTCTATTTATATTCAATTTATTTGACTTTAATTGCATGCATGATTTAAAGTTGTAAAACACATATATGTAAACATTTGTACGACCATAGATCAGATACGGTGATACTAGTCACACTGTTTTTTTTTTTCAGTCGGGGGAAATGCATTTCGCACATACCGGGTCCTTTGCTAGGGATTAGACCGTTGTTGATCATGGAGGCTTTCCACTGAGGCAATCCAAACAATAATCAACCGGCTTGTGTGGAGACTCGACTAATCAATACCCCACTAAAACCACCCTCCTCCCATGTGCCCCGCGTTTATGAGTAGGAAAGGCATGAAATACAGAACGTAGTTACGCCCACACCGATCCTAGCGCACAAGTGCTTGAGAGTGCCCCGGGAGAGGCAAACTCACTTCGTCAACAGGAGTAAAGACTCCTCTGCTCCCTGGATGCTAGAGGGCCCCTGCAGCGGTATTTGGTCACACTGTTTTATCAACTATCGTCGACATACCACTCCCTGTGTCTCTGCAAATACAGATTCATTTATTAAAATCGTTTTGCTTGACACGATGTTATAGAAAACATTTATTGTTGGAATTTACTCCTTAAGAATCGATTTTCAGATAAAGCTCTCGCTATGGAAATTTTATGAGGAGATAAATTAATAGAAGTGTTAACTCAAAAGCGTTACATTTTTCTGCGCACCGTACCTTGTTTACTTTTTAGTTATGTCTTAACTTTTGCTATTATTTCTAGTCTAGATTTTTTTATTATACAACGTTACAATATGTATATGTATCATAATTAAGTACCTACTTATTTTAGGATTGTCATAAAACTGACAAAAACGTTATCTATTTAAATTTAAGCTATTCCTTAGTATAGCTTTCGAATCCCAGGTGCCATAGTAATGAATATTATATGGGACCACTTTAAAGTTTCACTGAATCTAACGCAACATTGTCAAAATCGGTTTAGAACTAAGAAAGACATGGCTTAATATGAACCCGTTTAAATGACGAATTGGGACCCCTCCTAATGTTATTGAAGTCACTTAAAAGAATATAGTAACTCGGTAGTAGTAGGCTTATAATATTGTAACCGGCCAATGTGATTGTAATGATTGTTTGGCGGTCCCGTTGCGCGGGCGCAGCTCTCGCCGCTCCATTATGCGCCGTATCATTACCCTTCGTCGATATGCCCATTCCGAATGATACACGCGCGTAATCGAGTGAGGAATTGCGTTGCCCGAAATATACGACGTTTAATTGCTAAATTATATTCATCACTTCGGACTGTTTCGAATCTAATGTTATTTATTTAACTTAATTAAGTGAACTTAAATTAGACTCGACTCGACTAGTTTAGACGAATGATAAATGTCAAGCTCAAGTTGCACAATTCCAAGTTGCGCTACTAATGTTGCGTAAAATCAATGCATATCTTTGAGACGAATTTTGTTCCTCTAAGTTATATCCTTGCCTTTGTTCTGAAAATTCACAATACAAACCGCCAACAACGGTGCCCTCCCCTCGCGTCTTCGGGTCGCGTACTCGGCGATGACAGATGCTACTGACCTCGCTTGGCGTCCCATTGCTGGCACCGTGACATGGCTGATAGCGGTGGCGCTTCTGTTTTTTTTTGACTGCATGAGTTCAGCAGACAGGCAGACGGCCCACTTGATGGAATGTGGTTACTATCGCCTATGGACATTTGATACACCAAATGCGCTGCTGCTCTCTTAAGGGATCCTGGGACCTGGCTAGTAATGCCGGAACGGAACTCAAACTTGTTATGCTATATTCAAATGTCTTAACTATATTAATGTAAATTTCTTCAAAATCCATTTCGTAGTTTTTGCGTGAAAAAGTAATAAACATCCACAGAGATGTCGTTTATGATATAATATCAATAGAACAATAAATGTAGCATTTATTATGAGGACAGTTGAATAAATGAATTGTCTACAGTCGACCAATGTTTTGCCCAGGATAGGCCCTTCTCCCGATAATGCCGCCGGGTCGGGGTCCGTTACACATTGTGCAGTGCGAGTAATGAGTGCAGTCGAACGGGACCCTAACGTACGCGCAGGTGCCACTAACGGGACCTTAAAGGTCACGCCGCGACCCCGCTCCAACGGACGGACAACCCTGCCCACAACAACAATTACTCGCTAAAAGCTATTTGCGTTGTTATAAGTGAAGAGCCCTCGACAGGCACTGAAGATGAAATAGGATCAGTTCTTTGATTCTGGTTGAGTTCTATTTCTGCACTGTAGTTGATGATTAAAGGGGAGTTAATCAAGCAAAAGGATGTTCTGAATAAAATCGTTGCCAACGGGGAAACCCTGATCATTAAATGATCGCCTGTTGCCCCGTACAAAGCCGACCATGGACGTCATTGGAACAATGTTTTACTTATAGGATTTCTGTCATAAAACCCCGTCTTTTATGGTATCTTAGTCATTTTGACCCATATTAAAGAAACAATTGTTTCCATTCGTTCGTCTGTCACACGTGTCACCGCTGTATTTTTTTCAAATGACATCTACGTGCAGTCTCGAAATTAGGGAATTTCTTACCAAAATTTTTTGATTGGAGTCTCTGGGATGTAGAAATTTGAGCCAAGTTCTAAAATGTATATATCTAAAGCTGACTTGAACACCTACATAGAATTGGGGAAGAAAAGCAGTCGATCGCCCCAGATGGCGTTGGAGTGACGAAGTGGCGCCTGCGCCTATGCCTGACAGGAGACAGTGCTGAACAGAAAGGAGTGGAGTATTCTCGTTTCGGAGGCCAGAACTCATCGTGGGTCGTTGAGCTGCAGCAGTTAGTTTAGTTGGTTACTAAACTGTATCTAATAACGTCGACGATCAGGACGTCAAATCAGTTCTGGCATGATAAATTCATCAAAATAAGACAATCTCCCAAACTCAATCTGAAATCCTTGAACCATACTCCAGCAACGAAAAAAAAGGAATACGTTAAAAAACAATTGAATGAATAATTCTAAGTATTGCTATTAGACTATACAAGGAAGCTTGTATTGCCAGGAGCTTGAACATATTCAAATTCAAAAGTTTTTATTCAAAATAAGTACCACTGGAGAACACTTTTTGAATGTCATACATATAATTTAAAATTTAAATTTACTTCCTATTTTATGTACACCGCTTCGCAACGTGTAATTGCTTTTAAGAAGAAGAAGCGGCAAGAAACTCCCCAGCAACACGTCTAGCTAAATATTGTTTTTCTTTAAATTTCTTATTCTATTTATATCTCAAGTTGTCTTTTTTTTATAAGTTGTATACAGAAGTATGTTACAGAATTACTTTTGAAGAACTAATGGAGTTGTAGCAAACAGTGCATACTCAATAAGACCAAGACACAACAAAAGGAATATAATAATGACATGATGTAATAAAATTTTATGTTGCAAGCTTATAAAAGCTCTTGAACGCGAATGACCGTTGCTACGATTGTAAAACATGCGTAGCACGATGACTGCATTAAAATGGAAACAATCTGTCGCTTGAACTACCCTTTGGAAGGTGACAACTTGTGCAAAGTTTGGAGACGAGGGGCGATTCAGGGCCCCGACGCTCGAAACGCATTACGTTACACGCCGTGTAGACGTGAGACGTCTACTCGTGCCCCCGTTACAAGGTACGGTCTGCGAAAGACGGAGCGACGCCCGGTGTCATTGACACCTTTATTTGCATCATTATTTATACAATAATTGAATTTTAGATGTCATTCAACTACTATTGCCTGATTTAAGTTTCTAGGTTCTTCTTGAAGATTATTTAGGTCTCAAAGGACAGATATATTAAATATATGATTGTACACCTATATTATTAATCCAAAGCTATCGGTTATATAGGTAATAAAAGATGGCAACATGTGTCTTGATCCACACAGTCAAGAGTTCCGTTAATATAGATTTATAGAACTATATAATACATTTATTATTTTTGCCATTAATAACAAAAATACACACTGAAATTATTTTTTTGTCTCTTATTACTTGTTAATTTTTTTGTATTTACGGAATATCACATGCACAATAAATGTGAAATATAAGTAATTACTCAACTTCGCCCACACAAGGTTAGTAGCTCGTCAGTGCAACTTGCAGAACGATAGTCACACTTACGCTTTTATAAATACAAAAATGTAGTTAAATTGGGCATCAAAATACGGTCGCTTTTTGGTAGACCGCTGACATTATCACGTTAATCTAATACTTAAACCAAAAATAGTTTCGACTATAACTGTTTTCAGTAGCATTTATTAACGCCTCCCAAAATATACAATATAATTAAACACTAAAATAGATAAGAAACATATATCTCATTGAAAATAATGCAATCTACGTTGTAATGAGTTCGTGATTTGCGCAAACCGGGTATTTTTTGCGACAAGTCGACTGGATAGTGGATTTGCTGTTTAATTTTGCTAAAATAATAACATATACTTGTATCCGAGCAAACAGATAACGAGAGTAGGTATCATGGTACATATGTAAATGCTACACTAATTAACATTCAAATAAGATAATAAAATTTAATTATTGTTATAATATGTTTTTACGTCGTCCGTGCGCTCTGCGAGCACTTCGGATATTATTACTCGAATCTTAATTCATGCATATTCATGGGCAGTCAAGGCTATGGACGCTCTGTCAGAACTTGATAGTCTGTGCTACAGTCCCTGGTTATACCTATTGGTAGTATGATGCCCGCTGAAACTACACGGTTATCGCGGCATACTACCAAACCTAGGATACTGCTGAGTCCGCAACACGAGGCCCAGGAGATGATGCACGAGCAACTTTTGATTCTCACATCGACCACTAGTTTATAATTTCAGATATAGTATATCAATTGTACTCATCAGACATGAAATTTAATTAAATGGGTTTTTTGAGTCCTCTTGCGGCAGGTAATCGTAACTCCCTCATAATTGGAAATAGTTTTGGGGTGATTTGGTTCGCCTTCCACTACCGTCGACAATCCCCACTACCAGGCAACTTAGACTACCGTTTAGCTTTCGAAGGAGAGAACCTCGCGTAATTTGCTGTCTGTACACTTGTACGCAAAATCGTTTGGTCTGGTGGTAACGCGCCACATTCTCGTCTACACAACTCATCACTGGCAACATCTCCATCCTCACTTCCTTCAGCTATGTTGCAAATTTTTACTTTTAAATATGCATATGGCACCTGTTCATTCTTTATTTAATATAATGTTAATTAAAAAGGTTCGACCAATTTACAGGAAAGTCCTAGTGTTATTCACCATGAAGTTGTATTAAAGCATTTAGATAATGATATTGGGAAGTATATCGTAATTGGTACAGTATCTCGCACAATTAGAAATGACCGTAACAGCTTCAAATCTCAGTTTAGATCATTTCCTAGAAGTAATCCGTAAGACTATTAAGATCTATTGAGATATAAATCAATACAGTTTTTAAGTACAACATTCGTTATCCAAATCGTAGATAACATCTAAATCGGTCCAATAGTTTTTACACGAGTCCCGAGCAAACAGGCAATATTCTTCAAAACATGCTTCGTGTTCTACAATGATTTTTATTATTCTACCTAAGATGGATTTTGTTGATGTATTTTGACTGCACTACAAAGTCGCGGTAGCGTAATGGCTAGCGCACGCGTCCCATGCTCAAATGGGCGCGGGTTCGATCCTGTCCGGAAAGCATTCACCACTTGGCAGTTTTCTGACCTAATGTGCATATTGTTACAATTGAAGTCAAGGAATACATCGTGATACAACCTGCACAACTAGATAACCGATGTGTGAACCGGAATACTGTCCGTTCCCCCAATAGTGGGAGGCCCGAGCCCAGCAGTGGGACATTTATGGGCTGCTATTATTATTATTATAATAACTTACAGTTAAAATTTTACAATATCTCAACTATAATTAATTAATAAGGTATAGCATCGTTACTTCGAGATTATTCTAAACGTAATTGTTCGTGTTGGTTGTTGTTTTGTTGTGTTGTTTGTAGTGAAAAGGACAAACAATTGTAAGAAATGAAGTTATTGCGCGATCAGAGCCCCCTGGCTCCATGAAAGCAACTTTCATTTATTGCCCGTCATAACAGTTGTACAATTTTGCTTATTTTATAAAAGTAACGGTCTATTGTGCGATTTTTACTTTTGTACCGTTTTTTGTCGCATGCATAATAAACTAGAAAGTCCCTTGTTTTTGTCGTGAAATACTTTCTTTAAAAAAACCTCCCCATTGAATCCCTCGTTAGTGGTTGGAAAAACTGTGCACCTCGTTAAAGGTTAATGTATTTGTTACTATTAAAAGTCCATTGCTGAATAGCAGCGAAGGTTGTCTCCTTAAATTTTCAGCGGTGGGTGGCGTGGAGGGGGTGACGCCGTGGGGGAGGGAGGGGCGGTCACGCGCACCTTGCATCGGCTTGTAATTAAACTCCGATTTATTGAAGTATTAATCGCCGCTTACAAATAGCAAGGCGAAACATAATAAGTAAAATTAGTTGTATGGTTGTTTTTGTTGATTTTGTGCGAGATTACGTTCATACTTACACCGTATATGTAGGTATATTTCGCATGTGTATCGATAGTCTAACGGAAGGGTTCGTATTAACGTGTTTATTAATGTAACCGCCCAACATGGACACGTTTAATTCTTATCCACTGTGTATTTTTTGAGTGTCTATGATGGCTATATTAAGGTACACTATTATTTTGCCTTTGTAATAGGAATGACAATGAAATACGTGTTTGCTTATAAAGATGTATTTTACGTTTGACTATAAATAGAACTGTTAGGATAAATATGAACTCAACAGTGCTCAGTGTGATAAAAATGAATTAAGCGTAACGAGTTCTTTTAAAAAAAAAGGTCAAGTGCGTGTCATCACACACATACACTCACACACACACACACACACACACACACACACACACACACACACAGTTATAAGAAAGAAATGTAACTAAACACACCCTATATCTTCATAACTACTTAATATATTTTGTTTAAATCAATAATTGTCGTTGTATTTCTCCAATTTGATCTGTTGATTTTTTCATGTTTTATGCCTTTGTTTAAATGTTAGAATGAGATTACTTTTTAGAACTTTGGAAGGTATATATCTTCATCTATTGACTTACTTTAAATAAAATCGTATACAATTCTAATTCCACTTTAACATCACTGAAATCAATATACTCATTTTTCCAAATATCACCTATGAAGAGACAAATAGTGTTAGAAATAAAAATTGCTGTCACATGCATGGACAGGCGGACAGACGAAAAAACGACGAACGGGTGCACATGTAATAAATTATAAAAATAAAGTTTTTATCATTTGATCACGGAACTATAAATACAGATTTACGTTACAAAATATATTGATTACAGTGAAACTCACCCGTGTCCATTGTGGCGTGGGTGAGTGCAAAGTCTCCCAGTGAATGTTGCGCGTGCGCATCGTCCACCATCTCCCACCCCCGCCTCCTTTCCCAGTCTAAAACAGACCGTGATGACAAAAAGTGAATATCGAATGAACTCCTTTCCCCGGCATCCCCTTCATCGTACTGCTACGACTAACGGCACCCGAGTAGCCCTTCAGCATAGACAATTAGAGCACTAGTTCGTCTCTGTTCACAATAACGGAACACATCCCCATTTCTGGAGGGGTTTTCTAAATATTATTTGTACATGTTATTCCTTCTTTTCTCTTCTCTCGAAAATATGACCATATTTCCGAATATCCTCCTGCACACACTTTATCTTACTATGATAGTTCTTTTACAGTGCAGGCAGTCGAACTTTGGAATATGCTGCCTCTTACTATCAGAGAGGCCAAATCCTCTTTAGAACTATATACTCAAAAAACACTATTTCTCCACAAATAGCTATGTCTGATTAACACAATATAATTATGCTACTACATTTATTACATTGACTTATATATTTTGAAATATATTATTGTATATGTATCTATGTATGTATTTGCATATTTATTTCTTAAATTACTTCGAGTATTTATGTATCTATTGCCTTTTTCCTGCACCACCTATATCGCCTGTTTCAAATTTCTTTGATTTAGGTTGAGAGATCGCTTTGAGCGATAAGGCCGCCTATTGTATTGCCTAGAAAATATTGAAATATGGTCTGTTTTTGTAATTGTATATTTAGGTGTGCAATAAAGTGTTATCTCTCTCTCTCTCTCTCTCTCTCTCCCTCTTCTCAATGTCATTATCAAAATATTGAATAGTGTTTCTTATAAAACATATTACTTTTTTCATCTTTATAAGTGGCAAACAAATATTGCATATACGTCCACCTTACATAGTACTCAAATACAGTCCTTTTTCGTCGACTGACGACTGTTTGTGCGCTGCTTCAAAGTCACAATAAAATTATGATTGGGTTAATAAATTGAGTGCACTTTTAAAGCAGGTGAACAACAGTCGCGTTTGGTGACATATCATGAGGACAAAACTGGGGCGATACGATCTGTACCAAAGTTGGAGTGAAGATCTGCTTTGACAGGATCAGCGCCATTTCTTTTGGAAAAAATCCTAAATAGAAAGAGAGACTTTATTTGAAGAAATAGCGACGTAATTACATTTCTTAAACATTATTATACACAGAGCATATTTTGAGAATTTTACGCCGCATTTTCAGCAAACAAGGTTTGCACTCAGCAATTGGATGAATACTCCCATTGACATTTTTACTATTTATTAGGCACCATAAATATCCACGCCTTTGAAACGTCTCTATAGTTTTTATGTATGTATAATGTGTATTTGTGCATCATATATATTGTTACGAGTTGCAGGACTCGAATTAAAATGCCGTTGGAATTATTTATAGAATTTATTATAACTATACAAACACGTATAACACAGGTACAAATATAACTGTACACAACCAGTCCAAACGTAATGCACGATTCAATCACACGCGCAATGTCCGTCACTAACGTCTTGCTTCGCTTGTGGCTATCGTTAGACTGCCGATCTCTCCATTGGGCCATTGCTCTATACTGCACCGATACAATATGGCTGCCCGACCGCGTAGACCGAATTTCTTAGAATCAGTGCGACACACCTGGCTAATGACTGCCATAAAAGATTACAATACACAATGGGCTGTTTTCTAATTACAAATTTTAAACACGAAGTAAACAAAAGAAGTCCAAATGCAGAAAGGTAATAGTGTGCTTTTATGGTATGCAGGTGAATCTACTTTTGTCGGTGTGTAAGTCTTAACAATATGAATATTATAAATATATATATACAATATGAATATCTGTATATTATTATTTTTTAGTTACTAATATAATATATACAATATATACTACATAGGGGACACTTCAGCAGGCATTGTGTTAATAAAGAAATTACATTTATATCAGAGCTTATCATGAACTCGTTAAAGTGGTGTTGCTTTTGTAAAAGAACATTGTAAAGCGTAAAGTGTCCAGTATTTGGCGAAAATCACATTAAACAGAGTTTATTGTCTATGTTATAAATAAATAAGTAGAAATATTCTAGGGCAACCATGTTTGAACGTAGTATGTTCTCTGGGCGTGGAGTGCGCGTGTTGAAGCTGAGAGTGATGCGAGTACAGACGCGTTACAAACACACACATAATACAATATGCACGACAGCACAACGGATAGGTGCTGAAATCACACGAATAGAATAAATTAAAAAATATGTTACTCATTAAAAATGTTCATATTATTTAATTATTCAATAATTACACCTAATTTTGGGTAAATATGCAATAATTCACCAGTTTCTTTTGGTTTTGTGCTGCTAAACGAGCTCGTAATTAATATTTAGAGATAATTAGTCATGTTCGTGCAATTACAACACAGATGGCTGTCGGAGTTATGAGGTGCTTGCCCTGTGCCGCCGCTGCCGTGAATTGTCTTTATTGCGCGGCCCACCTGATGGAAAGTGGTTGAAATCGTCTGTTCACGTTTTCAATATCCGGGGCCAAGGCAACGCGTTAGCAACCTCTAGGATAAAAGAGAGGGTCAGAGGAGGAATGGGCTAGGGCACGTGGTCATCGGAACCCTCGTTTATCGTTCAAAACAAAATTGTCTCAAGGCCAACTGTTTCACGGCGATATTCTGTGTGAGTGTATCACTCCGATTGATTCAAGGTTTAAGGTCAAGTTGTTGTTGAAAAAGACGATAAGATTGTCTTCTCTTGATAACATAGGATTTACTTACGTTATGTTATTTACTTTGCCTGTCACCCGTAGAGTGTAAAACGCTTAAAGAATACCTCTAGGAAGGGTTACATATTTGTGCCGTTTGGAGTTGAGGTCCTTGTGGTCCATCGGCAAAGGGTTTCTTCAAAGAAATTTGTATGAAACTCTTTGATACCACCCGTGATCAGAAGGTTGGTTCGTATTTCGCGCAACGGATCTGGGCACGCTTATATTTTATAATTTAGTTTTATTTTCTTTCATTGTAAAACAAAAATACTACATTTTCTTCAAATTTCTTTTAAGAAAAACAAAACCACAAAAAGTGAATATCCCTTTAATATTACAAGCTCCGAAAATCAGATTCAGGAGCATTAATTACCTTTCAATTGTAAAAAACGACTCCTAAGCCACGTATACACTTTCCAAGCATTTATTTTACTTTTGACAGCTCGATGACTATGAAGTATAGTATATAGTTATCATTATTTATAAACTGCAAAAACGTCGGTATGTGGAATCTATTAAACCTAACCAAGGTTTATCTGGAAGAGATCACTTTCTAGCGAAAAGACCGCCTTAGTAGGCACTACCTATATTACTTTGTCTTCCATTTGCATATGCGTTGGCGTGCAAAAATAATTAGCGAACCTTTTATCATTACACCACATATTGTGGTGGAAAGACACGTGTCACACGTATGATGCAATGAACTAGTGCACCTGCAAAACGACCGAGATCCCGCACGCACGCACCACGGTCTCTTGAGAGTAATAAAATTCACCTCGCTGAGCCATGAATAATTTTCTAATGTTATTTTTACGACCCCAAAGGGGGGTTAATTGGGAGCTGAACAGGTTTTTTAACGCACATAATAAGTATCGCGCCCCGCGTTGCGCCTCGTTACGAAGGTCTTTCGCGTGGCGGAGCGTGACGCGAGCGCCGGCTACCTGTCTTCGTCCGTGCAATATAAAAGCAACAAAAACATGCAAACACACTAATTAGGAGCCCCGTAGCGTCGTCTATACGTTGTATTTGTGGTTATGATTATTGCAGTGTTTCGGCGAAATATTTTGCATACCGGTTTTACCAAATACTAGTTTTAGCAACTGATGACTGTAATTTAATTATAACAAAGGTTTTTGTATACGAATTTTGGCATCCAGCAGCGCGTAAAGACGCGACTTATTAAGATGAAATATTTTTCTTGTTTGCTAGTCTTGTAGTCTACCGATAGGCAAAAACCTCTACGTTTGCCACGTGTCAGTCTGTCCATTTGTGTGTCACAGACATTTTCCATGAGTTTTTATTACTACTTTTTGCTATGGCCAGCAAAGATCTGTTATTTTTATAATAATCATAAGTATCTGAACAAAAAGCGCGACAATTGAGTTAGCGATGAAAATATAGTATATTTCGTATTGTATAATTTGTTTTATAATATATACTATAATTGGCTAATATATAGTATAACACTATATATCATAGTACGGTTGGCAACCCGACATCGAGTTTGGCGGGAACTAATCGTGTTTCGTGCGATGAGTTAGGGGACTGATGACCCGCTTTGCCTACCCTCTATCCTACCTTCTTATCCCATTTCCTTACTATCCCATCCCCGTCTACTCCACCCCAAAGGCTGGCAAAACAGGTAACAATTAATGATGGACATCATATATAACTGAGAGTTAAATTTTCTTATATACTTTTACTTTCATGTGGGTTTGTTTATCAGATCCGGAAATTATGGCGATATTTATTTAATGAATTTTTAAAATTTAAATTATAAGTTTTTTTTTATAAATCGGCAGACAAACACACACACACACACACTGTATATCCCCAAATTAAGCAAGTTACACTTGTGTTATGGGTAATATACAACGGACCATTCTGGGGCCAATCCCAGACACCCAGGCCATAGTAAATAACGGAGAAAATACGTTTCCGAAATTTACTATACCAGGAATCGAACCCGGAGCCTCTTCGTTGCAGTGAGGTAAGCCGGCAAAGGCTTAGCCCGCTCAACCACAGAGGCCGTCAAAAGTGAGCGAGTGAGTGGGCAGATTTTAGTTTCCAAAGTCGTTCAAACGTTGTATCACACCTGATTCAAATTTTTGTACTATGAAGTGGAAAGTTATAAGAAAATTTGGGGTTCAACAATACTTTTAACGAATAATATACTTGTAAGTAGTTGCCTTCAAATGTTTATGGATCTGTGGCTGAACCACGAAAGTGTGTGGATGTTTATCATCTTTTCGGAACCCTCTACATCACGGATTGCCGCGCACTACTACATTAAAATTAAAACTTAGCAACTGGCATTGATTTTTAAGTGAAATTTTGTGCATTTATTCTCTTACTAGGCATTTGCTGATATATTGTTTTTGTGCTGTATTGTAAAGTTTGTTGGAATAGACAAAAGCTAGCAACTTTTGTAATAGTGCAGCTGAAATGACGGTCCAACGCATGAGCCGATTCTGATGCAGGCGTTATCTGAGGCTACGTGTGAACCGTTTGATTAATTAACATTGTACTCGCTTTAATAATTGTAGCATTACTATTAATTTTATTTTTGGCGCATTTTATACTTTAAATTGATAATTAGGTTCTTAATTATATATTAAGCAAATTAATATGGTTTCCAAGAGTTAATTAAAATATGGAACTTTGGATATTTCGAGATTAACAGCAAAAAACATTCAACATTTCTAGTTCTTATTCACAATTGTGCGCCACAACGTGTTAATTGAATTATGCTAATCGTCAATTTGTGGAGTTATTATCGTTATTTATCTGTTTATGATGGAAACAACACGAGTAAGGAGAAAGCTAAGTTCAAGTAGTAAAAGTTGAAGGTTCTGAGTCCATAACGGTAGTCATACACAAAATTTGCAATCGATCTGTGAAAAAATCGCATTGGAATTCGATTTTTTTCGTTCCGGTCATTTTAAATCATTGCCAAAAAAAAAAACCCGCGGGATGCCCAAGACAAAACCCTAGACGTTATTTTTGATTGTAAGTTGTCGTGGGCCACTCATGTAAATGAAGTTAGCGAAAGAATTCATTTTTCTATCCAAATAAACTCGAACGCCTTCAGAACTTGTGCATTTTTGGTCTGCGAAAGTTCGATCATGTTTCTGCATTTACCTTTACCTATTACCTTAAGCGGCTGCCAATTCATCGTCGACGCGACCTTCACGTAGTTACATTTTTGTATAAAATCTTACTAACCCTCTTTCTCCTTCCTATCTTTGTCAACATTTTGAATTTCTTGTTACTTCTGACAAACATTGTAGAACTTCTAAATCGCTTCTTCTCAAAGCTCTTTTTTCTCCGTCCACGCACTTAGATTCTGGAACGCCCCGCCACATACGATCCCAGATAGTTCACCGGAGAGCAATTTAAAAAAAAAGTCAAAGTGCACTATTTATCTTAAATTATTTTTATATGTGTATCTTGTATATAATTGTTTTTGTTAATCTATTTATATTATATGTTATATAGTTAAATCGTAAAATATCTGTAGTGTACACAACCCTGTCTCTTGCTTCTCCTCTTGTCGCTAGACTCATAGGTTTGCTGGAAGAAAACTCTTTTAGGGTTACATCTTTTAGGGTTGTACATCCACACTATTCTATAATTTTGTATGTAACGTCTTGTGTACAATAAAGAACAAAAAGTTGTGCAGTTTTTAAGTCTAAAATTTTGCTTTCAATCAATGAAAACCGCATTGAAATCGGTCCAGTAGTTTTTACGTGAATCCCGAACATATCGACAAACAGAGAAGAAATAAAAAAAATGCATCGTGTTCTCTATCGTTTATATAATGTATTCCAGTTGCTTTTTTTTAATAGCTTCATTGTACAGACACCGCATTTTTAGAATTTTTAATTATTGTTTGAACATTAATCAATAAGCTGTTTGACTTCTCACAATGATCATATCATAAAGCAATACACCCAGTATTTCCCACAGCGTTATGATGTAGGTATTTTCAAAAAGGGTGTCATGAAACCCATTGTACCTTAGGTGCAGCAAATATCTATAGGTGACGATGACTACTTTCCATCAGGTGGACCATAAGCAAGCCGTACTCCAGCAATAAAAAAGCCAGGCACCACGTAATATATAATGATTGCTAATATAGTTACCTATCTATTATAATTTGACTGTCTCCTTACTTGGTATGAAATTATCTCCTTTT
The DNA here is from genome assembly GCA_039645545.1 of Dendrolimus houi. Lineage (NCBI taxonomy): Eukaryota > Metazoa > Arthropoda > Insecta > Lepidoptera > Lasiocampidae > Dendrolimus > Dendrolimus houi. The sequence goes on along the minus strand of CM077128.1, from coordinate 23,543,877 downwards.
TTTCAAAGTAAAATAGTCAAAAAAACATTAATGGCTTTGAAAAAACCTTTTGCTCGTAAAAAGAGAGGACGAAATTCATCGATCATTAGCTTTTAAAGGTAACAATAGTTTCTAAGAAACGGAATAAAAAGTGAAAGAATAGTTGGAGATTTCTTTGCAGATTGCGAAACATTTAAATACTTGTATTTGCAGGTACCTTACGTATGAGTATATTTTGGAGCAGCTTTTAATCTAGAACTAGACAATATAGACGACTTCAAAAGAAACTCCTAATCAGAAGAGTAGGAGTAAAAAATATTTACTACCACGATTATATTTGTACCAAGAGAGAGAGAGACGAAGTCTTGCACTTAGTAGTCTGATGAATATTAAAGCAGGTGTTAATGCCACAATAGTCGATTGTTACACGAGAGGTGAGAGTGACCTATTTAGGTATGAGATAATATTTCGAGCGCCTAAATAGGCCTTTCATCCGAGGTTAACACTCTGAATTTAATTTCGAATATGAGGAAAGTAAATAAAAACTGATTAGTTAAATAATCAACCACTTCTCTAATGAGATCAGGCGTTAAATTCATATCTAAATCTGTTGAACTTATTAAATACATCACATATGAAACCTTAAGTAATTTCTTTTCTGTGGCATTCTAGCAGCCGGTATTTTTTTGTCGCTGATGATTGTAAATGTTTAGCTCAAATTTATGTATATTAAATAATAATTTAGTGAAAAGTAATTTTAAATAAATGTAAAATGATGTTAAAAAATTGTTAATATTTTCTTAATGAAATTTAAGCCGCGATTAAACAGTGGCTGTAGAAAAAGTTGGGGCATGAGTCGCACGTATTATCTATGGTTCGCATAGTTTTTAAATGTTTTGACGGCAGGAAAAATCGTTTCCCACGGACGAAAGTACCGTTTTCATCCCTGTGATCTGGCAACTCCCGGCGTACTTTCAGAATATGAGAAATGAAGAAGAATTTTTTTTATTGCCGGAAGCAAGCAAACATACTGACTACCCAGTTCTTGCTATAGATGTTTGTAACACCAGGGGCGACTCAACGCGTTGCCAGCCTTCAGGATAGGATAGGGAGGATGATGTTGGAGACTGGGCTAGTGGGATCGCTCTCACCGTACAACACAAGGCTATCTCAAGGTTAACAGTCTAATGCTGATATTCTGTGTCTGCTTGGTACCGTACCATACCCATCGAGTAGGCCTTAAGGGCTGTAATCAAGGTATTGATTCCAGCATGGGTCTGCCATGTCGAACTTTTTGAAGAACGCCATTGTGTTACCTATTATACCTACTTTGCACATGAGACTCCCAGGAACTCACCAACTTAAACGTAGATTTTAATGTATTTTATAAATGCACAATACGACTTTTTATGCATAGACTAATGCATTATAGGTGCAAAAAATACCTTATCAATTAAACGAATTTATACCTTATTTCTTACCAGATAACGGTTATCTACAAATGAACATTTTCTCATGAAAGGAATAATACATTTGCATACACGTACTTTTGCAGTTTTTTGTGCACACGCCGGCCGGCACATCCGCACGTCAATCACGTGCGCCTTTTGAAAAAATAAAGCGTTTATTCTTTACCTGGTCACAAAAGCATTTGCAGGGAAAGCTTAGTTCTGCCGCGTGACGTGCAAATGCATTTATCTCAAAACTAAAATTTGGAGATTTTAAATTAAAAGTACTTTCAAATAGCTTTAGTTTTACTTGAAATTACGTGTGTTCTTAATCATTTTTAGGGGTGAATCAGATACTTAATTAGATTACAAAAGACCTGGTCTGTTTGTCACTTTAAATAATGTTGTCAGAAATACGAATTTAAGCACACCCACAGAAAACTTATGAGTGCATAAATACATAAAAGGAAAACTACATAACAAGATATTTAAAAGTTGACTTGACTTATTTTTAAACTAGGATTTACAATCGAAAACGTGCAAAAGCTATCAGAACAAGTTTATTATCGTCGGTTAAAATTTGACACAAGCTCCAAACGAGTAATGTCCAAAATTCAAGGCAAGTGAACGAATAGTAAGATATAACTGGCCCTTATTCCCCAAGTAACTCCTCTCTTTTTCACCTCAAGCTGTTTGTGCCAAGCTCCTGCAATTCGGTAATACTTTATAACTTTCGAAAGCGTATCCTATTCATAAAGTAGTTAAATTTCGTAACGATTTCCTTCGAAACGACTCGTCAAAGAGACATCGCATTTAATCATTTGCCTACGTATACGAAGTTAGCAAAAAATATTCAAAAGATCAAAAACGCATCTCTTGCAATTTTACCTGTGGGAGAAGTAAAAAATATCTTCTATTGTGTTTTAATCTATGCGCGCCGGGGAACGGGGCTCGGGGGGTGACAGGGGTGAGATAACGAATTGATTTGTTTTGGTGATGATTAGATTCAAAGCTATACTCAGAAGCTTCTTAAAATTTTATGGAGATGTCCACTGGACCTTTAATTTATAGTGGGTAGTAAAAATGCATCTGGCATGTATTTAGGTATTATTCTACCCATAGCCATACATTACACTACATAACGACTGATTCGCGCATGTGTCTAGTGTCGTTCAAGATATCCGGAATTTAGTTCGCAAGTTAGTGTTACATTTATTTAGTTGCATAGTTGTTCTTGTCATGTTTCTTTTTTATGGTTAGTATTTTTTTGTTATGTACCCTCTTATTTCTAAAGTATACAATCGGTCATTTCCGTAATTGAATAATAATGTTATATTTTTATTTATTCGGTAATTAGCGCCTGTTTTGTATAGAGTGAGTAGTTCTCTATAATTTACCATAATTGTATGTAACAATATTTATCTCTAATATGATGTGGAAATTGTGTAGACTATAATTCAATTATCTCTCAGTTGTATATGGACGGTATTCACTACATTTCATTTTCATGTTGGCAGACGCGATAGATTTTTACTGTGTTCGATTTGTTTTATCTATATATATATATATAATTCTTCTGTACGTGTGTTGACAGCGAACTCCTCCTAAACGGCTGCGGCGCTGAGATCGGTTTCTAGAATCCTCCTAATCACCTGGAGCGATTTTGGTGATTTTGTTTTTGTGTCCTGAAACAAAGTCTTTTAGGAATTCAGAAAATATGGCGGTACGAAGTTCGCCGGGTCAGCTGGTTACATGTAAAACTTTAAATATAATATTTTATATAGTATCATATACAAAATATTATCTAAAATTACGAAACAATAATTAGTAGCTTATTTAATCAAAATAGTTTATCAATGACTTCAATCCGCTATCGGTTCTGAATATAAGTATAGTGACCAATTATTGTTCTTTTATTACCATCAACTCTTCTGAGTTGTTGCAAGTATTATATTAGTATGGTAGTCCTATATGCGAGTGAATGGCAACAGGAAGCAGGGGCTGTACTACACCAATCAAAGGGTTCTGATTTATCCATACTGGGAACCTGTATCCTTACACCCTGTAAGTGAAATATTTTAATGTTTGTTCTAGTTTTAAGATCACAATTATGAGCAGACAGTTGTGTTGCTGTAGTGAGTAAACCTGGTCGCTGAATGTATTCAACCGACATGTCAAGAATTCAATTCTTGAAATATTGAAAACACCCTACGAATGTTTATAGTGATGAACATACAAACTTTTTGTTTTTGCCTTAATTTGTTTCTGCGACCAAAGACGTTACACTTGGAAATATATCTTGTAGCAACGAAAACCTCTCGTATTTATTAATCACGTCTTCTTAGCCCCCAACATATAGGTCCTCCGGTATAGGTACTTAGACCAGTTATATTACTGCCCATTTTATATGAGTGCAAATAAAATTGCAGTAAAAAGAACTAAAAACAAAAAATAGTAAAAAATGATACACGGAGCGTAATTTAAAACAATTAATTATTGTATTATTATTATTTCATAGTACCTGTGAAAATTTTGAAACCAATCAAACGTTTAGAAGTTGCAAAATTCCGCTACACTCATACATATTTGCAGGTTAAGAAAAGTGTGCTAATAATAAGCAAACGAGTCCATGGCAAAAACTAGACTATTTGTCGTGATGAAATGAATATAACGGTGCTTGTTACAATTAAGGACAGGCGCAGATGCGGCCGCAAAGGTCGCGCCTCGGAATGCCCACTATGCAAAGCGGACGCTAAAAATAGGCCACCAGCCGCTTCATTGCTGTTACCGTTCCTAATTGTATGACAAGGGAAACTTCATAGTTAATTTACAGTAATGTCGTTTATTCTTCGACGTATTAGAGTTCTACTGGGATCATTGTCTGGATGGTCCGCTCTCACTCTCCTCTATCCCATCCTTTCTTCCCTCATCCCCTGTTTGATCTCTGTAGTCCACCCTCTTTACACCACCTTCAATTAGCTGAGTCGTCTACGTATTTGCCAGCTTCGCTATAAAAATGTATATCAGCACAACATATAAGTAAACTATTTATATATAAATAAAAATGAATCGTAGAAATGTATGTACACGCATAACTTGAGAACAACTTTATCGATTTTGATGAAATTTTTATTTGTGTTTGAGTGGGTCCCCGGGTGGTTTAGATTCACAATTGGAATCAGTGGGTAACGCTGGAATCGGGTTATAGGATCCTGCTAATCTCCTGGACCGATCTTGATGATTCAGATTCACGATAGGAACCGATAGGAGTAAACTATAAAAATATTGTTAAAATTGTCCAAAATATAAAGACAAAGGATGAATCCAGCGCGAATCAGTAACTACTAAATGCGCATATACACGTAAACATAAAATTTCCCTTACCTTGCTCAGAAAGAAAGTTTTATGTCACTCCTGCCAATAGTTATAAGTTTTGTTGTCACTGTTAATTTTTCATATCAATGTTTGCTCAATTAAGTGAACTATTTTTAGAAATGAATAATTTAAAAAATCCGCTGTTTCAATATCATGTTGTCTTGGAATGTATTACAGGATACACCAGGTATGTCCCAAATTAGCATATTAAAATCAATTTTAAATTATCTCTAACAAAAGAATTAAACGAGTCGCGTTCTATGCAAATGACGGCCCCAACCACTTTCAAGGTGGTTTATCAATGTAATTGAATTAATTTTGCTACCGATTTCAAACTATTTATGTGTTACAATTTTAATAATAGTGTGTTTAATAATAATAATAATAATAATAATAATCGGCAGACAAACACACATATTGTATATCCCCAAATTAAGCAAGTTACGCTTGTGTTATGGGTAATATACAACGTACCACTCTGGGGCTGATCCCAGACACCCATACTATAGTAAATAACGGAGAAAACACGTTTCCGAAATTTAGTATACCAGGAATCGAACCCGGAGCCTCTGCGTTGCAGTGAGGTAGGGCAACAAAGGCTTAGCCCACTCAACCACAGAGGCCGTCCGTTTGTTGCTTTGTATAAAAAAGTTCTACACAAATAAGAACTTGTATACTAGTTTTTATATCCTTTTTTGATCTTTAATTTATGCGTGAATTTCTCCACGTATAAAGTTAAAATGGCGATTTCAGTAATAATAATTATAATACACAACGGAAATATAATAATAAATAATTTTGATGGCACACAACGATAGTGATAAATTAGTAAACTAAACAATTGATCTTTCGTAGCGTCATCACAATGCACAGAGAATTAATCCGGGACTCGTGCGCAACGTGATCGTTCTGTGAACTTACATTTTATAATATATTAGGTACATTTATCGGTTTCACATCCAATATACTTTACGCAACATACATTGTAACTACACGAATTAATTGCGTCTTCATCTTATATCACCGGACAAATACACAATATTTTCGTAAGTCTAAACTAAATAAAAACGTTAACATTACTCATAGACACTTGACATCTTTGTCTTCCGCGATCACGGCTAATGAAAAGTGGCCGAAACGTCGAAATAAACATAAAAACCAAATTAAACACCGCGCTTAAAACCTAACACGTAGTTTTAATTATGGACAAATACACGTCTGCTTTAACGCCGTGGCTAGATGATACACTTTAATATTATTTATATATAAAAACAAGCCCTAATTCAAATTCAAAAGTATTTATTCAAATTAAGTCCCACTGGAGAACAGTTTTTGAAGAACATACATATAAGTTGAAATTTAATTTTACTTCCTATGCTATATACACGTTGTGTTATTGCTGTTAAGAAGAAGAAGCGGCAAGAAACTCCCCAGCAACACGTCTAGCTAAATATTGTTCTCCTTTATATTTCTTATTCTATTTATATCTCAAGTTCTTTTTTTATAAGTTATATTAAAGAGTATGTTACAGAAGTACTTTTCGAAGAATTAAAATAGTTGTGGCAAACAGTACATACTCAGTAAGACAAATAAATAATAAAAGGAAAGAAGAATATAAATGGCGTTATAATAATGCCGAGATGTAGCAAAAGTTTGTACTATAACATATCTCCATTAATTTCTTACATGTTTGGCGAGATAAAAATGTCATACAAACGATAGTATAAGAGGCTGGACCGAGCTGCTATGCGACTGAAGTTTTGTCATTTACATATTTTTCAATAGTGTAATATCCCTTTTTAAGCAAAATGCTTTTTGATTTAGTGACAGGCAGGTCTAACATATCAGTAAGAATCTTATTGAAGAAGCGTATACCAACCCCCAAGAAAGAGGACAGTACTTTTGTAATCTAAAAGATGGCAATATCAGTCTATTACAATGCCTGGTGTTGAAATTGTGAACATCCTTATACTGCTTGTAGGCACTCAAATTATTACGAATATAAATCATATTATTAAAAATATATTAGCAGGCGACCGTCATAATACCGACTTCCTTAAAGCGTTCTCTAAGAGACTCCCGAGAGCCGAGGTTGTAAAGTGACTTTACGGCTCTTTTAAAAATAAATTTAGTCTCGAAGTCAACAGCGTTGCCCTAAGGTAAAATACCATAGGACATGAAACAATGAAAATAACCAAAATAAACCATTTTAGCAGTCTCTTCGTCAGTGAACTGCTTAACTCTTCTGAACGCATATGCAGCAGAACCAAGTTTTCCTGAGAGACTAGATACATGAGCGCCCCAGTGGAGCTTCTGATCTAGGTTAGTGCCTAAGAATACAGTTGAATCTACTAGGTTAAGTCTGGTGTCCTTAAGAGTGATATTAACATCGTATCCTTTTACATGGGGCATAACAAACTTAACACTTGAAATATCATATTATCATCTTATTTTTAAAATACAATCACATAATTAACTAGGAGATGCCCACGACTTCGTCCACGCTTGACTTGAAATTCCCGCGGGATTTCCAGGATACAAAATACCGCAGTATTTGAATAAAGAATGAAGAAACTATCGTTTCAGTGAAAACTATGTCTGAATAAGTTCATTTTATGCACGCGAAAACTTCAAACTGCTCTTAGGACAATTTCCGCAAGATTACCGGGATAAAAAGTAGTGCAGATTTTAAGTCTAAGAATTTTCTGTCGATCAGCGAAAACCGCATCGAAATCGGCCTGGTAGTTATTACGTGAATCCCGAACAAACAGACAAGAAATCTAAAAAAAATTGCATCGTGTTCTCCATCGTTTATATAGTCTATTCCAATTGTTTTTTTTAATAGCTTCTATTATATATATATACAAACATTTTAGAATTTTATCATAGTATAGATTTCTATTACTGTTCAAACAATAATTGTTGCGCTATTTGACTCCTTTGACTCGTAGAAAAATGTGACGTCATCATTTTGTACACTCGTACACAACCTGTGAGACCGCGACGTTTTGTAAAATGATATAAAGTGCTGTCATGTACCCTTGTTTTAGTTTGATTTATCAGCAAGATACAGGTTGTGTGTCTTCAGTTTTTTTTTTACTGCATGAATTCCGTAGACAGGCAGAGTGGTTACGATCGCCTATGGACATTCGTAACACCAAAGGGAGACTGGAACCTGGCCACCGATGCCGGAATACAACTCAAAGTTGTTATGGTGGCATACTCTAGACCAGACCCTTATTAACACTAAACTGATTCAGTACAAAGCATGGCAGTGAGCTAGCTAAACATTCAGACTCTTTCTCTTACTTCATTAGTGTACCCCGCTTTACAGGAAGGGACCAAAAATCAGCACTTCAATCAATCTATAATATATCTTTATTTGAAAGAATGTAGTTTATACAATTGTAGATGCATAGTATATTCTACCACACAGTGGTATACAAAATGACTTAAATGCCAAAATTAAATTTACATAAATATTCAAATTCTGAAACATGTCAAATAAGCTTTGGTAATAATTAAACAAATTATGTCAAAAGAGAAAATGACAAATAAATCACTAAGCTTTCCCATATAGATGATAACGACAAGCACTTTATTGGAGAAATTCACGAGTAAATTACTTCTTAGGTAACGTACTTCACCCTAAACAACCAATATCCCTGTCGTGCAACGTCAGCGCATCGTATTTGTTCCGTTATGAGAACAACACTAGAAAACAATTATTCAGCCACACCACAAAACTTTCTTAGTTCTTGTTTAAGAACAACTAGATTTCGCAATTTTTAGAACGAACCGCTACACGCAAAAACCTTTTTTGTTTATATATTTATTTAATTTATGTTGAATTTATAAAGTTTTAATTATCCTAATAATATAAAAAAAAATAACTAGAAAATCTAGTGCTAGACTGCTATCAGGTACGTTCCCAAAATACTGTAAGTATAGACCAGCCTGGTGGCTATCATGAAACAATTTTAATAATGGGAATGCATCTGGAGTTCCAAAACATAAATAGATGCGATGTAAGAGCACCTATTAATATACTTATTAAGCGTAGGTATACTTATTTATGTATGAGGTATACTTACTTGCTTAATCTAAATGGCTGGTGAAGTAACGAACAATAAATGGCAATTAGTGAAAGTAAGTCATCGATGAGTGATCAGGTAAGAGGCACATGATCGTACTCTTTGTGTTGCGCCTCTCACTGCCCAATTACTTCTACTTTAAATTGCATTCTATTTGTAAGATTTTCAAACAAAATCTTTAAAAACAAACAATAAATACTAACAGATAGTGCAGTGTAGATACTTAAACAATGAACAGACAATCAGAATGTAATTTACTATGGTTGCACTCACTGTCTTTTACAGTGCTATAGTGTGCCAAAAATGTGAAAGTTAGTTTCTTTTGGTAACCTCAAATGATTTTCATAGAGCTTGATGTAAATAAGCCTGGATAGTGTCAATGAATAAAACAATGTACTGTATGTATGTATGTAAAACAGCAATGTACAAAAACGACTCAAGAAACTTCGGGTTCAATTGGATAATCACGCATCAAACCCATCGCTATATCTGTGTGAAACGGACTATATCTCTTACATTATTGCAGATGAAGTCGGACTATATTAGAAATCCGATGTCCTCTTCGAAATCCGTTGAGCGATCAACGTAAATGGATGTTGCGTCGTCATTATGTCGATTGTCCTTGCAAAAGGTATGCATGTTGTGAATATGGCTCGCCCCGTCCGTCGCACGTTGCCCATAAATCTTTTTTCCATATACAATCGCACCAACGCACGCAAAAACCGAAACTAACAGAAATATGGAGCTTACGAACAACGCACACGACGTATTTTATCTACAAGTACTGCGGCACACTAAAAATGATGTATCGATGTTAATATATAATTGTGCAAAGGAGAATGAAACAAGGTTTTTGGGCGTTTGAAAATTAGCCGTTGAGTGCTTTGAGAGAATCGAATGCAGTGCACGTATAGCACGGTCGGTAGTCGCAGGCAACTGATTCGTGCCAATCCCGAGTTAAGTTCGTGTGCATTCGCTTACACTCTAGACAATAAATATGCGTTTATTTATTAACTAAGCACACAGGTAAATACAGAAATAATTTACATTTTATACGTATATTTAAATTATATACTTATAATTTGTATTTAATTTTCTAATTCATTTAATTTTACAGGCAACACCGAGCGGGCCGTTCGTACAACGAATTCTATCGTCAACAGTGAATATAACTTCGAATGAATATAAATTTCTTAATGGTTCAAGACAAACTTAAACCTACACAATTATTGTGCTTGTCTGTTACCTTTTCAAGATTGAACTGCTACATGATTTTTATGTTTGGCAAAGAAATAGACTGTCTGTTTCCCGGCGAAACGCATAGGTTACCTTTTCATTTAAAAACAATCTAGAGGAGGGAATGGAAAATCAAAATTTGCATGGCTAACCCAAAACTTCTCAAATCAGCGATGTGAAAATGTATCATTAGGCTTTTGTTACTGCATTTATAAAGAAAACCATAAACGAGGACGAAGTCGCAAGTTCAAATTCGAAAGTTTTATTCAAAATAAGTTCCACTAGAAAACATCACACAAATATCAGTCATAAGGATTTTAGTGCACAATTCTTATTTCTTAAATTTTGTATATAAATCAAACACACAACTGAGTTAAAGTATATCTTATACATGCATAATGGAAAAAAACTTGTTAAAAGAACGGGTAGTAAATCAAAAGAATTTATAGAAAAAAGCATGTTTTGGAAATTAATGTGCACAAAATTAATGACAAATGAGCAAAATATTTATGATCTTATTATATATTGTAATGTAATTTCATGTCTGATATAGATCTAACAATGTTAAATTTTAGCGAATGTAAAATAATACAGCATGCGATTACGTCTTTTTGTATCAAAAATAAAATCTAAAGAGAATTTGTAATAAATTATTACATTCAGGTGTAAAATAAAGTTAGCCGTGCAAAGAGTACGTCGTTTATGATAATTTTAACGTAACAAATACAATTGTTAGCAGATCGAAGGTGTGATGAAAAAATGGCAGATGGAAGCGAATGGAAACCACCGTGTAGGCGCATGCGCAGGTAGCCGGAGCATGCAAATGCACACGAATATGGGCTATGGGCCGGGGATCCACGCCAACGCGTAAAAGCTTGATTTGTATGTATTAATTTTTATGCTTTCAAGTAAGTAACCTCATATATAACGACCTAAGGAGATCTGTAACACCAAGGGAGCCGATGGGTCACTTCCGTTGTTGAGGGTTTAAGCCCTTGATGAGGAGACCCATATTATAGCGCTCTAGGAGAACCACAGGCGAAACTCATTCCATAACTTGCAAAGATATAATAAAGGAGCGGGCGCCTCGTGCTGTCGACGACTGCCAAATGTCGAAGAAGTGGGGAGGAATATTTTCATAATTACTGAACATTTTGGTATTTGATTTGTGTTGTTTTGGTTGATTTTTGAATAAATATCGCACAATGGAAGAAATGGTGGTTTTATTTTTAACGCATGAATTCACACTTTGACATTACATGTATTATTACAATTCGCCGCAATGGCAGGCAAAGGCACCATGTCTATTCACCCTAACATTGAATAGGCCAAAGTCACAATTAGATATAACAACATAGACAATTGCATATTAATTTTTAACTAAAATAATATAAACTAATACAATAAAATAAAACTTAACTTAGTTATATTGTATTCAACCTATAGTCTCTCAAGACTATAAGTAGAATTCTGAGCCTAGGTCACCGTCTTCTGTGGGTACGGCGCCCAGAAGGCGGGCTACGTTTCCCCACTGATTCATCATCCAAGGTAAGCACCAGCTCTCAATCACCTCAAGGGTCAAAATTATCATTATGTTAATATGTGAAGCAAAAACTTTATACCCCTTTTTACGAAAATTGCGCGGATTCAGGAGTATGAAATGTCGCACACTTACAGTTTATATAGAGAAGGAGTGCAATATGCTAATATTTTTTAGAAATTATGCAATAATTTAATATTACATACACTACCATGTATTTGACACACACCCGCATATATACTCTTTTGTTTATTGTTAAAATCAAATTAGCAGCGTAGCCTTGGCGAAATCTGTGATCATAGAAGTATAGTATTTAACAACAGAACCTTAATAATGTTCAAACTTATAATTTAAATTAATTATGGTCGAATTTCGACCACTGGGCGACCATTAGTTTATTTTAATTTGGATGGTTTTTATTAAGAATGCCACTTACTATATAATAATAAAGTGGGGTAGTTTTAGTGTTGGATCCTCACGATTGATACTGATGTGGGTAGTTTTGTGAGTGCCGCTGGCTTTCGGTTTCGCCGCCATTGCGTGGTGGCGCTGCCAGTCTCCAAGGCACTCGAGGTCAGTCCGGACGTTCCGCTTTCTCCGTGCTAAGACCAAGTGAACGTTTCACATCCCATTCTTGGACATCATATTAAACTTTATACACAAGCCGTGCTTGCTCTTGGTGTGAGTGTGCCATAACCTAAGTGCCATCCGAGGATTTGTTAGTGCCGTGCACTTTCAGGAGCTGTGTAGCTGCCCCACGGAAGGTGGATTCCGAGGTTAGTGGTGCTTATTACCCCATTGGTTTTTGTGCAGGATTTGGCATACCTCTCACTCTCATATATTCTCTCAAATACAACCTACAGTCCACAATAATCACTAGAACCAGCGAAGCTGTGTGGGATCCGTGATCCAGCACTGCACATCTAATAATAAGGATATGATTTTTATCATGCAGAAACGCTGCATAAGAGCTATTTTTATAATAACAATAAGAGACAGTTGTAGACCGTTATTTATAAAACACAATATACTAACTTTTCCACCACTATATATAATATAAAGTATCATACATAATATAAATAAAGTTGTGGTAGCGTAATGGCTAGCGCACGCGTCCCGAACTCAAAGGGCGTGGGTTCGATCCTGGCCGGAACGCATGCAACACTTAGTCAGTTTTCTGATCTAAGTGCATATTGTTACAATTAACATGTGGTAATAACAAAGAAGGAAAACAAAACAACAACCTGCACATAGAGATAACCGATGTGTCAAACCTGCCAAGCCGCCTTGGTCAAGCGTGGCGGGTATACTGTCCGTTCCCCCTATAATGGGAAGCCCGAGCCCAGCAGTGGGACATTTATGGGCTGTTATTATATTATATATAATATATTTATATATAATAGAAGTGGAATTATTTGTAAAGAGTAATCCAGATTTGTTCCCAAAAGGGATATAGGATAACTCCTCTAATCTGTAATGAAATTCCCACTTATACTTATATAAAGGACATAGACAGTAATTCTTTCAAGATACGACTTAGAAAATTATTATTTACCAAATTTTACTAATAATAATAACAATATAATAATAATAAATCGGCAGACAAGCACACACATTGTATATCCCCAAATTAAGCAAGTTACGCTTGTGTTATGGGTAATATACAACGGACCATTCTGGGGCCGATCCCAGACACCCAGACCATAGTAAATAACGAAAATATACGTTTCCGAATTTACTATACCAGGAATCGAATCCGGAGCCTCTGCGTTGCAGCGCGGTAGGTCGGCAAAGGCTTAGCCCGCTCAACCACAGAGGCCCTCGAACCGGCAGTTACTATAGTATTCAAGATTTCTTAAATGACAAACTATAAATGTGGACTGTTTTAAAATAATTTTATATTATTACTACCTACTTGTACAAGAACGAAAAGAAAAGGAACTTTTATCGTTGGGGCGGCCTGTCGTGAGAGGCTACAATACAACACGCAGTCAGGTGCAGGATAGGATAGAACAACCTTGAGTTGTGTTCCGGCATCAGTGACCGGGTCCCAGTCTCCCTTAAGAGAGCAGCGGCGCATTTGTAGCACCTTTGGTGTTGCAAATGTCCATAGGCGATGCTAACCGCTTACCATCAAGTGGGCCGTCTGCCTGTCTGCTGAACTCATGCAATAAAAAAAACAATGATTATAAATTCATGTTTGTTGTCTTGAAGTATTCAATATTTAGCACATCATCTGTTTTTGTTACTTCTGCCGAAAATGAGGAACCATTGGAACTACACTATAATTTAAATGTAAGATAATAGGTTGGAGAAAAAGTCTTTTCGCATATAGTATGTATGAACTTGTAATAAGATCTCTTTGGCTATACCATTTGCATCTGGCTGGTTTTGGTATCATTAAAAAGTTTTAATTTTAAAGAAGACAATTCCAAATTCAAATTAGGAAAATGTGTCATTTTCATTTGTTTTTCTTAATGTTAAAATGAGTGAATCTAATGAAGAAATTCGATACATTTTAAAATTTTACTACAAAAAAGGTAAAAATGCAACACAAGCCGCGAAAATAATTTGTGATGTTTATGGACCTAATGCAGTATCTGTGAGAGTAGCGCAAATTTGGTTTAAGCGTTTTCAATCCGGAAATTTTGATATCAAAGATGCACGTCGCTCTGGTTGCCCTGTTACGGACAAAATTGATGCCATTTTTGAAAAAGTGGAGCAAGATCGGCATATTAGTAGTTACGATGTAGCTGAAGAACTGGGAATTGACCAGAAAACAGTTTTGGCGCATTTGAAAAAAGCTGGGTACACAAAAAAGCTCGATATTTGGGTGCCTCATGAGCTCACTGAAAGAAACCTAATGAACCGTGTACTCATTTGTGATTCTTTATTAGGACGTAATGAAACCGAACCATTTTTGAAGAAGCTGATAACTGGTGATGAAAAGTGTATCACGTACGACAAGAACGTGCGAAAAAGATCGTGGTCAAAGGCCGGTCAAAGGCCGGTCAGGCTTCACAGACTGTGGCGAAACCCGGGTTAACTCGCAACAAGGTGATGCTGTGTGTATGGTGGGATTGGAAGGGCATTATTCATTATGAGCTGTTACCGCCAGGCAGGACCATCGATTCTGAATTGTACTGCGAATAACTGATGAGATTAAAGCAAAAAGTTGAGAGAAAGCGGCCGGAATTAATTAACAGTAGGGGTGTGGTTTTTCACCCTGATAACGCTAAACCACACAAATCTTTAGCCACTCAGCAAAAATTACGAGAGTTTCGCTGGGAGGTGTTAATGCATCCGCCGTATAGTCCTGACCTTGCACCTTCAGATTTTCACCTGTTTCGGTCTTTGCAGAATTCCTTAGGCAGTGTCAGGTTAACATCACGAGAGGACTGCCAAAACCACTTGTCGCAGTTTTTTGATCAGAAGCCTCAAAATTTTTATAGCAATGGGATCACGTCCCTACCTACAAGATGGCAAAAAGTTATCCAACAAAATGGCAACTACATACTTTAGTCAAATGTAAATAAACTTTATAAAAAAACCTTTTGAATTTTTATATAAAATGCGAAGAAACTTTTTCCCCAACCTAATATATAATTATGAAATGCTTGCAAATAAATTTTATCTTTATTATTTGATTACAAATGTAAATTATGATACGTATGCACAATTAACAAATAAACACTCGGAAAAGAAGGTTAATCTTAGTACATTTGAATAACAATTATAATGAGGCACCCAGATATGCCTAATTATCACAATTAAATGCTACTGAAGGTCATGAACTAATAGAGTCGGAATATTAACAGGTAGCCCGTGACGCCATCTCGTTCGGTTTTTATACAAATTTACATTTTGGTATTCAAAATCTGAAACATGAATATTAATCAGTTAATTACTGAATACGACCGTCCGTCAGTGTTAATCCGGGTAATGAGGTAACTTAATTAGCGAAATCTGACTGTGTTGAAAAAGAAAAAAGTCAATTTAAAATATATAGTCACTTGTGATACAAGTGCGGTATGTTAGTTTTTGCAACCGAGTAGCCGAATCCTACTAATATTATAAACGCGAAAGTCTGTAAGAATGTATGCATGTATGTTTGTTACTTTTTCACGCTATAACTACTTAATAGATTTTAGATGAAACTTCACAATAATATAGATTAAACATCAGAATAACACATAGGCTATAATTTATAAAGATATAGTGTGAATCGATTTTCCATCACCACGCGGGTAAAACCGCGGGGCGCAGCTAGTAATATATAATAATAACCAAACCATAGGTCACGTCTTGTCTGCCTTGCTTTCTATGTAGCTGAGCTAATGTAGGCGATAGCTTTGTTATCTCCGATGTTTGTCCCAAGGGTACATACTTATCCGTGCAGGAACAGAGAAGGAATACAATTTCCTGCGTTGGGGTGGCCTGTCGTAAGAGGCGACTAAACAACCCACAGGGCGTTTGTCCGTCCCGATGGCCAACAACCTTGAGTCGTATTCCGGCATTAGTGGCCAGGTTCCAGTCTCCGTTAAGAGAGCAGCAGCGCTTTTGTAGCACCTTTGGTTTTGCAAATGTCCATAGGCGATGGTAACCGCTTCCCATCAAGTGGGCCGTCTGCCTGTCTGCTGAACTCATGCAATAGAAAATAAATTTAAAGAAAGATACAATTTTTTTAAAGGTATTCTATTATTCTTCTATTATTTATTAATATATACTTGTGTCAGAAGGACCCGCACCCAATTAATGGAAAGATTAAAAGAGAACTTTTATTACAATGGTGCTTATACAAATAATTTTTGTCGTTTTCGTTTACGTGGGCTGGAAGCAAAAATTCCGAACACTCTTCCTTTCTTCTGTTTAGATTTAGACCTACATCATCAGTAATGGTTGCAAATACCAACACTGAGTATTGGATCACTGTGGGTTAGTGATCCAAAAGCGAGTTAGAGACTCGTCTCTGTTTTAGGTTCAAATATAATTATCTAGAATGAGTCAAACTTTCGTAAGCAGCGCCAGCAGAGGGCGCGCGTGCGGAACGCCAAACGAGAGCTGGCTGCCCCATACCACAATGCAAAGTCCAAAAACGCTTTTACCTAATTTATCAGAATTATCTTTAAAAGTCAACTGCATTCGCAAAAAGTTGATCGAGTTATTGTGACACCAATATAATTAAAAAGTTATTTTCCAGCACTGCCTATTACTTATTACACAACATCACGACATTAACAGAAGCAACTTTCTAGCAGTTCCTGTTGTCTTATGTGTGTCCCACACACAAACTCAAGATACGAAATGACCGCATAAACACATTCTTGTCAGTAGATGTATCTTCAAGACGGACTGGATGAACCCAACTAATCTATATTTTTGCGTCATCTAAATTTGTTATTTGTTTAATAGGATGTAGGCATTTTGAAATTTTAAAAAAGTATAAGTTATTTTTTGTTTCTATGTCTTGTAATTCTTGCCTTATCATTGGTAGAGATTTGACATTACTTGTCTTATGTCAAAGTTTAACTAGTAGTGAGGCAAATGAACGCTTAATCAGACTAGCGACAATCGATGATAGGCTGTTGGAGTTCCGGTTGTGCTGAGATCTACCAATTAAAAACTAGGAGTTGGCATTCGTGGACCGAGCTGCGGTTGGACAGACCTCCGGAGTTAAAGCACTGTCGGTGATCTTACTGAAACACACGAAGTAGTACCATACACACACACACACACACACACTTGTATTAGTTAAACCACGAAATATTATTTAGTTTTGCTTTTAATACCTCCTTGGACACCGGGTTGCCTGGAAGAGGTCGTTATAAGCAATAGGCCGCCTATTGCTCTAATGGAAATGTAATCATATTATAAAGAGTTTTCATTCATTCATGCCACTCGGAGAAAGGTTTAGATTTGTCAGTAGGCGTTAAGAGAGAGCGTAGGGGAGTTTGCTGAAAAATGACAGATTTATGTGAAGTTGATTGTGATAAATTCTCAGAAACTTATAAGCCTTACTTTAGACTGTTTTTAAATTCGACTCGCTAACGTTGTTACGAAGTAGAACATAAAATATAGTACTTTTTATACCGGAGAATGAGATAATTTTTGCTGGTTAATTCCAAAGCTTACCAAAACATTTACTAATTTTTAATTCAACTTATACTCGTAAGTAGATAAAGTATTCGTATACCATCATGTCGGTACGTACGTTGAACTGTATCTGTGCACAAAAACGCGAATGAGACGCGGTGTGACATTGCTCTTCGGTGACAGTGGTCGGGCTGCGCAGGAGCCGCCTTTTTGCCGTCCAATCCGCCATGACACCCAATCGACGCCGTAACCGAGACTCATTACCATAACATGACGTTATTGACGGTACTGTGATTTAAATATCGATGCATAACTATGTTTCAGAAACACACCGGAGTCCATATGTCGATAATAGTATACAACATACATTTTTGTAGTAATTAAACTGCCTAACAAATACAAACTACCTAAAAAGAGAGAAAGACTTTATTTGAAGAAATAGCGACGTAATTACATTCCTTATACATTATTATACACAAAGCATTCAGCAAACAAGTGTAAAATGCAAAAAGAGATTTGGGTAAGAAAGTACCAAATATTAACTATTTGGGCAGGGTTTCCCCTTTATTGTTCAGCCTTTGATGTGAATATTCACACAGCACAGAAAGCAATGAACACCGTCATAGTGTTGCCAGGATCATAAAAAAAATTATAATAATTAGTTACTGATGCACAAAGTTATCTAGATGATAATTTAGTGGGCTTATAAAATTAACTAACCGGTAGAAAATGGTAATTTAATTATAAATCGAATCATCTGATAAATAGACTAAAAATATTATCTATGACGATTGTCTATGTCATATTAATATACACTATGGTTCTCATGACTACTGTGGTGGACATCTTGTAACACAAGGTTTGCACTCAGCATATTGCTGTGATTTTTAGTGCACGCCTTCCTTTTCCCGTAAGACCCAAACGACCCAATTTTGTTAAATTAATTCTACTTGTGTAATATTTAATTAGTAAACCAAATAAATAAATAAAAATAAAACCAACAATACAGTACTTTTTTTACTTTAAAATTAAAATAAATATTTAAGTATATAATTACTTAAATCTATTGGCACATCCCTGTGTGTATGTCCGTGTAACAACTTGTATCGAATCAACTATTCGAATACAATTCGATAGAGTAATTACCGAGTATTAACCACATTCTATGTGCCACATCACTGACTTGAGGCAACAATTGACATAATATAAAAATGTTTTTAACTGAAATAAATAAGTCTAAAATTTTAGATTATGTAGCAGATCAGTGCCAGCGGGAAGCGTGCCCCGAAGGCTGGCTGCATTGCCACACTGTACGGCAATGCTTATTTGCTGGGCGAAATACGAGCCAGGCTTCTGGTCATGGGTAGTGTCAAAGAGTTTTTTATAAATTTCAATTTCTTTAAAGGGACTCTAATCCGATGGACCCCGCGGGCCTAATACTTCAAATCTAAACGGCAAATATGATAGATAGAAAATACTTTATTGTTCACCACATACACATAAAGTAAATCATTTATAGTCATTTCGTATCAAGGCAGGAACAAAGGGCGCCCTTATCGCTTTAGAGCGATCTCTTCCAGACAACCCGGGCTGTGGATTGTGTGAAAGGAATCGAGAGTGTATGACGGTGGTGTGCAAATCAAATACATGTAATTAATAGGATACATAGATATTACACAATACATATAATTAAGATAAATAAAAAGAAAATAGACAATGACACATATGAATATTATATAATATATACAATACTGATAAATATATTAACAAATTAACATATTGTTACATGCCGTCAAAGATAAGCCGCACAGCCTATTGCAGGCGCAGCTTATTGTCCTCCCGGATTAGGGAATCCTTTGTGTTTTGAATTTGTAACATGTTACTGTTTTTCTATTTGTTTTATAACTATCATTAGCGTCGAACTAATCCCTATTGTTATTGTTTTCGACTTTGTGGACGTTCGCAGGTGTGCAAAATAATATTTCTTAGAAACTCAGTGTGCGCCTCCAATTTCTTTGTACTGTGTACTTAGTATAAGACGATGCCCGAATGGAGGGGCGGGGGTAGTCAAGCGACGACTACGAGACGAGTAAGACGTTTGTAGTACTCTCGATTAGCGATATAGACGACGGACTTTACGCGTGTCGAATTGTATTGAATCGTGCAGTGTGAACTGGTTGCATCCAGTTTTATTTTATTTGTTTTTATACGTGTTTGTTCAGTTCTAATAAATTCTATAGTAATTCCAACGGCATTTTTAATTCGAGTCCTCTAGCTCGTAACAATATGATTGAAAGGAAATTACTACGGCCTGTTTCTGTATATAATATACCTATATTGTAAATATCTGAGATTGCACTAAGTAAAATAATAAGTGGTTTTATCATTCAAAGGTGTACGTTGTATGTATCTGACGACCTAATTACAGATCTCATTACAATTCTAGTCCCAAGACATCAAACACATCTTGATATTAACGTGTTATATTTGCTAATAAAAGAAACCGATTTAGCGTACCCATGACACTTTCATTCAAATACACTCCATTACAATCAGTGAGGAGCACCTAAACTAACATGGTTTTCTTAAAAAAAATGTATTGTCAAACATTACTTAATTCATGTCAATAAACATGAATAAGGTTATTCTGTACGTTTACTCTTCGGGTTAATATCAGTATTACCTAGATCAGAAATATCAGAAAGGTCGTCTTAGAGAACAGAAACACCTACAGTCAGGTGGTAGGGTACTTGCCCGACTGGATGGCTACCACCGCTGGTCTAGAGTATGCCGCCATAACAACCTTGAGTTGTGTTCCCGCATTCGTGGCCAGGTTCCAATCTCCCTTTAGAGAGCGGCAGCACATTGGTAGCATCTTTGTTGTTACAAATGTCCATAGACGATGGTGGATGGACTGCTTTGCAACAGGTGGGCCGTCTGCCACTCTGCTGAATTCACGCAATAAAAAAAACAGATTTTCTTTCTGGAAATTACACGGACTTTGGGGGTCCTAGATTTCGTTTCTTCATGGAAGTTGTTATTTCTGTATGCTAGTAGTAGTGGTATCGTCAGCAATGAAAGGGTCGACCTCCGGTGCTGTACCCTAAGTGCCGTGACGCACGCGCACCGCGCCACAATGCGGCCGCGGCGGCGCGCACTCAGCGTCGCGTTTTTGCCCCCCACCCGCCCATTCAGCTATAATTAACGCAGGCAAAAAACGCTTAAACACGAAAATTAGAAATGCGTCCGTGTCGCCGATGGCGACAAAAACCTGCCTCGGCCTCTGAATTTGTATTAATTTAATTATGTCGTCGTTTTGTCTCGGTGCGTCACGGTGCGCGCGCGCATCTCTCCTCTCTCTCTCCCCGCCCCGTCCCCCTCCGCCCGCAACGATCACAAATTCAAATCAGCGCCAATCGCAATCCGAGACATAATTTATTCATAATCTATACCTATATTCAACTCTCCAACAGAAATATCACATATGGAATCTTTTTTTTTAATAACAAAATATTGTAATCTGATACAATAAAGAAAGCTTAACCTATATTTGGTTATGTCGTATTGAACCTATAATCCCTTAAAATATATTTTTAGGAAAATACTGAGCTTCAGTCGTTGAAGTCAATGGTTTCCAGGAGGCTACGTAACCTCGCTGGATCGTCACCAGCTTTCTAACCACTAGAAGAATCGATGAGACGGTTTGATATCTCTTTGTAGGGGCTGTATTGTAAAGGTTGTAATTTAAATGCAATGTCAACGCATGACCAAACAACACGACATAACGAATTTGTAAGATATCATTATAATACATTGTAATCTAGTTTAATATTTGATCACCTTCATGCTTATTTCAAATCGAAATCACTTGTCGTATTGTATTAATTCTTTTAAACAATGTTATTGAGTATTAACATTTTATATAGGTACATCTAAATATTAAAATAATCATAAAGCCGGCTAGTGATCCTTATAAAGACAGACTGCAAAGAAGGGAGTGGCGTGGTTCTATTGATAAAGCTGTTGCTGCCTTCGGAACTCAGCGCGTGGAACACTCTGACGAGCAACGCCTTATCAAAAAGAACCGCCCTAAAATCTTCTACAGCTACACATATGACTTATCAGGAGGGCAGTGTTGCGCTCCTTACAAAAGCACTTTTAAAGCCAAATTTGATTTCGCTAGCCACCTGCGCTCGCACAGCCGGACTTGACAAGGCGGACATCTTAAGGACTAAATATATATAAAGACAGACTTTAATCATTTAATATTGATCACCGTCGTTTCCTTTCGATTCCATACAAATTGATTGAATTTGATTGATCCGTCTTATATCAGGATTACGATCTTCTGGCCCAAGTGAGCCAACTTTGGCATAGATATCTCACGAGTATTAACAATATTCGTTCTAACAAAAAACTAATTAGATAATTTGGTTATTCCGCGCCACCTCCGGCCGTATTCAAATCCGTTCTCATCAGAGCACAATCGAGGCATGCGATTATGAGTCTTGTTTGCTTACCTTTAAGGTCGAGCACCATCTGTGTGTTGAAAAAGCTGCTGACGTCACCGCGGCCCGACACTGCAACAAAAGTATTATAATTTAATTAGTGACGCAAGTTAATTACAAGACGGAGGAATGCGGGAGAGCGGCTTTGGACTTTCGCCACCAATTTGGTACATTACGCTTATCAAACCGTAACCTAAATATAATTGGCATGGCATATTTCAATCTATACCTACCAATAAACAAAAACAAAATGTTTGTCAGTAATTTAAAAATAAATAGAAATAATGCATTCGTATGAGCAGGAACTATACACAAATCTATATACTATAATAAATCTGTAAATGGTTGGAGTCTGTACAAAACATTTAAAAATGTGAAAAAGTTCAAGCGGGCTAATTCTGACCAGCAGATTCCGAAAATACAATTTTTAGAATTTTTGTCTGTCTGTTAGAGCATCACGTGAAAACTACTGAACGGATTTAAATCAAATTCGACATAGAGCTATGTTATATCCCGGGGCATAACTTAGGATACTTTTTATCCCGACAAACGACGTCGTTTCCGTGGGATAGGCAAAAATCCTGGAACCTACTGAACTGACATGATTGAAACTCAACACAGTGCTGGCTTATAACTCGAATGAACACTTGGATATATTTTATCCCGACAAATGACGTCGTTTCTTTAAAATGGACGGATTAGAAAAATAGATGGCGCTGCAATTGCGATAGAGACAAATATCGCTGTAATTCAACAACAAATAAAAAAATGTTGGGGAAAAAGTTTCTTCGCATTTTATATAAAAATTCAAAAGGTTTTTTATAAAGTTTATTTACATTTGACTAAAGTATGTAGGTGCCATTTTGATGGATAACTTTTTGGCATCTTGTAGGTAGGGACGTGATCCCATTGCTATAAAAATTTTGGGGCTTCTGATCAAAAAACTGCGACAAGTGGTTTTGGCAGTCCTCGCGTGATGTTAACCTGACACTGCCTAAGGAATTCTGCAGAGACCAAAACAGGTGAAAATCTGAAGGTGCAAGGTCAGGACTATACGGCGGATGCATTAACACCTCCCAGCCAAACTCTCGTAATTTTTATTGATTGGCTAAAGATGTGTGAGGTCTAGCGTTATCATGGTGAAAAACCACACCCCTTCTGTTGATTAATTCCGGCCGCTTTCTCTCAACTTTTTGCTTTAATCTCATCAGTTGTTCGCAGTACAGTTCAGAATCGATGGTCCTGCCTGGCGGTAACACCTCATAATGAATAATGCCCTTCCAATTCCACCATACACACAGTATCACCTTAGTGCGAGTTAACCCGGGTTTCGCCACAGTCTGTGTAGCCTGACCGGCCTTTGACCACGATCTTTTTCGCACGTTCTTGTCGTACGTGATCCACATTTCATCACCAGTTATCAGCTTCTTCAAAAATGGTTCGGTTTCATTACGTCGTAATAAAGAATCACAAATGAGTACACGGTTCATTAGGTTCTTTCAGTGAGCTCATGAGGCACCCAAATATCGAGCTTTTTTGTGTACCCAGCTTTTTTCAAATGCGCTAAAACCGTTTTGTGGTCAATTCCCAGTTCTCCAGTTACGTCGTAACTACTAATATGCCGATCTTGCTCCACTTTTTCAAAAATGGCATCAATTTTGTGCGTAACAGGGCGACCAAAACGACGTGCATCTTTGATATCAAAATTTCCGGATTGAAAACGCTTAAACCAAATTTGCGCTACTCTCACAGATACTGCATTAGGTCCATAAACAGCACAATTTTTTTTCGCGGCTTGTGTTGCATTTTTACCTTTTTTGTAGTAAAATTTTAATGTATGTATATGTTTTAACATTAAGAAAAATAAATGAAAATCACACATTTTCCTAATTTGAATTTGGAATTGTCTTCTTTAAAATTAAAATTTTTTATTGATACCAAAACCAGCCAGATGCAAATGGTATAGCCAAAGAGATCTTATTACATACTATATGCGAAAAGACTTTTTCCCCAACCTATTACGTTGTCAGGTTGCCCACATGACATTCATTGCGTATTAGGTATGTCAAATCAGGTTGGCTGCGACTTTTCTTTATTTTTTGCTGTGCAGTTGTCTACACTATATTGACTTTATTTCTTTCGTCTGTGGCTTCTTTGTGATTGTAATGAATTGAACAAGAAACTAAAGTATTGAAGGTTTATGTATATAAAACATATAATTATTTTTTATGTACGAAACATAGACCTGCTGCTTAGGGTTTTTATGCGGTGTAGCCGCGGGGAAAACTCTAGTTCTTAATAAAATGTTAAGTAAGATATTTATTGGTTGCATTCAAACAATGTTTCGAAATATGACGCACTTATTGTTGCAATATTTACAGTGTAGTTATAATAATAATAACACCAATCACCCAGAGCTATGGTAGCTTGGTGGTTAACGCGTTCGCGTCTCTAACGACTCGGCTTCACATCTTGGCTGGATACCTCATCATATTGATTTTAATATGCTAATGGTAAAGGAAAACATTCTATCACGACACACAACATCAATGTGTCATACCCGCTAAGCCACCTTGGAAAAGCTTAACAGATATACTGTCCTTACCGCTAGAATTTGAAAGACCAACAGTGAGAAATATCTAAATGATAATTAATTAAGCAGCACACTGAGGTTCAAAATGTAAACTTAAACATTATTTAAGGTAACGATGCGACGAACACTTATAATTTTACTATCCAGATTAAAACTCTGACGCAATATTCATGAATTGCCTCGTGCAAAGTTTTTTGATTTTAACTTCCTGTGCGAATATACCTATTTAGCAACGCGCCTGCAAATTAAACGAATGAATTACAAATTCGAAATTGTTACACAATAGACGTAGCTTATTAAGCCGGAAAACGTGTCTCATGCCGCTCACATCGCCATTATTGCTTAAATAGTTGCATTAGAATATGAGGCTATTGTGGACACTGAATTTCATTTGGCAGTACGTGCCAGTGTGGACGCGTGCACAATGGCCCGCACCGATAAAGTCACACCTACGCCCGGCGCATTCAGCCACCATCAATTTTGCATCCGACGACCCTTCGCGCAGCTGCCCAGTCCTTTTGTTTAGATAAAAACGCGCATTGCACGATGACCATTGTTAAAAGATCGCCATACGTATATTTATCAGAGATATGTTTAATCGTAGGAGCTGATGTCGAATTTGTGTTCATACTTCATAAAGAGTATTGCACTCGCTCTTTTATTTCTTCCCTCTATTCTGGTATACGTTCTCTATCTCTCTCTTTTTTGGCCTACCTTTACATTTGTACCCATCAATCTTCTAGTTTAAAATTCTTTTTGTCACGTGATTTTCATCACTCCTCATTACATACCCACAACAAGTTAGTCTTCTTTCTTCCAATTGTCCAGTCACGGGTTCAACTTTTCAACTTTCAAAGATTTCTTTATGTACTCATTTGTCATCTTATTCAATTATGTAACAACAGAATTCATCTCAATATTCTCATCTCAGCTGAGTGGGACTAACGATATTAAATTTGGATCTTGTAACATTGCCAAAGTTGAATTAGATCTTAAATATGGTTCATCTGAAGTGTTTTTGGACCAGAGTCTCCAGATTAAATTTAAGCAGCCCCGATTTGGGGAATTTGTTGTATCAGAAATAACACGACGTCTAAACCGTCGTCATTATTATATACATTCTAGTGCTTGGCACGAATTTTTACGTCCCAGAGATAAAATTTATTACATATCCCAAAATTTATCGATCTCAAAGAAAAAAAAATTGATGGAATAATTCCCCAATCTGGAGAGATCCAATTGCTGTGATAGAACATTGGGTTGGTTTAGTCCGAGAACGCCATCTCCATCATCACACAGTGCTATGCCCGAATTAGATAATATGATGGATTACATTTTAGAAAACAGGTTTTAAATACCGCTTAATCAGCAGTAAAGACTGGATTCGGAGTACGCGAGCATTCAAGAAGGCACGCCGTCTGCGGGGGCTCTTATTGCGTTTGCAGTGGGCGAGCCTGGATCGGAAGCTGCGGTCTGCGATCGCCACGTCCTTAATGAGATGGGCCTTAACCACTGTTTTACTAAAATCGATATGGAATAATGAGCCTTCGGCCGAATCGTAAAAAGTAACGGCAGGTCAGTAGCCCCGGAGAGGAAAAATATACTTATTGTGAGTAATAATTCAGGCAAGGTCATGTCGTGAACTGGCCCCACTATTCTTGTTACGTGTTTTTGTGCCACACCGCCACCGCCGCCGCTTTGGGAAACAATTGTTTTTATCTCTTCATGAATTTATTTCTAGCTAGCATGTGTCACTTCGTTCGCGTTGCTATGGCGACGACGCATTTGTTGTCGTCTATCCCACGGAACCGATTTCCTTTGTCAGGATACGAAGTGTTCTGAGCGTTGACCCGAGATATAAGATAGCTCTGGCGAGCTTCATTTAAATGAATCCTCGTTCAGTAGCTTTAATGTGGTGTTCGAACAGACAGACAAATAGGTAAAATTTCCTAAAAAAATGCATTTTCGGTATCTGCTGGTCCGAATTAGTCCCCTACACCGATTTATTTTTTACAAATATACGCGTGTATTATACCGTGTTTTATGAAAATTCACAAAGAATTTATATTACTAATTGTCGCCCAGTGGTCGAAATTCGACCATAATTAATTTAAATTATAAGTTTGAACATTATTAAGGTTCTGTTGTCAAAGACTACTTCTATAATCACAGATTTCGTCAAGGCAACAATAAACAAAAGAGTATATATGCGTGTGTGTGTCAAATACATGGTAGTGTGTGTAATTTTTTTTTAATTGATTTAATTCATTTTATGGATAATTTAAATAAAGAAATTAGCTTTATGCACTCCTTCTCTATATAAACTATAAGTGTGCGAAATTACATACTCCTCCGTCGGAGCAATTTTCGTAAAAAGGGGTACAAAGTTTTTGCTTCACGTATAATATAATGAAAAAAACTTGTGATATATTATGTACAGTTTATAAGATCTTATTTACTGAGACACGGATTGAAAACCTTTACCTAAGTATGTTTATTATATTCCAAATGTTATATCGGGCTATTTGATTAATAACAAATATGAATACTAATGACCTCGTGAATGATATCTTAGACCTTGCTAAGTAAAGAAGTAAGAAAACAGAGCTCAAAGAAGATGCTTCGGACGCAACCGGGATATAACGTTAAGACAATGATGATCTTATCAAGTCTCGACTTACGATGTTGCGTGGTTCTAAATCACGTCTCTTAAGAAATTTGATTTCTTGAATGTTATAATAAAAATGATATCAAATCATTACCTGACATGTATCATATTGTATATAATTGTGATATTTAACTATAATTGATGCAAAAAACTTCACATACAAAAGTGGAGATATGCAAGATATTAAAAGTTAATTGTGCGTCGTGTCGCGTGGAACGAGTAGAGGCGGCGACGTCCGCACTCCGATAGCGATCGCATGCGCAGGCGCATACGCAACGCCAGTGCGATCTAATCGCCCCTAAAAAACGCACAGGTGGCGATATGTGCACGGGTCACCACATTGGGGACTTTTTCGCAATCTTGGGGAAACATATCTTGTTGATGGAAGAACCCAAATACCTTTTAAAGAATATTTTGTGTTTTTTTTTTATTTACTTGGACATAAAACAGTATTGCACAGAATTTAGTATTATGAGTCTTATGTTCATAAGTAGTTTCAATTAATACAACACCAACATCATTTGCCACATATTGAAAAATTGAAAATATACTAGCTACCGTAAGTAAAAACAACAGAGAGAAAGAAAAAAAAAGTTGGTATACAATAACAGAAAAGAAGAAGAAAGGGAGACCTACCAGAACGCAGAATCGGAGGAAATGATTATGTTACCGGGTTTTAAAATTGATACCGTAGCATTTATGCCAAGCGCTGAAATGCTTTACATTATGTGAATCAGAGGATAGATGTAGAATATTGTGGATATCGTTGTTATAATGACAACATTTGTGAACATTACCTATATGGTTATGACGGCGTGTGGTCTAATAAATTGAATATTAAGTAATTATTTTAATTATAATATGTAATCGTAAGTACTACAAATGGCTTGTAACCAAAACTACAAAAAAATGGTATGCCTGTCAAAGGCGAAACATGTACTATTCTGTACCACATAGTGTAACGCCTGCAATAGTGTCCAATTTTCATACAAATGATTTACTTTCACTTTGACTTCTGTGGTTGAGTGGGTTAAGTCTTTACAGGCCACTTATTGGAAACGCTCTGGGTTCGATTCCTGGCACGAAAAACTTCGTAAACGATCTTTACGTTATTTACCATGGTCTGGGTATCTGGAAACGGCCCCAGTGTGGTTTATTGTATTTTACAATGGCGATATACAATGTGTGGGTTTGTCTGTTGATGATGTATTTTAATCAAATATATAACACCTCTCGTTGAAAACAATTTCAACTACTGATGATAAATTATAGCTTAGACTGGCCTAGAGGAAAGGTAGAGTTTAAATTATTTGGGGAAACTTTACCGAAATAGTAGTTATCATTTTGGGGAGACCTTTCGTCTGCTATAGGGAATTACCAACCTGCAGACACTGTGTGGTCGTCCCGCAGCCACTACCACAAAACATGTATATGTGGATTGTTGGCTGCAGTGTAAATGGCTGCGACTGATAATGGCGCCAGATATTCATCAGCGCATTTTCGTATCATTCCATAAAGAGATTTCAGAACGAGATTATAATTATTCGTATATTGCATTGTTGCAGTTATATTATTTAGAGTTCCGTAGCCATTTTGGAAAAGATGGAAACATTTCTCAAATTATCATGTCTGTCTTTATAGATCATTATATGTCACAGTCCGTCATTGTGTGTCACAGTCTGTCACTGTATATGACAGTTAGTCGTTGTATGTCATTTTTTTTCAATCTATTGTCTATATAGATGAAAAATTTCTAGAAATAAACAATCTATGTCGCTACACAAGTTGTAGTGAAACCGCAAATATACATCATACATGCGATTAAGGGTTGAATAAAATTTATTAGGGGTTGAATCATTAATTAAACTACTAAAAGTCATAACGCCAAAGCTCTAACTCTTAATAATGTTTTATTTAATTAAACTATAAGTGGAAATAAAAATATCAACGTAGTAGATCTTAACAAATACTTTCAACCAAAATTGATTTGAACAGCAGTCCTCTGCGTAGTTTTGGATATTAGATATTTACCTTTTCTAAATAGTTTTTTTTCTATCCAAATGAGAAAGATGATGAACGTTATTTGCCTTTATGAAACCATCCAATGTGCATGGTCCAACACGCACTTGGATAATTCATTTAAAATTTCTTAATAAAGATGTTCACGTTTTAATTAAGTCGATATTAGACTTCTCGTTTCTGCCTTTCTTTCAATGTCATGAATCAACCAGAGTGATCCAAAACATATACTTTATTAAAATTTATTGCCCTATATGCTTAGGTCCATATACATAAAAACATATTCGAGTGTGACACAGAAACCTCATGGGTTTACTCGTGCCGCACAGATTAGTGTAGAATACATAAAATAAATAAAATTGATTCAAAATTGAATCAATTTGGTTGAAAGTATGAACAATTTTTTTAACGCTGGCAAAAGTTGCATTATTTTGAAATTAAACGAACATTTTCGAGTACTGGTTTACTCCAAATGAAAACGATGTAACGGTAAACCTAATCAAATTAACCGTTCAAACGAAATTGGATTCGGTAACAAGATGGTTTGCAAAACAAAAAAATATTTATAAAATGGATGTTGCTACTAACCATTTATTGGATTTGGATGTTGCACATTGCAGATATAAAGTATAATTTAATCTTGAAAAGTGGTTGATGCAATCAATTGTAATAATAAAAATAGACAACAGTAATTTAGTATAACAATATTACTGCATTTGGGTGGCGATGAAAAAGATATATATAGAAAACATTGACAATAAATTTAAAAAATATCTTCATATAAAAGCGCCGCCGCTAAAATAGCATACTAATATCTCACTTTTAAAATATCATCATAAAAATTGCCTCGTTGATGTTATGACGTCATAACTTGCTATTCGTGTACAAAATTTAGGAGGGGTTCGGCGAGCTGTTCAATAATAAAAAGTATCTCAAATATCTTAACTGTCAATTACCCTATTCGATTCATTGTCATTAAAATTTGATGGACTAATAATAATATAAGCATAATTGTATTGATGCACTTGTCAATAAATGACGGTGAAAGAAAACATCCTGATGAAATCTCATTACGAGATTACCCTTCACCGTCACACGTGGTGGTGGCGATTGTAACAATGTGTAGATTAGGTCATAAAATTGTCTAAGTGGTACATGCTTCCCGGCCGGTCTTGGAACCCACATCATTTACCTACCCCGAATAACTATAATCCGAGTTCAGAGATTGCCCACACCAACACAGTTATTCCCCTTTTAAGGGTAAAGAGTAGGGTTATGTTGACATCATAACAACTCTTTCAATAACTGGAGTGAACCCAACTAAACGTACGATTAATGATATCTGCGGAGATGGCGGGATGGGGTCTGGGCCGTCCATCGCAAATGGGATCCGTCCTTTCACTTTGGGATGTAAAAGATGGTATCGCATCGTCAGTGGGGCAGGACAACGCCAGATGTTCGCCTCCGAATTATTTAAATGAAAATTTTGTGTATCTAAGAATTGGGTTTTTCGCATTAGCAAAGAACAGAATTTTTATAATAGACATGCTCTTCGAACTAAAATTAAAATTAAGGTGCTGGTGCGACCATCTCAGAAGAGTAGATAAAATATTCGGCACGCTTGTCCAAGGCGGTTTAGCGAGTTGTACACATAAGTAGTATCGTTGCATCAGTTTTTTTAGAATATTTGGCTTTACTCTCTGTACGTGGCACATTGTAACAGTATGCACAGTAACCCTGGATAACTACCCTGTAAATTCTTTTTTTTTCACCTTCTACCAAATATTTATGGTTGGCATAATATGTGTTTTCCTTTCATGCTGCTGTATTCTGAAATACGTCCTCTGTCACATCACAGATGATCATAATTATTTATTGTGTATTAAATATGGGGGTACTTGATAAAAATCTAATGCAATCTGATAATCACGTCATTCGATCACATTCATTCATAGGAGTCGTAGATGCCTTAACTACTGATTCACCAAAAATATAATCGACAATAAATCGTGTACATTATAAACAGATGATGTAGGCATTATTGAAATTGTTTTGATAATATAAAGATAACGTCAGGTGAGAGCAGCCCTTTAGCGGCCACCCTATCGGTCAGTCTTCAGAATGAAGCAATAAGTCTTGAGCGTGAAATAGTGCGTGCTGTTAGGCGAGTCTGCGGGACAGGCCTTACTGCCCACGAGGGACCCCGACTTATGGCCTCCTAATGCTAAGGAATATCGAAATAGGGAAAGCATCCCGCCTTCTATAGGGATATGGGACATCTTTTCATATATTATTCCAAAGCTCTCAACCCTTTTGCAAAGTTATAATTGAAATATTTTACATCAGTGTCTTATAATACAAGTGTTCCTGAATTTGGAAAACAAATTTAATGCGTTATGTTGTTTTGGTGCAAACTTGAATAAATGTTAGTAATAGTAGTGGAAATGAGCTTAAGAAATGTTAGCTCGCCAAAGACAGCGTATGTGGAAAACATCTGAAACGAGTATCTAGTCTAATATATTATGCTCATATTCTGTCCCTTCTATATAATGTACTATTTAATCCAAAAGCTCCTCCTTATCTCAAGGAGCGTTTTAAATATCTACACCTTAGCCACACTCGTCACCTCAGATCATGGGAAAACATACGTCTGGAAACATCTTTCACAGTTCATGCAGTGTGTCTGTGGAATGCGCCACCTGTGAAAATCAGGCGTGCCCAGTCTCTTCAGGCGTTCAACGGCCTCGTGAAGGATTATTACCTCGGTCTCTAAAGTCAATCATCTCTCCCATATTTACGTACCTAATTCTATACATTATTACTATGATTATTCATTTATTTATATATATCTTTGTCTTATACTTGCCACTTCAAAATTTTATATATATACTTTTTTATTCTAGTTATATTGCAAAACCCACATGTTACACAATTTTTCTCTAATCCAACCTAAGGTTGTCTGGAAGAAATTGCTTTTAGTGATAAGACCGCCTATTGTCTTCTGTACTTAAACTTCTTGAATTGTATCTTAATGTTATGCAATAAAGTATATTCTGTTCTATTCTATATTATATACTAACATTATCAGCAAGGATTTATTCGCGTTGCCAGGACGACGTATTTCTTAGTGAACAACAACGGCGGCACAAAAAGAAACGTGACCACAGAATCATCTCTTTAGCTATATCGTTCTATCCCAAGGAAAGGGCGTTATTTATCAGGATAAAAATAATTCTTTACTCCTTATTTTTATTGCACACAAAATAGTTACATATAAAATTAGAAAATAGTGATGATGTACATAACCCTAAAAGGAGTTTTCTTCCAGCAAACCCATGGGTCTAGCGATAGTGGGAAAATAAGGTAGGGTTGTGAACATTAAAGTTTATCTGCATAAGGTTCTTATCTCTAAATGTACATTACATTTACTTGTTGAAAATGAATTAGAAATGTTTACCCGGGATATAAATTAGCTCTGTATCGAGTGTAATTGAAATACGTTCAGTAGCTTTCAGATGATGCTCTATCAGCCAAACAGACAGACAAATATTCTAAGTCATATTCTCAGAATCTGCCCTTTTCATTTTTAAATCAATTGTACAAACTCGAACACCCCTTTATTTATTATAGCAAAGATTTAAAATTTTATGGACGTTGGAATGATGCCGATAAGGTAGATTAATTCAATTGTAAAATCCTTATCAACCTATTGCTAGATGTGTAAATAGCAAATTGCTTTTGAAATAACATTAACTAAAGTCACTATTAATTGCGGCTGCCATCTCTTTCAAGATATCGAAACTACTTGCTTTGACTAACAAAGTTATCGCAATTCTGTCTACGTTTTAGGAGTCTATTCTGATGATTATGACTGACTACGCAGATGCAGACAGATACACTTGCAATTCTATTAATGTAGATATGCATAGCTAGTATTGAACTGAGTGAGTGGATAATGGTAAGCGGTCAATGTTTCTCAGATCCGTCGACGCTTAACCGACTCATTTGAAAGCCGTTATTCTTGCACCGAATGGTCCCAAATTCAACAATGGACTGTTTTCGGGTTTGCATCGCGAAGGGTCAAGGGGTCCGAGCCCCCAAATTGGATTTAAACATTGTGAATTACCCCTCTCTTTGATTCGCGGCCCGAGTGGGGACGATTTACGAGTGCGGCCCGTCTCTGGGGAGGGGATCACCGGCGAGCGCACTTGATATACTCACACCTACTCACTGTGGCTATTTACTCTTTATTCCAATAACGCGAATTTATTAACACTTTCGATTTTACCTATTTTATACAAATTAAATAAAAACTAAAACAAATAAATAAAAAACACCATCAACTACTCCAGCCAGCCAACTAATCTAGCCTAAAGATGAGTTGTAACAGGTCAATTTAAATATCTGTTACTCCTGTTACTGTTATCCAAAAATAACAGCATTTATTATCTGTTATTAAATAATGTATTGTTATGCACTTGTTATAACAACGAAGTTCCTTTACGCGGCATGCAGTGCATACCTACTGTTGCCAACTTAGCGTTTTCCATCTATGTACACACAAAGTTATTTCTCAGCGCTTAGCACCTTATTTAGCGCTTTTTTCAATTCTCTTCACTGATATAAAATTAAAACTAAAATAAGACCAAGTATTTGTAATAAACTAAAAAAAGTATCTAGTCTTATTATTTTATTTTCAGCGCTTTTTTTTCAAATCCATGCAAATCCAGCGCTTATTAAGAGTTCACATAGCATGTTTTCTCTAAGGAAAGTTGGCAACACAAAAGCCGCGTCCGATTCTGGGCGTGCACATTGTTTCCGGACGCGTCCCGTGATGTGTGCGAATCTTACATCCTTTACATTCTGTTACCTTATAAATATTAGGTGCGTTTCGTTTTAGCCCGTATAAATCTTTGAAGTGTAAATGAGACACTGATATAAATAATAAGTGCATTTCTTTTTATCTTAATTATGATTTGCTTAGACAGAACGAGAGAAAATAATTAATAGAACAGTTAAAAGACAGTAAGTAGGTAGATAATCCCTTAACATTTGTTTATGATTTGTTATGTGCCTATTATCGAAAGAACAGGTATTGTGTTCTAGAAATAACGAATGTTATCTGTTGTCTGTGAATATGTTTTATTAGTATCTGTTAGCATAAATATGCCTTACCCCTAGTCCAGCCCGACCAGACCGCTGTCGCTGGGCGATGTGCCTAGAAGGCTGGCAGCATCATTCGCTGAATACATCAACTAAGTCTTTCGGCAAGGTAAGCTCCAGCCTTCGTGTGAAACTAGCAGACGATTTAGCTGTTATGATGGTAAGTCTTTATCGCTGCCCATTGGACATAAGCAACAGCAAGGGAGCTGATGTGTTTCTTGCTATGATGGGCTTTAAGAATGTATTTACACCCTTTTCGTCGTGAAGTCTTGGTAGCGTAATGGCTAATGCACACGTCCCGAACTCAAAGGGCGTGGGTTTTAATTCTGGCTGGAACGTATGCACCACTTAGGCAGCTTTTCTAAGCTAATATGCATATTGTTACAATTACCACGTCCTAAAAACGGTCGCATGGAGATAACCGATATATCTAAGCTGCCAAGCCGCCTTGGACAAACGTGGCGGGTATACTCCGTTGCCCAATAGTGGGACGTTTATGGACTGTTATGTTATACTATTCAATGAAGTCAATCAACAAAAGTGTTAATATTAGAATTAGGAGTAAGCGTTTCAAAGTTGATTATTAAACAATATTATGCACCTGCTCCACTTGCGTTCATATTAATGTTAGTGACTGTGTCCGAATGCGTTTTATGCCTCTGCTACACCTGCGTCGTAATGCCCAAACTACAATGGATACATTATTTTTAATCACACAGATGCAAACTATGTGTATACTACATAAGTTTACGCATAAAAATCATAAAACTACGTTTTAGCGGTTTTAAGCGCGGTAATTTATTTGATTTTTATTATCCCAAGTGTCGATGACTAATACTCATCGACACTTGACATCTTTGTCTTCCGTGATCACGGCTACTGAAAAGTGGCCGAAACGTCGGAATAATAGAAATCAAATAAATTACCGCGCTTAAATCCGTTAAAACGTTGTTTTATTTTATTATGTATACTAGTCGCGAAAACTTAAGAAAAAAATTTACGCATAAAAGTTTAAAAAAATGTTTCGATTCATTTGACGCCTTTATTCACTTATGGTCTTATTCATGTTCAGTTAGAGTAAGTTTGAACGCATCTTTAAAAGCCTTAAAGAAGCTTTCAAGCTAACTAGCTAACGGTAGTATACGTAACAACATAATCAGATAATTAATTGTCATTAAGAACTACCAGACCAATGCAAAAGTGTTACTCTAAACAAACACTCAAGCTGCTAATAGAAATTGAAGTTGTATTAAGTTAATTGTAACTAATTTTATGCAGATAGTTAACAAATAAACAGCACGTACGTATATGATGACCCACGTCGTATGGAAACCACTTTATTCGTGTTGGGATACACGAAACAAAGGTACTCCACCAGCCCGTTTCCATCACATCTTAGAAAAGAACTGTCAAGCAATTGAACACATCTTACAATACATTCTAAAATTATTAATACGAGAGCGTATGTTAAAACACAGTACTGTCGTCTTACTTCTAAAATAATCATAATGAAAATACTAATTGTCTCGTTAAAGTTATGACGTCATAATTTGCTTTATTCGTACAAAATTTAGGCGGCTGTAATGTTTTGTATGATGACTACTCGCGGCTTCTTACTTTGAAAACGACTGATTTTCATACGAAATTTCATCCCCCTATTTACCGTCTTAGGAGTCGAATTTTGACAAACACTTTCTTTGTGTGCACCTACAGTACAAAAAGAACTCACATAGCAAGCGACTTATCTCTTAATCTTAAGGTGCTCTTTTACGGGCAATTTTTTGAGTAATTATTATTTGACAACAGTAATGGATCAATCTGGAGAAATTACATTAAAATGCGGCAATTATTTCGGGAATATTGTTTCTAATTGCTCCATATATTCCACATTTCTCAAGGTTGCCATATGAGTTGTCAAATATCCATTCGGTTTGGAAATTTTAAGGCAATTTCCTTTCTATGTCGTTTGTCTCATTTTCGCGAGAGGAATAGGCCAGCGGTGGGGGTGGGGGTGCTCCATATTGCATGCTATTTTGTGGCCGTATCTCAGCAACAGCTTGTTTGATGGAGTCGTGACGTCATAGTTGACAAGAATTGACCGGCGTTGAGCAATTTTAGTTGCTCGTGTAAGAAACAAGAAACAGTATGATTGTTAAAATATTGAAAACAAATTAAAAATGTTGTTTTTTTATCATATCAAGTAATTTCAAACTGTCAAATGCTTCACACGCTGTCAAGCATACTATTAATACGAAGCTCAGATGTCTGTATCACGTGTAAATGGATCAATTGTAAGCTGCTGTTTCGTTGTTTTGATAAATAAGTTAGATAAAGTGAATGAACAATGCATAGCATGAACATAATGTTTTCTTAAAAGCATTAAAGTTAAGTGATTTGGTTTCCATCTCGTTTAATATTTTTACATTATTTTTATAGTTTAAAGTGGTATTTTATAAGCGTAAATTTGTGTATGTTTTGGATAATAAATTATGTATATTTAATACGTCCATACAGTCGTTATATTAATTAATCTGTTTGAGTATTCGCATGAAAATTAATTTCTTTTTATTAAAAAAGGCTATAAAATGTAACGAGCGATAAAAGCAAATGTTAAGGAGTCGCCTTTTTAAGAAACCATTTAAAACAAGCCAAGTGCGTGAGCCGTGGCACAGTGCCTTTACATGGCATGGTCGTGAGGAGGCTTTTGAAGAGGTGCAAATGGTCACTGTTTTTGTTATTTGACTAAAGAATCCCTAATACCCCACGCCTCTCTCTGTACGTGGTAGAGCCATGCTGGAATCGTATACAGTGTAAACTCTATTAAACGACACTGAAGGGACTGTGCATATTATGGCGTTATAGTGTCGTCGTTAAATGGAAAGAAGTGTGTTATTTTTGTCTGACGTCTTTTACTGCACCAGTAATTTTGTTGTATTTTTTACTTATTTTATTCATATCTTGCGATATTGAGGCGCCTTGATGATAAATAAAGTGATAAAAGAATACACAGCTGCTTACTATTTTTGGCAACTTAAAAGGTACTTTTTATTACTTAATTGTTGTCGTTATTGAGAGTGGGTGTAATGCTATATAGTGTATCATTGCATGGAAGATAAGTTAAATCAACCAAAGCCAAGTAATTTCGACGCTTAAGGGAATTTGTCGTTAGATCGAGTGACGTTACATGGAGTTTACACTGTACTTGACTATACAGTTTTTAGGACCGGCTTGATTGGTTTGATACCACGCAAATACAGAGTGCGATGAGTGGCAGTTCTGATGGTCTTCTTCCTTCTTCCTCCTCCTATTTCAATCTTAACCCCTCTCTCCCATTACTCATATTTGATCCCTCTGTCGCATTGTCTTGTCCCATACTAAAGGCGGTCAATGTGTTAGCTTCGCCCCTGGTTTTGCGAATGTCTGTAGGTGATAAGTACTTACAAATACAAATAAAAAATATCTTTATTAAGCCTTTAAGAAAAGCAAAGTCCAAAATGAGTGAATGAAGAATGAAACATATTTTAGAGGCTAAAAACACTATACAAGATGTTAAGTTGTCTCAGACTCTGAAACTAGGTATAATTACCTGTAATATGAGTCAATCAGAGGTTCCTCAGTCAATTGCCAGTGTTAAAATTTATGATCTCCATGTAGTGTATGTGGTCATGTCCATGTGCGTATATATTAGGATGTATGCGTGTGTGTGTCTGTAGAGAAGGAGATAAGAAAGAAGAAAGTAGGATAAAAGTTTTAAAATTATTAAGTTACTTAGCAAGCACTTCAGTAGCATCATAGTTAAGCGAGAGTAAAAATATATAGACCTTGTTCTTTACTTTATATTTGGTGTGTGGATAAATTTTCATTTTAAACTTTCCATTGAGTTGGAAGTTTTCATATTTGCCGGCTTCCCAATAAAAAAATTGATTCAGTTTGGTTGAATCGTCTAATACCCGCAGTACATGGACAGATAGATACCGACAGGACAGTCGTCGAAAATCTGAATTAGTTACGTATTCTTTGGCAATAAATTGGGCCTTTAATTTCCTTGCTTGACTTCGCTTACGCACCTATACAGGAAATAATATCAAAGAACTTCCTAGGCGTTGTTTACAAGCATAATCCACGTTCGCAAAGGTAGGGGTGTTAGGAGTGTCGTCGTGTGTCTTTTGTTTTGGTGCCCCCGAGCCACGTACTCCAGTGAACTTGTGCCCTTTCGCCATCGATTTTCGTATATAGGCCAAATGTTTTCGGCTCTTACGCGAAGGTCTGGCCCAAGGTCTCGCAGGGGGTGCGCGGCGGGCGGGGGAGCAATTAACCCGCGGCCAATGACCCCCCCTGAGTCACATGTTATCCTTACGCTACGCTCGCCACAATGAGATATCGATTTGATAACAGATACACGTAATGCGGCCCGATACGCGCCGCACCAAGGACGAGCACCGTCCACTCTTATACAATACATTATTGGCCTAGAAGTTCGCTTTTCGAGCATCGCTTATTGAAATTGACACGTGCCTAAATATGCTCGTGTAGTAGTAGTTAAGTTGTGGTAGCGTAATGGCTAGCGCACGCGTCCCAAACGCAAAGGGCGCGGGTTCGATCCTGGCCGGAACGCATGCACCACTTAGGCAGTTTTCTGACCTAATGTGCATATTGTTACAATTACCAAGTGCTAATAACAGTGAAGGACAAAGTGACCGATGTGTCAAACCTGCTAAGCCGCCTTGGACAAGCGTGGCGGGTATACTGTCCATTCCTCTACAGTGGGAGGCCCGAGGTCAACAGTGGGTCATTGTGCGCTGTTATTTATTATATTTAATTAGATATACTGGTAGTTGGAAGTTACAATTTATATTGATACTTATCACATTCGTTATATTTAAGAAGCTGTGAAAGCGGCCGCTTTAGGGCCCTTAGTTATAGTTTGACATCAAGTAATTTCAATTATCTACCTAATTGTAATAATGTAAAGGAATCAAAAGTAAGATATACTTACTATGGAAAAAAAACGGAGAAAAAATACAATTTCTTGCGGCCGAGCGGCCTGTCGTAAGAGGCGACAAAGCAACCCACAGCCAGGTGGTAGAATCTAGAATAAGCCGCCATAACAACCTTGAATTGTATTCCGGCATTAATAGCCAGGTTCCAGTCTTCCTTAAGAGAGCAGCAGTGCATTTGTAACGTCTTTGGTGTTGCAAATGTCCTTAGGCGATGATAACCGCTTTCCACCACATGGGCCGTCTGCTGTCTGCTGAACTCATGCAATAAAAAAAAGACTAAAGCGCATTGGATTGGGCATATAATGAGGAGGGCTGAAAGTCACATGACAAAAACATTGTTAAAGTGGAAGATCGATTGATACGAGTGTAAAGGTAGACCGAAAAATTGATGGATGGTGGATGATATGTGGTATGAGAGAGGACATAGACAGAATCCCTCTATTAAGTATGGAAGGAAAAGAGATATTGTGCCGACCCTAGATAATTCGGAGAAGGCAGTTACGATTAACCACGTGCACGTGGTGTTGGCCATTCTCGCTGAACTGAATGCCACAACAACCGGCGATACGGCTTTTAACTTCAACAAATTTTATCTTATTCCAAAAATTATACATATCAATGATATAATTTCAGGCCATAAACGTAGCACTGCTGAGCCACGCCAGCATAAATATCTCACATGCTGGTCCAAGGCCCATCAGCGGGTTTCACATTCAGTAATCTCAATATTCAGATTACCTGACAAAGCTTTTATTCCACTTTTAAGCATGCTAATAGGGAGCGGACCATGTTACAGCTTACAAACTTATGACGCTATAAGGATGTGCAACTACAAGTTGTCACGCTGTAATATAAATTATTTCTAGCATGATATTATTTTAAAAGAAAGACGTGTTATTTTTACGCCTGCTCTTTTGCATGTAACCAATGTTAGAATTTTTCGTAACAATTGTGTTGGAATCCCTACAGTGATAATATGCAAAATCGCTTAGAAATACCGCCTAAAGCGATGTTGTTTCTTAAACAGGAGTTGCGTAAAGTGAAAACGATGAATGCTTTTTGGTTGATACAAACCTTGGTTTTGAGGTACTAGGAATAAAATTATTATAATTA
Organism: Dendrolimus houi; assembly: GCA_039645545.1. Lineage (NCBI taxonomy): Eukaryota > Metazoa > Arthropoda > Insecta > Lepidoptera > Lasiocampidae > Dendrolimus > Dendrolimus houi. Next base: position 23,503,048 of record CM077128.1, on the reverse strand, counting down.
GCAACAAACGCCGCAGAAAATAAATAACATAGTAGCTATGCCTAATTCTAGTATTTGCACGCGTCTTTGGCCATTTATGGCGAATTGTGAATATCGTAAAGCCCATATTTAAAACCAGGAATATTCTTAAAGTAGCTTAGCAATTTTTTAACGTAATTACTATTTGATAAAATATGTATATCTTCCGGTAACGCTCGTGATCTATGGTTAAACTGATGTAAAATATAAATATTAACCATATATTACAAATATACATAATATTAATAATATATAAAACTTCTACCACAGACTTCCTCTATATGACTAAATAACTTTCAGTTGCGTATTATAGCCAAATAAAAAAAAAAACAACGGCTGCGTCAGAAATGTATTCCACAGTTACTGTTCTTCGGTCAGCAAAAAACGCAAATTATATTTTTTTTCTATATGAGAACAATATTACCAAGTAGTAAAGTTCATTGACAGCGGATAATGAGCTCATAGAAACTATAAGGAAATAGGCAAAACAAACTGATTTGTGCTGTTTTCGGTTATATAGATCTAGGTTGATAAAATAAACGCTCTCAGTGTTGGCAGTACGCAGCAGACAGATGAACTGCTGTAATTAGGCGATCAATGCCGAAGTTCCGTGCGATCGATGAATTCGTAACTTCTGATCACTTAGGGGAAACTTTCAGTTGCCACTTGGCTAAATTTTACCCAATTTTCTGGGTATTTGATTACACTACATACGAAAACATTCATATGCTGTAAGAACTAAAAATATATTAGGGGTATTTGGTATACATACGTGTAATTAAACTTATTTTTTTTTGTTTTTTCATTGTATATACGTGACGTGTCAAATATATAAGGTCGGGGAAAAACTTTCTTCGCATTTTATATAAAATTCAAAAGATTTTTTTTATAAAGTTTATTTACATTTGACTAAAGTATGTAGGTGCCATTTTGTTGGATAACTTTTTGCCATCTTGTAGCTAGGGGCGTGATCCCATTGCTATAAAAATTTTGGGGCGTCTGATCAAAAAACTGCGACAAGTGGTTTTGGCAGTCCTCTCGTGATGTTAACCTGACACTGCCTAAGGAATTCTTCACCTTGTTGCGAGTTAACCCGGGTTTCGCCACAGTCTGTGAAGCCTGCCGGCCTTTGACCACGATGTTTTTCGCACGTTCTTGTCGTACGTGATCCACTTTTCATCACCTGTTATCAGCTTCTTCAAAAGTGGTTCGGTTTCATTACGTCGTAATAAAGAATCACAAATGAGTACACGGTTCATTAGGTTTCTTTCAGTGAGCTCATGAGGCACCCAAATATCGAGCTTTTTTGTATACCCAGCTTTTTTCAAATGCGCCAAAACCATTTCGTGGTCAATTCCCAGTTCTCCAGCTACAACGTAACTACTAATATGCCGATCTTGCTCCACTTTTTCAAAAATGGCATCAATTTTGTCCGTAACAGGGCGACCAGAGCGACGTGCATCTTTGATGTCAAAATTTCCGGATTGAAAACGCTTAAACTAAACTTGCGCTAATCTCACAGATACTGCATTAAGTTCATAAACATCACAAATTTTTTTCGCGGCTTGTGTTGCATTTTACCTTTTTGTAGTAAAATTTTAAAATGTATCGAATTTCTTCATTAGATTCACTCATTTTAACAACAAGAAAAACAAATGAAAATCACACATTTTCCTAATTTGAATTTGGAATTGTCTTCTTTAAAATTAAAACTTTTTAATGATACCAAAACCAGCCAGATGCAAATGGTATAGCCAAAGAGATCTTATTACAAGTTCATACATACTATATGCGAAAAGACTTTTTCCCCAACCTATTATTAAAGAACATAAATACAAGTTACAAGCTAGAAAATATTTGGAGGTAGTTCCAAATTGTCAGTGAAGCGACTTGATAAACATCCATATACCTATAATTGTCTACAGAACGTAAATTCTATATGCTAATGGAACCATTTATTCCATCGATGCCTAATTACAAACACAATTTAAAAAACATGGAAATTACAAAAAAAAATTGTTTCTATATTTTCCGGTTAAAGAATTTTATTTCTCATAAAAGAATTTTTACAATTCATTTAAACTATAAGAACATATATAAGTTTTTGTAAAATAAGTTGCAATTTGTAACGAGATAGAAAGCACAAATACTGAAATTGCATGTAGTTTTGATTAATTTTTTGTACGTACAAGTTCCTTCGAACCAAAAGAAACAGGGATATAGATTTCATGACAGTGTCATTGTGTAACTTGTTGCTTTTATCTATTTATTTTTATATGAGTAATGTCTTATGTGTTAATATATAAAGATTTAGAAATAATCATATAATTATAACTATAATCAAAAATGCATTCAAAATATGAAATGTTTTGAATCCCCAAAATACAGAGATTTCGAAACTTAATTATTAAATTTTTCATACAAATAATAGCTGGTTTTTCGTATGAGATAATTTTGATAATTAAATTTTAATGTATTTTGGTAGATATTTTATTACTCTATTATCTAACTTTACGTGTTCCTTAATTTGAGTTTAAGACGTTTAAACATTTCTAATTAGTATAATTGATAATATTTTTTAAGTTTTCGCGACTTGTATACGTAATAAAACTACGTTTTAACGGCTCTAAGCACAACTCATGTCAAGTGTCAACGAGTATTGTTAAAGTTTTATTTAGCCTACCGCCACCTTGTTCATTTCAATTATTTAGTTTTAATTAAATCTTATTTACCAGCGCTTCGCAACATGTTGTGGCTTGAAGAGAAGAAGCGGCGCAAGAAATTCTTCAGCAAACATACCTAGCTGTAATTATTTTATATAATATAAAATGGGTGGAAGGAAAAACGTCGTGAAACGTCGGAATAACAAAAATTAAACAAATTACCGCGCTTAAAACCGTTAAAACGTTATTAGTATAATTGATTGCAAAAATTGTGTGTGTTGTCGAATAATGATTTTCTAAGAATAAAGAATGTTTATATTTGTTAACTTATAAAAAAAATGCAGAAAATGACAAGAGAGTTCTTCAGATAGATAATCATCAGGTACCGGGCCTGACTTTTTTAATTGCATGAGTTCAGCAGACAGGCAGACGGCCCACCTGATGGAAAGCGGTTACTTATCCGTAACACCAATATAGATGTTATGACAAAAATGATTGACTTAAATGACAAAAATTCATTTACATAGTAGCTCGCATACATCTTATACTATATTTTGTATGACGTTATCTCGCCAAGCTTGTAAGGGATTTATGGAGATATATTGCAGCATAACATTTTAGTACGTCATATCATTATTATAACTTTCATAATATTTTTCTTTCCTCTTATTGTGTTTTGGTCTTATTGAGTATGCACTGTTTGCTACAACTCCATTAATTCTTCAAAAAGTAATTCTGTAACATACTTCTGTATAAAACTTATTAAAAAAAGACAACTTGAGATATAAATAGAATAAGAAATATGAAGAAAAACAATATTTAGCTAGACGTGTTGCTGGGGAGTTTCTTGCCGCTTCTTCTCCTTAACAGCAATAACTCGTTGCGAAGCGGTGTACATAGAATATGACCTTCAAAAAATGTTTTCCACTAGAACTTATTTTGAATAAAAAACTTTGTATTTGAATTTAAATATGACGAATTTCAGAGTCGAAGCTCTTCTGTTAGCAACAATGGCCGCACTGTCCGATGCATAATCGTAAACGCATTCTAATTGAGTGCTTTATTACTTTCCACTTTTCGAGATTTCAAAATATCACAAGTAATTCGTTGTTTGGATGAATTCAGTCGAAATAAGTTGCCGGTTTGTTAATCGTTACTTAACAGCACGCTCGTTTTTCAGCACTCACTTTTTGCAACGCAAGTGGCCGACGTCGACCGCCATTGCCACAGCGGCGTTGCATTCGCTCTCATAATATCCAATTAATTTATATCAATCGATTGTAATAAGTCACAAGTTGGGATTTTTCCGCTCCCGGGAAAAATCCCGCGAGATAAAGTTTCACACATTTTACGACAAACAATTGCTACTGATCAATGCAAATATTACATCAGAATCCGATTTTTTCAATCGGGTCACTTTAAACAGCTCCCAAAACATTTCCGGGATATAAAGTAACGCAGATTTTAAGTCCCGGAAATCGCTAACGATCACTGAAAACCGCATAATCGACCCAGTAGTTTTTACGTGAATCCCAAATAAATAAACAAACAGAAAAAATCTAAAAAAAACAAAAGACTACTCTTTTACAATTTTATAATATAGATTACCTAAAGGAGTAGTTTCCGATCTCGCTCTCGTGTCACACTTTTGAAGATATACACAACTTGACAAAATTTAACAACGACACATTTGTATTACACAAATCTTAATAAAAAAAACTACGAATATTTTACCAAAGGTCTCATAGAAAAATCACAAAAAATTGGTTTCTATAGATAAAAATGTATGGCAATGTTTATGAAATCAAAATCAAAGACAGGAGCTATGGAATAGAAAAGACAAGACAGAGAAAGGGGGAGTTAGCCATTGGAAAAAGAGAGGGAGCAAAAATGGCTTAAGCTTTCGTGTCAGGTATATTCAGTTCAGGTTTAGAAGATACGAATACAAAGTCCAAATCCCACGAGAACAAAATGGCTGCTGATCTATAATATTAGAAAATTCTAAACATGCCGTGTCTGTACATTGAAGCTATAAGAAGAAAACTGCTGGGTTAGACTATATAAAGGATGAAGAACACTATGCAGTTTTTTTTAGATTTCTTGTCTGTTTATTCGGGATTTAAGTAAAAACTACTGGGCCGATTTCGATACAGTTTTCACTAAAGTGATAGCTTAGATATTTTTTTAAATGCTGCGATACTTTGTTTCCCGGAAATTTTAAGTTAAGCGTGGACAGTCTCGGGCATATCTCCTAATTTTAAAATACAAGTAAATGTACGTTTTCTTTAATGGGGGAATTGGAATACACACATACATCCACCGGAAACCGATTATTATGGTTTATCTATCAGTGTTCGCGGCATGTCACGCGAGTAATCTCATTTCAATTGTAGTCAATGTTGGATTATCACAATTTTGCATAGATAGCGCCATCTGATAAAGATAACGTTGAAACACTGATAACAAATAAATTAATGTGAATACGTCTTACTGAACAAATTGACTGATTGTTATTTATCACTGGTTCCTTAATCATTTACTTATAAGCACAAAAATTTGAACTTTCGCTAACAATAAGATTTCCTTTTCAAATTTTCAATTATCGTTAGGTGTCCTAAATTTGCAAATGTATATGACAAAGGTAGCCAATACAAGTGCGACTGCGCAGGTACCAACCTTTTTTTTTGGCCAGGGGAAATCCGTTTGAGGACTAAGTCGCGACAGGCACAGAAGCCTGGGGGGATGTTCGCGACCGGTGTGAGTGTGTGGGATTCGCCGGATCGGGGGTGGCACTAGCGTTCCCAGTCAGAACTGGCGCCACGCTATTGCCACTCCCCAGTTAGGGATACCTGCTAAAACCCCTGCGTGTTCCAGGGGTTGCCATGCCTACGCCCATGCCAGGGCTACGGGACTGCGGGATTCCCAACCACACGTGCCCTGGCAGGCGTGGGCCCCCCTCACTGGGCCTCTTCCAATGCCAGGGGACTAAGCCCCTGGCCACAACTGGGTCTATTCCGTGCGTGGGGCGGTCTGTAACGCGCCCCACGGGAAGAGAGATGAGCGCGCGGGACACTCGCACTCTCATCTCGGCAGGTACCAACCTATACCAACGTCCAGTAGGATTTGTATAAGTTAATAAAAGTTCGATTTTATAAATTTAAAACGTAAAACAGTCGTTACTATAATTCTAAGAATTTAAATGTTTTGAAAAGTCAATAATTCTCGAATTCGCTTGAGTAGTCTCGGGCATGGTAAAATTTGTATACGAACTGTCTGTTATTTAAGTAGGTATAGGTACTATGGCCTGTTCTTTGTATTTACCCATAACTTGCTTAACTTGCTGATGTATATGTAACATGATGTTTATATGAAAGTTATTTATTCATTTTAAATTTAAAACACGTCGTCTGCATATTATTTTCTTGACCTGTAAATTAATGTATTTGATACAATTGTTTTGAATATCAAATTCTGGGACGAATATGAAGAAAAGTCATGGCAATATTAAAATGTTGGCAAAAAAGCTACTTTGTCATGCAATGATTAAAAACGAAATACAATGTTAAACGCTTATTACTTATGTAGATCTAAGAGTTTAATTAGCATGATGTTTGCATTCGAGCTGCCCGCAAATTAAATGTTTAATTTATACTAATTATTTTGTGAAATTTACTCGTGTATGGAATGAGGGCCATTTTTAGTTTGTTCACCTTTAACGAAAAAAAGGCTTAATATTATTCAAATATGAATAATTCCTTGTATTCCGACAATTTCTTTTCCGTAGCAGCTTTTTTGCTCTCGAAGTCATGTATATGTACAAGTTCATTTTATTACTAATATACATAATTTTTTAAAATTTAATTGCATTTAGAGAATTTAGATTCATATTTTAATTATAAAAACACTAGCAGATAATTATCACCGAATTAACCGAACAAATAATTGCGTGTTAATTATTGCTAATTCCTTTGCGCCCTCTGTGGTCTATTACTTATTGATAGTGGTGATTCAGATATCACCGTCTGACAACCTACATGTAATATATAAAATATCTACACACACACTATATATATCATTTATGTATTTATTTATTAAAATGTAAGTAGTTCGTACTATATGTTACGTATACCACCATCGCCATTATCATCTCAATTCATTCCTGGGGTGGTCTGGAAGAGATCGCTTTTTAGCGATAAGACCGCCCTTTGTACACAACTAGACATAATTTTAGCCTTTAAGTTCATTTTGTATTGGTGTATAATAAATTGTTATCTATCTATCTATTTGCATCCGGAAGACTAATTTCATTTTATATCGCAAATTCCGATTTTTAGCCAAATCGGTCCAGTAATTTTTTCGTAAAGGCATAACAAATAGAGAGACAAATATATTTTTATCCCAGACACTATCCCATTTTTCGGGATAAAAAGGCATGGCATCGAAAAAAATAAAAATTTATATACTCAGTTTCAGCCACATTGGTCCCGTAGTTTTCCGTGAAAGCGGAACAGACAGCCAGACAGACAGACAGAGTTAGTTTCGCATTTATAATATTAATAATAGGTTATGAAGTAAAATGTCATTTGTTGCCTCATGTCAGTGACGTGGCACACAGAATATGGTAATACTCGGCAAGCACTCTATCGAATTGTATTCGAATAGATGATTCGATACAAGTTGTTACACGAGTATTTATTTTAATTATGAACTAACAAAGTATTTTATTGTCGGTTTTATTTAAATTTATTTATTTCATTTACTAATTAAATATTACACAAGGTGAATTAGTTTTATTAATTAAGAAAATTGAGTCGTTTCGGTCTTAACCCAAAAGGAAAGTAATTCCGTCAAAGCAATTTTTTTAAGTTGGCAAATAAACACACTGCATATCCCCAAATTAAGCAAATTACGTTTGTGTTATGGGTTTATATACAACGGACCACTCTGGGGCCGATCCCAGACACCCAGACCATAGCCAATAACGAAGAAAATACGTTTTCGAAATTTACTATACCAGGAATCGAACCGGAGCTTCTGCATTGCAGTGAGGTAAGACGGCTAAGACTTAGCCCGCTCAACCACAGAGGCCGTCAAGATACTCGTATGGTAGGTATATTTAAGTACCTAGTATACAACGTATTTATCATAGTTATAGGTATATATATCCATCCTTTTTGTCCAAGGCGGCTTGGCAGGTTTCACACATTGGTTATCTCGATGTGCAGGTTTCATCAAGATGTTTTCCTTCACCGTTGTTAGCACGTGGTGATTGTAACAATATGCACCTTAGATCAGAAACTTGACTAAGTGGTACATGCGTTCCGGCAAGGATCGAACCCGCGCCCTTTGAGTGTCGGACGCGTGCGCTCTTATCTCATCTTTTTAACGTATGTCATAACTATTTTTGAGGAAGTATTGGGTATAAATTAATGACAGAAAAGTACGGAATATGTGTGAAATAGTGATAGTAAGAAATAAAGATAGATAAATAACAGCTTGGATATATAAGTATATTATATATATGTATAACAAGACGTTAAATTAACTGTAAATAAATAAGAAACCAAAATAGTGTGTAACAACGATAGAAAATAATAGATTAAGAAGTAACAAAAGTAAGAAATAGAATAAGTAACAATGTACATAATGACCCAACAGAAGGAGAATGTAAAGTAGAATAGCAAAACACTGTAATAAACAATAAGATTAAATACGTATGTAAAAATAGTAAAATAAAATAATAATAATTACAATAGAAACTAAATAAATAAAGAAAAATGTAATAGAATTAAGGTATAGAAACATAAAAAAGATGAAAAAGACCCTGACAAATCTAGTTCGTCAGGGTGGAGGAAAAGAAACAACATGTAAGCAATGTAAGACGCTGCTATTTCTTCATGTATTTTTTTCTTTCTGTCTTTCTGTCTTTCTTTAATTGAGACATGGGACATTTTAAATTACATTCTTCCTTTACTGTTCAGTACTTACATGATATAAATCAAACTGATGATGATGATCCATTATCATCAGTTTGATATCATTATCATTCCTATGATATTAGTAGGTAGGTTGTTAAGTTGATACACCTTTGAACTCTGTCGTCAACACAAGATATTTCTACCTAGAACACTTGAGCCCGATATTCACGTAACCAGGCAGATGATAGTCAGTGGCGTAGCTTGCCTTAGATTCTTTTATAAAAGAAACAAAAAATGCTCGAATTTAATTAAAATAATTATATATTGAATATAAGTTATTACATATACTTACTGCTCCTAGGAGCTAAGTGAGACAAACAATTCAAATCAAAGATACAGTCTTCTCGCCTTTTTATCGGCAAACTTATTTATCAAATCATCTATAGTTGAAGACGATTTCAGTTTTTCTAGATTTTCTGCCTCTATAGATAATAATGAGAAGTCTGATAGCCGTTTCTGTTGGCCCAGCAGTTGTTCTCAAAAATGTTAGTAATCTATAAAAGATTGTGGATAACATTTTGAGAATTTTTGCTTACTCACTTTCGTGGCCCCTGTATCATTGATACGGCTGATACCGCGGTAGCTACGGCCCTGATGCTAGTCAAATCAACTCAGAAAGCAGTCAAATAGCGCATAAATTATAGAAGCAGTAATGTAAATGATTTATATGATGATATTCTAAAAGTGTCATGATAAGATGGTATGTAAATAATTTGTCGTCGTTTATATTACAACACCGCGAATATGCAATTTCCTAACTTTGACGGTTGACATGACGAACAAAAACCGATATAATGTTATAAAAAAATCTAACAAAAACCGGTTCCTTTCAGTCATCAGTCATCATTTAATTTATGATTCGTATAATCTCTGATAAATGATGACTGAATGGAGAACTGGTTGTTACTATTATATCGTTTTTTGTTCGTCCTATAAAGCTAGGAAAATGCATATTCGCGGTGTTGTAATATGAATGACGATATGTAATGTACCCAATTGATTCGGCAACTGTTGTAAACTGGTTGTTTCCTTTGCGTGTTTTGGTTCAAAGTTCACGGGTGTCCCATGCAGGTGCGACTGACCCGCTGACCACCGACCGACGCTAGAGGGTCCCCGGCGCACACGGAGTGGATGTGGTTTTTAAATTTTCAAAATATTGTCAAGTGGAACTTAATTTAAATTTGGAAATTTCGAGGTATTCTTTGCAGAGGGTAATCATAGATATAAAAGATGTCAAATAAGACCCAAATGAATGAATGGCCTTTTGCGAGTCGGACCCTTACATTACAGAGTAGTATGTATATGGAATACAATGTGAATGTAATGTCTTATGCAGGTGCGTTTAATCCGTTTAACCAAGCCTGCGCCTATTTAAAATATTGCATATCTATCTCGTTATTAATTTAAATTAATTATATTAGAAGTCGTAGTGACGAATGGGTGGCGCGGGTTCGAATCTTGGCCGGACCGCGTGCATCACTTCGGCAGTTTTCTGACCTAATATGTACAATTATCACGTGCTAACAACGGTGAGGGAAAACATCGAGATAACCGATGTGTCAAATCTGCCAAGCCGCCTTGGACAAGCGTGGCGGGTATACATACTGTCCATTCCCCTAAGTGGGAGCGCCGATCCCAGCAGTGCGAGATTTATGGGCTGTTATATTTATATATATATATATATATATATATATATATATATATATATATATATATATATATATCTTGTAATAACCAACATTAAAACACACAGATTAAATACAAATGATAATAATATTTTTTTAAATAAGAGATAATGCGAAGGAATAATTATAACTACGTATTAAGGGTTTCAAGGGAGGCTTTTATTTTTATTTCGAAACCAAAATAATGCCGCGTTTAAAACCGTTAAAACGTAGCTTTAATTATGTGTACAAGTCGCGAAAACTTGAGAATATTCCAACTTCTCAATTTTCATCTGTTTTAGGCTCGTTGTTAATATTCAAAAATAAATATTATGCGTGTGTACATAACTAATTTCCCATAGTCCCATCAAAATCTATTCAGGCGTTTAGAGGTTATGGTGGAACGAGGTGACTCGCATAATAAAAACTCACATATAAGACTCCCTCTTCTTTATGGGAAAAATGTGCAAATCGTTATATTTGAACCGTTTAATAAAGATGAGTAGCACAATACATTGAAATTTGTTTAACGGATGGCAAATTATATGAAAACGTGGACCAGATACGAATACTAGAGCCGTGCTTATAAACTATAACAATTACACCCACTTCTATTAGACTCGTTTTACTAATTAGTAATTTAAGCTAGAATTCTTTCCTTTTTTCTGAATAATTTAAATAATGCATTAAATGGATGCTTTTGTAGCTAACATTGAAATTAAGCGTATTTTATTTTTAATTTCGTTAGGCAATTCGAAAAACTGTAATTTAGATTTAATCTGAGGTGATCTCAGTGAAAATGTAATTATTATTTTAATATGCGTATTTTGTGTTTAAATTTGTTTATTTAAAATGAGTTGTTAAGTTTTTAGACATCTTGTTTATATTCCTAGAAAGTATTATGTTTTCATCATTTTTAAATTCATAAAAGTTTTATTTAATTTAATTATACTTGAATGATTATAATTATGTTGTATGAATTATCACGTTAAACGGTATTTAAAGAAATTTGAATATCATCCATATTAATACACATTTGTTAATGTGATTCTGTTTGCACCTTCTTCCTCGATACTCGATGTGTATGTACCACATGCCTCCTGATGGTAATCAAATTATATACAATTATATAAAATATTAATATCAGTACAGGATTTGATGAATACGAGTTTTTGAAATTTACATCAACCGCGTTAACGCCTTAGTTGATTTATAAATTAAATTAGGTTTAACGTGAGTTGAACCATTATTAGACTATACACTGATTTAGGTACACGTTACAAAGGGTAGGCGAGCCCTAGCTACATGTTCCGGTTAGTTCTTGTTACATCACCTGAATTGGAGACAGAGTGCCTAAATCAGGGTAGTATAGTAAACATATTTTGTTTTCCATCCGTTCGTGAGACAAATGATGGAGATGCACTTTGCAGCAATATGTTTACTTATTATATTATGAATGACAATTCAAACCACAGGTTCTTAAACTTATTTCGTTAGCATACTTTGAGCGTAAAGTTTTTTATTTCATCACACCGTAAAATCACAATCGCAATTATTAATTTCTTTAAACAGGTTTCGATTTTATTTTAAAATACTAGACATTCAAAAATTAGTTAAACACCCAAGTTAAAACCCACCAAAGGTCAGTACTGGTTGTTACCAACCAATATTTACTGAGGTTCAATTTAGAGTTAATTTACTATACAAGGCTATCGTAAGGTTCCAACTGTAAAGACCGCACAGTTAACACTTAAGCAAGCACACGAATTTACGCAGTCAAAAACTAGTTCATGTCCCATAAAGACACTGTAAATCAGGTTCGCGTACTCATATCCATTCATAAATCTATCATATCATCTAGTAAACATTTATAACATCCCCAGGTGTATAAACCGTATAACCTTTATTTATTATTATAAATAAACGTTTTTATTTCGTCCCCGCAGACCGCTACAAAATCCCCCTAGTTCCTTTACCGGCCGCCTGTAGGCCTCTTGCATACACAAGGGGGCCTTATCGCCCACTTTGAGAAAGACTGTTTCAGTAAATAATTTGTTTGGGAAGGTGATAAAAATGTCATTAGTAGCCGCATTGTTTAGTGACGAATGTAGACATCTGTGTTGATGACAATGAGTTTTCGTTTCGCTAGTTGATTTGAAATTGGGCTTGATTATTACGTTACGGGCAAACGGGTGGGTTGTTAACTGTAATGTAGTCATTTTATGTCAATTTGTTTCTATTTATTACTTTATTGCCATTATTACCGAGAAAATAGGCGCACTTACTTTTGAATTAAAACCAACCATTGTATTATTGGATTGCATAGAAATGTAATAACTGACAACACTAAAATCTTGGGGTTTGATAGCATGGACCGCTTTGTAAGTTTCAAGTCTAATAAATGTATTGTTATTTTATTTGCGTAACTATAATATTATATTCTCACCAACATACATATATACATAAATTATAATTAATTCACACAAAAAAATATATGCATACATTTTTCATAATTATTCAAGATTAACTAATAGCTATATTAAGCAGAGTTGGTTCATTTGCTAAACGATACTAGTGAATGTAGCCTGGTTTTGCAATCATCGCTGTGAGAAACTTCCAAACTGCCGGATATGGTAAGATCATAAATATGGTGACAATGATGAAATGATATCATCGTAAGATGGCAAGGGTTTACAGTCAGTTCTACCAGATTAAACAGGCTCAAATCTAGAAATCTTAAATTCAAATTCAAAAGTTTTTATTCAAAACAAGTTCCAGTGGAGAACACTTTTTGAAGATTATACATATAATTTAAAATATAACATATAATTTTACTTCCTATTTTGTGTACGAAGCAGTCTTCGCAACGTGTTGTTGCTGTTAAGAAGCGGCAAGAAACTCCCCAACAACACGTCTAGCTAAAAAATATCTTTCTTTATATTTTTTATTCTATTTATATCTCAAATTCTTTTTTATAAGTTTTATACAGAAGTATGTTACAGAATTACTTTTTGAAGAATTAATAGTGTTGTAATTCTGTAATAAACTACATATAACAACAATTAATAGATTAACTATTGCTATATTATGCCTACTATTTATAAAAAGTTTTCTATATATACAATACATTTTATTCTTATAAATATTCATCTTTTGTAAGTTGTTCAGGCATATAAACTTTATGATATCAAGAGATCAAACACCAATTGGCATATCTTAAACTAATATATAAAGCTGAAGAGTTTGTTTGTTTGAATTTTACTTACTTTTTTTTACTATTCCACGCGAACAAAATCGCGGGCAGAAGCTAGTATAATAATATAACAGAACATCAGACCGAAACACGCATGTTAATATAGCCCAATAAGAAAATCGTTTGAAGTATAAAACGTGTACGAAAGTTTGACAACCATACACAGATTTATCGAGAGACACTCAAAATGAAATTAGTGACATTGGAAGTAGTGAAGGGGGCGACAATGGAAGAAGTGCGTTGGGGCGTGTCAAAGGAATCATTTTGCAGGTCGAAGGAGTTGACAAAAGGAGAGTTAATATTATTTGCGAGGGCGCAACCCTTGCGGGGCGCAACCCTTGCGGGGCGCGACGCGACCCGCACGCGCGCCGATAAAGGATTACGCCTAAATAACCAGCTCACTTCTGACAACCTGTGATTTTCAGACGCCTCTCTCGGATTCCGGAATTATTAACGAGGTATATATAATTACTAGAACATCCCCAGACTTAGTCTACGCTTGCGGGATTCCCGGTATATAAAGTATCGCAGCATTTAAAAAGGAATTTAAGCTAGTTTTAGTGGAATCTGTCTCGGAATAAGTTAATTTTTTTGCATCAAATAAATCACACAAAATTTCATTCCAGAATTTTTTATTAATCTGGCCATTTCAAATAATTTCCAGAAAAAAATCCCGCGAGATTCCTGGGATAAAAAGTAACGCAGATTTTAAGTCTAAGAATTTGCTGTCGATCAGCGAAAACCGCATCGCAATCGGTCCAATAGTTTTTACGTGAATCCCGAACAAACAGACAAGAAATCTAGAAAATATTTATAGCCTATTATTCAAGTTGTTTTTTTTTTAATAGCTTCAATGCATAGACACGGTGCAAATTGTACATCACTAATGGCCGATTGCTATATCTCACTATTAATTCGCTTGCCTTATAATTGGTTGAATTTTAATATTACTTGTACGGAGCTTATGTCAAAGATATGAGAACCGGCCATATAAAGCACGTTACGCTGTTGTTACGAGTAATAACCGATCAACCTTGCCGGGAATGGAACCCGGGATATATGACAGAACCGAACTGAACACAGAAGCCAACAAATAATGGTCCCACGACGAGGAAGTTTGAAACTACTACAGCAAGATCGTCGCAGAAAATGATTACAAGTTATATTGCTAATACGATTCAGGGCACTATAGTTGTTAACTTGTGGGATTGCGCTACCCGTTATAGTGGTCGGACTCCATCTGGGATACTGTTATAATAAATCATTGTGGCCAAATGGCGTATCCGTGCAGGAACGGAGAAAGAATACAATTTCCTGCGGCCGGACGGCTTATCGTAAGAGGCGACAAAACAACCCACAGCCAGGTGGTAGGGTATTTGCTCGACTAGATGTATACCACCCCTGGTCTAGAGTATGCTGCCATAACAACCTAGATTTGTCCGGCATTAGTGACCAGGGTCAAGTCTCCCTTAGAGAGCAGCAGTGCATGTGTAGCACCTTCAGTGTTGCAAATGTCCATAGGCGATGGTAACCGCTTTCCATCAATTGGGCCGTCTGTCTGTCTGCGGAACTCATGCAATAAAAAAAATGCGTCTTATTTATAGCGTTAGAGATAACACCGTTAACGAATGGCTTTGTTAATATGTATACATTCGTTATCTGTCAATATTTAATGTCATTCACGATTAATACCAATATCGCAATCTCAAAAATCTCATCGCTTCTACGTGAAATGGACAACTATAACATTATCCCAGACGAAGCAGGTGCATAATAATAAAAAAGTTGCCAGAGAATGTTTCGGATTTTTTGAGATTTCACTCAAAAACCATAATTAATTCAATCAAGTACCATTGTCCATTACGTTAAAATAATTTTACTGTGAGACTTAGCATTACTTAGATGAAAATTAAAAGCATGGTGTATTGTATGAAGCAGTATAAAATAGTCTTGGGTAGCTAATTACAAAAAGGGCGAAATTGTAGATAGACCGCATAACAATAATGCTGTATACAAATTAAATAATATCCTTAAAGTCGTCAAAAGATTTTTTTTATATTATGCCGAAAATGTTTTATACCGCTACCTTATTAAAAAAATGTTTTTAATTATAATTATAATCTTTATTTAATTTTGAAGCTCGAGTTGCCGGTAATTAGGCACGATAAAAACACAAGCAAAAAAAGGATATAAAAACTACGACAGTATGGAAATCAGACTAAAATTAATTTGATATATTAGATATTCGAGTTGTATTTATAATTATGAGCGTATAAGGCGATATAACTTATGGGAGTACTATTTTGGGAAATTTAAATTAGGAAACAGCGAGTGGGCTAACTGCCTAGTTTCTAGATAAAAATTCAAATTAAACCGCCCAGAAAAAAACATTTATTTATGTGAAGTTTATTAATGCTTATTTAAGTTCTATTTGCGTATACTTTAACCTACTACATGTGTAGGTAATCTGAGAAATAATTTCATAATTTTACTTCTTTTATTACAATTTACTTAAGTAGTTAAGACAACTTAATAGTTATGCTAATTTCTTATCAGTAAATCGAAACAAGATTGTTCTAGATTAGTTTTATAATAAATATGTTATTTATATGAGAACGTCCACAAGTCATTTAACATGTCATTGTTGTGTACACTTTTTATGCCATAGCAATCAGATTATTGTACACATTATTTTAATGGAAGTAAAAATATATGATAAGATAAACTGTTTTTACATTTGTTAATTAATCAATAAAAGCATAGATAGACAAAGTCGTCATTGGTCGGGGCGCAGGGGCGCAGGGGCGCAGGGGCGCAAAGGCGCATGGAGCACCGGCGCTTCATCAAGGAGCGGCACATTTTATTCGTGAATTTTTAATATATTTAAATATTCTTATTAACATCATAAGAATAATCACATTAAATCTTTGAATTTAATCTCGGAAATTATGCAAATGTCGGATTTGGTTATTAAAGTATAATAACACATAATTACGACTTTCAAGGGAAATATTTGGTGTGTAATGAATGCTATGAATCACGTGTTGATCGCGGCGGCATGCGCCTGAGCATCGGCACCAGACCGGCGGGTGGCCATGGATTGAGGACGGCCACTCCAGACGATCTGGGGTTTAGTAGTGCTTCTGTGCATGTTGGAAATACGGTCACTGCGCTGGTGGATTTGACAAACCGTGACTCCGGGCGGAATGGGACGATTCCACGGTGGCGGCCGGGGCACTTGGGGCATCACGGGACACACTCATCACTCGGACACTGTACACTCGCTGGAGGCCAGGGGCCGGCTACTGACCGTGGCGCTGGTGGTGGTGTGGGGCGCGCGGCGGCGGCGGCCAGGCGGGCAGGTCGCGGAGGCGCATCGAGCAGTCGAGCGGCTGGTCTCGGAGGGCCAGCGCGGGCATCGCGCGCCCGAGGCCGCCGGTACTGGGTCGCGCCGTCTCTCCGGTGCGCGAGCGTCCGCCCACTGAGCGCGTCCGTAAGACACTGCCGTGCGACCGCCGCTTTTTTCCGAGGGTTTTTTTAGGCGCGGGCGGGGGCGGGGCGCCGCCGCGGACCAATCGCGGCCCGCCCCCGGCCCTCCTCCCCCACCGGCCGCCGCGCCTCACCTCCGCGGCCCTCTTATTTACGTGCCGTATATTAAAAGGGTTTTCCGCGTGCCGTTATGGATTTTCCTACGGCCGTTTTACATACGGGGCGGACTCGCTGCCGGGGGCCCCGGCCCCGGCCCCGGCCGCAGCGCACCGCCCGCCGCCACACCGAACCCTAACATTTACTTGGTCACACTTTTTATCGCTCCAAGTTGTACGACGCATTCAAATTCAAATCAAAGATCTTTCGGCCCTTCGGCATCGAAGGAATTTGAGATTTGTATAATGTGTATCGAAAAGGTTGATTGAAGCGTTCAGCGGGGTAATGAGAGGGCGGTGCGGCGCGGGGGGTGCGGCTTCAGGGGCTGCGGGGTCGCCGGCCTCGGCTGAACTTGAACTCGTAGACACTCACGCCAAATTAACATTTAGTAGCGGCTGAAACGCCGGAACTAGCAGCCCCCTGCTATTCTCGCAAGAGGAAAACAGACACAAACCTCACAAACACGTTGGGCACGATTAAAATCGATTTCCTCAGTATTTCCCAATCAAAGTACCCTCAAAGACCTACCGATAGATACATAACAATTTATTGGTTACCAAGATAACAAACAAAAGAACAATCTAGGAACAATATTTTAAGTAATAACAGTATACACAGTCTTACAGTTGCATGCGATTCTTTCCAGACAACCTCTTGCAGAATATTCTTAACTAATGTAGCGCTGCAATTGATGCAAAATCTTATATGCATACATATGTACATATAGTGGTTTGTTGAAAGTACGGCGTACAAATTCTCAGAACATGCTTTTTTTTAAGACGCATGTAAGCAATGTAAGTCAATTTAATATCTAAAAACATCTAAGCTTTAAGTGATAATAGAGTGTGAGTTGGACCAGAAAGATCTTCTAAGAACAAGCAATGTATAGCTTAAGTTAAAGTTAAGTTTTTATCGATGTAGAACCAGAAATAAGCAATCTAAGTATATCGCTATTTCTTCCATAAAGCTTTTCTTTCTTCTATTTACATACATTTACATAATCATGAAGTATTTAAGTAGACATATTGTAAGTACGAATTTGAAATAAATCTTCAAAAGAACTAACTTATCGGTGAGTGGTACCACTTGCTCATCTTACAAAGTCTTCCTACGTACGCTGATTCGATGCACCTGCTCAGATTTTGACAGGCTGCTTATTGAATGTGCCTCGATACGGCGAGGGACGTGCCAATTTGAGTCATGTGATTTTTTCTTGAAAGGGTGCACGTGTCATAAGATTTCACTTCTCAAGGGCGTAAGATTTTTTTATGTTAAACTAGCATTTGCCCGCGACTTTCTCCACGTTAGACAGGCAACAATAATTACAGTCATTATAATAAATATAAAATCAAAAGTTATATAAGACAAGTAATGTTACAAAAGGCACAATTACAATTTTACAATTTTATTACTAAAAATTTTATCGATCAATGAAAAATTCGCATTGAAATCATATTTTTTTTCGACCTCTCCACTTTAAACCGCTCCCGAGAAAATTCCCGTGGGAGTTTCGCAATATAAAGTACTACAGATTTTAAGTTCAGGAATTTAATATCAATCAACGAAAACCGCATCGAAATCAGCTCAGTAGTTTTTACGTGAATCTCGAACAAACAGACAAGAAATCTAAAAAAAAATGCATCGTGTTCTCCGTCATTTATATAGTCTATTCCACTTGTTTTTTTTAAATATATTCAATGTACAGACACGTCAATTTTTGAATTTTATAATATTATAGATTACATGAGAATTGGTTTCACGGTTAATTACTTGCCGCGAAACAGGCTAGTATAGAGCATACCACCGTACCAACCTTGAGTTGTGTTCCAGTCCCCCTTTGAGACCGGCAGCGCATTAGTAGCACGGTAGCACCTTCGCTGTTGCCGATGTCCATAGCTAACGGTATCTACTTTCCACCAGGTAATGTCCGCTGGCAGCCTGCCTGCTATACCCCAGCAATAAAAATATAACCTCACTGTAGACTTATATCTTTAACTGTGTAATGCAGTCACATTTTTAAAGAATAATTTTTACCTTCATGAATAAGTATGTAAAATCTATAATAGAAATACATTTCAACGGTTTTAAGCACAGTAATTTATTTGATTTTTTTATTCCGACATTTCGGCCACTTTTCAGTGGCCGTGATCACGGAAGACAAAGATGTCAAGTGTCAATGAGTATTGTTAAAGTTTTATTTAGCCTACCGCCAACTTGTTCATTTCAATTTTGTTTATGGTTATTATTTACTCTATGGGAGCCTAATCTAATTTACCACCGCTTCGCAACATATTGTGGCTTGAAGAGAAGAAGCGGTGCAAGAAACTCTTCAGCAAACATGCCTAGCTCTAATAATTTTATATAATATTAGATTGGGTGGAAGGAAAAATGTATACAAGTCACGAAAACTTAAGAAAATATTATATGTAAAATTTTCACAGTATACTATAACACATGGGTAAGTATAGGTAAACAGACTGAAATGATCATTTAATAACAATTCCTTTCCTGTCAAAAGCATAAAGAAACCTAAAAAATAGCCAGTGATTGTACACTAAGTTGTAAATCCTTTGCCAGGTGGTAGGGGATTTACCCGACTGGATGGCTACCACCCCTGGTCTAAAGTATGTCGCCATAACAACCTTGAGTTGTGTTCCGGCATTAGTGACCAGGTTCCAGTCTCCCTTAAGAGAGCAGCAGCGCATTTGTAGCACCTCTGGTGTTGCAAATGTCTATAGGCGATGGTAACCGCTTTCCATCAAGTGGGCCGTCTGCTTGTCTGCTGAACTTCTGCAATAAAAAAATAAAAAAAATCCTTGTAGGGATAAGTTGAAATATTTTTCATTGCAGAAGCAGGCAAGGACACCGATAGCCCACCTGATCGAAAGTGTCCAACAACGCCTATAGACGTTTGCAACATCGGCGACGTTCCCAACGCTTTGTTGGCTAATAATCGTATTTAAAATAGTAAGTACGAAATTTATTCTTCGACTCACAACAAAATAATGATATTAATGTAAAAATATTGAAATGCAATGATAAGTACATAATAAGAATGAAGTCTTGCTCGGTTGTTGTTTTTTTACTGTTGCTGAAGCACAGCAGACAGACTGACGGCCCAACTGTGACGGAAAGTGGTTACCGTCGCCTATCGATATCAGCAATATCAGAGGTGCTGCCAGCCTTGAAGGAGAAACTGGAACCAGGCCACTGATGCCGGAACACAACTCAATCTTGTTATGGCGGCATACTCTAGACCAGGGGTGGTAGCCATCCAGACGGGCAAATGCCCTACCACCTGGCAAAATACCTTGATGATACATAAAAAACAATAACTAAACATAACAAATCTGTAGAGGGATTGAATTTGTATAATGATTGTAAAAAACAAGTGTGTTAATTTGGACCAGCAGATTTCGAAAATAAATTGCAATTTTTGTGTGCCTGTTTGAGCATTACCTCAAAAGTGCTGAATGCAGTTTAATGAAACTCCACACGGAGCTAGTTTATATCCCAGGCTAACACTGAGGATAGTTTCTATCCCGATAAATAACACCGTTTTAGGGGGGATAAACGACTATAGCAAAAAAGATAGCATCGATTATTTAATTCGTACCATATCTAATTTCAACAACACTAACACAAAACTATTTAGAAATCCACAATTTGGTGCCACATTCACGGCTAAACTATAGTGTTTTGAGTACCATTTGACCCCATGGCGCGTGTCTAACATTACCCAAAGAAATCATCCCCTATTGCGACGTTTTTGAGTTCAAATCCGGGTGGAGCTTTGGATAATTGAGAAATGTGGGTCAGAGATGTGACGAGCATCTGCCGCCCACGCACCTGGTCTAACCCCCCTTTGAACACCCTTATACCTTGTGACACATGCAGATTTATAGATTCCAAAGAAATAAATAAAACGACGATTTAAAACTTATGGAAGAGACGAGTGACTCTAAAATGTTTAGAATACAAATATTAAGTAATTGTGTAACCCATAAAACTAAGAATCTTTAAATAACAAAATAAACACACATTTTATTTGTCATATCTGAACAAATAGTTAAGTTAAATGAATACTTGTGTTTGTTTATATCAAAAATAGATTGTCGAAATATTAATTGCCAAATTTAATTAATTCTTTCTATGAAAATTACTTCGATTTGTAATATAATCTGTTCCGCACCATGGAGCATTTTTTAATAAATATATTTTTTTTGGGAATTCATAGTCAAGTTATATCAGATTTTCATTTTCTCTATGGATCCTTTCAATGGGTAGTTGTCTCGCACGCACTTAGCCCAGTTATTAAAACCTGATTAATTAGACCAGTACGCCAAGGATTAGTACAATCAATACATATACTATTACCCAAAATATCAATGAACATAGGAGTAACTTACACTAAAAAAAGCGTAACAAAGATAAATATGAAGTAAAATCATTTTTATCTATGTTGGTGGGAATTCGTTACCGCTCCTTCTCCTTGAACAGCGATAACACGTTGCGAACCAGTATACATAGAATAGGCAATTGATTTTTTGAACTTATATGTATGATTTTCAAAAAAATGTTCTCCGATGGAACTTGGTTTGAATAAAAACATATAACACTGTTTATCAAAAGATCAATAAACAAAGGAATAACTTAAATTCCACCTTTTTCCCACTCTTTTCGTGTTTTTAATAAGTACAGTGTCGCGTTATCCAAGCCATAATCTCCTTGACATTTGTGTACTGTACAAAACACAATTACGCAAAACTATTTGTGCAGCAGGTAACCGACCCTTTGCCTTTTTAAGGGTGTTTAACTATAGGTACTTTCTTTAACGGTAAATACTAAGTGAAATGTCATAAAAAATAATACGGTTGTTCGAATAAAAGTTGTAGAATACGGTTGCATGCTTTGTTCATTTTTTGTTTTCACAGTTTTCGAAAATATTGTTTTTAAAGATGCGTAATTGCGCCTTTACAATATTTTAAAACTATTTAAACAGTCTGTTTTAAATTGCCTTTATATTGATATTTTTTATTTTAAATAATATAATCATTATTACTACTTGTTATACATTGAGGTATAATGTACTACATAGTCCGTGTAACTCAATACTCTTACGTTGTATTGTCACAGTGTTCTCAGTAACGTTATAATAATTAACTCCGTAACATAATTGTGAAATTTCATACTTTTCTTAACATATTTTGTTAAAATACAGCAAATAAGTGGAAAGCGTTGCCAATGTCTGGTCATGTTCAAGGAATAGTACCAATATCAAAACACCACTCAAGGTGATTATAATGGTATACTCTAATCCAGGGGTGGTAGCCATCCAGATGACCAAATGCCCTACAACCTGGCTGTGGTAGTGTATAACTATATACTAACTTTCGTGAAATTGACTGAAAAGATATCGACGAAAAACCAACAAACTTACTTCCAAATTGTTGAAATAGTAATAATTATATAGAAACAGATTACAGGCATTTAAAACATATTTATTATTGAATATAAACCTAACAACATTATCACATTAATCATAAAAATCAGTTACACTACCATGTTAGGTTATAAAGCATTCATTGATCTTATTGCATATATCAAATACAATTTTAATATTATACTTATTTAGCAGTAAAATATCTATGCTCCATACTTAATATTATAAACGCAAAAGTAAGTATGTCTGTGACGCTTTGACGAAAAAACTACTGGACGCATTTTGCTTAAATTTAGTATATATGTATGTAGTTTTCGAGATGTATATAAATAAAACAATATAAAAATAATCAATGTTCGATGATGCCTAAGATTTAGCAAAAAAGCAGGGAACGAATTATTTCTAATATTTACGTAAGGCTCTTCCATTGGCTTCATGTGTTCGTCAGCTGTTCATTTGGCGTCAATGTGCAGATAAATTGTTTGCGCACGTTGGGCCAGATTCGGCTGCGGGCTGCCCAGCGGCCAGCGGCCAGCGGCCAGCGGCCAGCGGCGCCTTCTTCGGCCCTTAATGGCTTCATCGCGCGATTGTCATTTATCGCATGCCCTTATTGGACCGACACCTTGTACGTTTGGCATTGCGGAGATGCACCACGCATACGCGACGATTAAGGCTCAACGCACATCGACTAATATTGTTCTTAAGAGTTGCTGTACACGCTGCTGTGTGGCAGCTCTCTGTTCATCCAGACTCTATAGTTGCTTGAGGGATCTAGCAAGTATTAGGACTTCTCTTCAAGCCACAACACGTTGCGAACCGATGGTGAATTAGATTGGGCTCCCATGGAGTAAGTAATAACCATAAACAAAATTAAAATAAACAAGTTGGCGGTAGGCTTAATAAAACTTTAACAATACTCATTGGCACTTGACATCTTTGTCTTCCATGATCACGGCTACTGAAGAGTAGCAGAAACGTTAAAATAATAAAAATGAAATATATTACCGCGCTTAAAACCGTTAAAACATAGTTTTATTAAGTATTAGGTCGTATAGTTTTAGAATACGCGTACAGACAGATAAGCTTCGCTAACTCAATTATTATGGTGTGAGCGCTATTCGCCCTTACCTCTACTTATGACCTGTTCCCATATTTTAGCATTCATTCATTTGCCTTATTACTGGTTAAAAGACAGATTCCTTATAAGTATTGTCAATTTTCTACCAATAGTAATGGCTTCGATCACGCCAACTTTGTTCTGCCATTAGCAGGCTATGTGCGTTCAGCCTTCAACTACTTCTTCGGTGATAATACTATCCTATTCCTTGCAATAATACTGGAATACTCCTTTTCTTTGACTTTCTCCTAATAATTTGGTATCGACACATTATGTCTTCCTTCCACAGCCCTCTATTTTGGCCTACGTTTTCTGTCACACCACAAATTATCATGTTATTTTTCACACAATTCATTCATCTCTTTTTGGTCTAACTTTACACTTACATCCATCGATCTACCAGTTAAACATATTTTTTGTCATACGAGTTTCATCCTTCCTCATTATATGCCTGTATCACCTTAGTCTTTGCTTCCTTTCAAGTTTTCAGTCACGGGTGTATCTTTCTTATAAATATTAGATGTATTGTTAGTGTATTTACAGTTAAGGCAAGAGTCTTATTATAGATATTGCCTTTTCATCTTGCTACACAATATTTAATTATTATCATAGTAGTAATATCAGTGCAATAAGCAGTTCTATGTTTGAGTGCCTTTGCACTTCTTTGCCAAGGTATGAATCACATCTTTTAATTTGAATCATCGTTACAGTTCATAATTATTCGTGCTAACAATTGAAATATAATTAAAAACACTAGTCATGTGCGTTTATACATACACAATTGAGGGTTCCTCGTTGGCGAAAATTGTATACCTTCAAAAGGTTAAATGGTAATCAAATGGGAAGACTATTTCGCGAGTGGCTACCTTGATGAGATTGGATATCAGTGTGGGCTTAGTATTCTGGAATCATAGGTAGAATAGACTTTACATAGTATTGTTACGAGTTGCAGGACTCGAATTAAAATGCCGTTGGAATTATCATAGAGTTTATTTTATTAGAACCATACAAACACGTATAACACAGGTACAAATATAACTGAACACAACCAGTGCAAACATAATGCACGATTTAATAACACGTGCAAAGTCCGTCACTAAGGTCTTGCTTCGCTTGTGGCTATCGATAGACTGCCCCGATACAACATGGCTGCCCGACCGCGTAGACCGTATTTCTTAGAATCAGTTCGACACACCTGGCTAATGTCTGCCATAAAAGATTACAATACACAATGGCCTGTTTTTCTAATCACAAATTTTAAACACAAAGTAAACAAAAGAAGTCCAAACGCGGAAAGGTAATAAAGTGTGCTTTTATGTATGCAGGTGTGAATCTACTTTTATCGGCACTAGGTCAAGAGAGAAAAGAGAATTAAACATAGGTAGTAATATAAATTAGATTTCGTCAAGGTTAAGCTTTCTTTATGAAGTTTATTATAACTAAATAATATTGTGTTTTGAAAATCAAGCAAATGCCTAAATTAGTTTCTTTGTATGTTTATTTGATTTTCATGAAACACTTCTTGTTTGTGTGGAGTAAGGAACGTAAGTTAAAACAGAAAACATTTGATTGTAATTTTATCAAATATCTATAAAAACAAACGTCAGGCAACTAAGGAAGGAACCGAAAAGCCAGTAGAGCAGCAGTTGTCACCTCATGTAAGGCGATAACGAGTGCAGATCTGATAAGGCGACTACCGATTGGCGCCATACGGCATGACACACATACGCTAATTAGGGCGAATGGTATAATAAAAAGTTAAATTTGTTTTTATCTGTGTAATCCGCAGCCGCATTACAATTTCTACGAAGAATCAACCGCCTTATCTGCTAACATAATCAGTTCGCGCTAACATTTGCATAATTTATATCAGTTCTGAACAATTTGTGATATCAAAATCCAATTGCCTAGAAGACACATGTTCAATAAACTCTACAAATATGTTCATTGTTTTCAAAACCCCCCGATTTTGAAACATTCTTCATTGGTGCTCCGCTCCTATTAGTCTTAGCGTGATGATATATAGCCTATAGCCTTCCTCGATAAATGGGCTATCTAACACTGAAAGAATTTTTCAAATCAGATCCGTAGTTTCTGAGATTAGCGCGTTTAAACAAACAAACAAACTCTTCAGCTTTATATACATATGTATTTTTTTATATTTTTTTATTGCAGAAGTTCAGCAGACAAGCAGACGGCCCACTTGATGGAAAGCGGTTACCATCGCCTATAGACATTTGCAACACCAGAGGTGCTACAAATGCGCTGCTGCTCTCTTAAGGGAGACTGGAACCTGGTCACTAATGCCGGAACACAACTCAAGGTTGTTATGGCGGCATACTCTAGATCAGGGGTGGTAGCCATCCAGTCGGGCAAATGCCCTACCACCTGGCTGTTTGGTTGTTTTGTCGCCTCTTACGACAGGCCAACCCAACGCAGGACATTGTATTCTTTCTCCGTTCCTGCACGGATAAAAGATATACGATAAAAGAGCGGGCTCTAAAATACTATACTTTAAAAAAATATTTTAATGTGCGTTTAAACAACAAATAATGAATACGGTATTTGACAAGTTTAAGATATGACGTCACAACTTGTTATTCTTATACAAAATCTAGGCAACTTCGGCATTTTGTAAGATAATAAATAAAAAACAATTACAGATACTTTGCGGCTTAAGTCTGTAAATCTCATTGCGTCCTATAGATATCTCGCGATATTTGTAAAATAGCTACTGTGAGGAACATAATGATAAATAATAATATCAGCCCATAAATGTCCCACTGCTGGGCTTCAGCCTCCCATTATAGGGGGAACGGACAGTATACCCGCCACGCTTGTCCAAGGCGGCTTAGCAGGTTTGACACATCGGTCACTTTGTCCTTCACTGTTATTAGCACGTGGTAATTGTAACAATATGCACTTAGGTCAGAAAACTGCCTAAGTGGTGCATGCGTTCCGGCCAGGATCGAACCCGCGCCCTTTGAGTTTGGGACGCGTGCGCTAGCCAATACGCTATCACGACTTGATGATGATGTACATAGGTATGTGTAAATAGAGAGATTGATGCCAAATAACCAATTGCTTTTTGGGTTCTTGACAAATTAAAGACTGTAATCCGGAGTTCCTCAGCAAGGATGTAAAAGATTTGTTAAATAGCAAAGCGACTTATCGACTTCCTTGGTGTTGCAGAAGTCCCTGGGCGACGGTAACCAATTACCATCAGGTGGGTTGCCAGTTTGCGATATAAAAAAGAATAAAAATTTGGTGATAATACAATCTGTGATTTGGTTATCAATCGTCTGTCCGTCTATCCATCTCTCTATGTATATAACTGTCGCTTGAGTAGGAATATATTGGCTTCGCTTGGCTCTATGCAGGCGAAAAAATACACAAATGATATTTAACTCATCAAGTTGAAATAATAAACAAATTCAAATTAGCAATAATTGAACTTTAACCAACCAGTTTTTGTAATCTTAAATACCTATATACTAGACGGTTCATTTTTATTTTAAGATTTTGCAGCATTATGACAATAAACATGTCTTGAAAAAAACAATCTTATTCAAGCATCTATTTGACCAATGACTTTGCGGACATATTTCAATTACAGTAGGTATATTATTTTACTCAGAAAATAATGCACATCAAAGTAAGTTGTATAGCAGCACATAGAGGTACATTCAGGCATTGTTGCATTACGATTCAACGAGTTACTTGGCGTAGTGGTTCCTGCTAAATGCCCATTACTGTTTCCTGTCATTCAGAAAACATATTCTAAGGCTCCATTCATTCGTGAATCCATTCTTTATAGTGGACTAGTCAAAACTATATATAAATACATCAGGTTCTTTTGAACCTTGACTTTATAAGGCGCAGACGAAATTTTAAGTGCTCCTTAAGAGCCCATCCTATCCAATCGTGTAAATGTTTAACAATCTAAATCTTTATATAAATATAATAATATAAATAGAAGATGCTTCAGGTATTCATACTATTGAAATTTATTTTGGTAAATTTTTATTTTTGGACGATCTACCACATACATGTATTCTGTTAGTTTATCAAAATGCTAGTCACCTCAATTTTTAAACGGAAAGATAGATAATATTGTTACGACCTACACGCCGACAAAAGTAGATTCATACCTCCATACCATAAAATCAAACTTTATTACCTTTCCGCATTTGGACTTCTTTTGTTTATTTTGTGTTTAAAATTTGTAATTAGAAAAACAGCCCATTGTGTATTGTAATCTTTTATGGCAGTCATTAGCCAGGTGTGTCGAACTGATTCTAAGAAATTCGGTCTACGCGGTCGGGCAGCCATATTGTATCGGGGCAGTCTAGCGATAGCCACAAACGAAGCAAGACGTTAGTGACGGACTTGCGTGTGATTGAATCGTGCATTACGTTTGGACTGGTTGTGTGCAGTTATATTTTTACCTGTATTATACGTGTTTGTATAGTTCTAATAAATTCTATAAATAATTGTAACGTAATATAATAAATGAATTATTTTAAAGAATTTTCTTAATAGATGGTTTAGTTTTGTATTAAAGTACAATAGTTTGATTCTGCTTATATTATTTTGTTACAATTAGCGTCAATGTTTTTGTAAATGAGAAGTGGGCAGGGTGGACTCTGAAGAGAAATGTAATCATTCAGCCAACCAACACAATGATAGATGTATCTTAAAAAATAAGTTAGCTGCGCATTTGTAGGTCACAGTTGAGTCAAATAATAGTGTGTGGCAAGTATTAACGCAATCTTTTACTTACTTAAATTGATAAAGTTTTCGCTCCGAAATACGACATACGACAAGTCACAGGAAATAATATATATACAACAGAATAATCCTCCCAATTGAAGACAAGTTCAATAATAAGACACAATACATTGCTTATGAAACATGACAAGCAACAAAATGAATTGTGTTTGGTTTAAAAACCAAACACAATTCATTTTGTTGAGATTTTCCCGTGTGTTTTTTCACACACTACGGTTTATGTACAATAAAAAATTATATCGTAAAAATAATCTAACCTTAAAAACTATACGCCGACAACTTTGTACAGGCCACAAGGAAGGAACCGCGCGAATTGGAGAAGAAAAAGTAGGAAAACGGACCTCGAGCGTCGAAGCCAACACTCCAAACGCTGAGATGCTGACAACTTTACAAAACCTTTTAAGTTCACTTAAAATAACTCTTTATATCTCAGATTTTCCAGTTATACTTTTTAAGAGGTATTCTGCTAACATCTCACTATTATGAGGCAAATGAAAGAACGCTTAGTTTTATATATTACTATTGTTACGAGTTACAGGACTCGAATTAAAATGCCGTTAGAATTACTATAGAATTTATTAAAACTATACAAACACATATAACACAGGTACAAATATAACAACACGCGCAAAGTCCGTCCCTATATACATAGATTATCGAAGGTACACACGTCTTGCCTCGCTTGTGACTATCGCTAGACTGCCGATCTCTCCACTGCACCGATACAAAATGGCTGCCCGCCCGCGTAGATCGAATTTCTTACAATCAGTTCGACACACCCGTCTAATGACTGCCATAAAAGATTACAATACACAATGGGCTATTTCTCCAATCACAAATTTAAACATAAAGTAAACAAAAGAAGACGGCAATAAAAGCGCTTCAATGGTATTAGCCGACGAGTAATAAATGTGCTTTGTTTACAAATATGCAGGTGGCCCAAATAGTAACACTATGTATATGATCCGCGGGCAATTAGGCTGCATTAAAGCCCTTGTCGGAAATTAATTTGATTGGTATCTCACCGGTAATTACAGAGGGTCTTGGTGGTGGCTTGGTGCAGGCGGTCTGCAGCAGCCTCTGCAGCCTCGACGCCGGGTACACCAGCCATGAGGTGGATTCTCGACGTCGCTGCGAACAATGCAATATCTAATCAGTATTATTAATCTTAAACAAACGACCTAATAGGATTTGTTGTTAAAAACTTTATATCGGTAATGAATGAATAAATGAATGAATAAATGAAAACTCTTTATTGTTCACTATAACTTAAACCTCGATATTTAATATAAATACATTCCCATTAGAACAATGGGCGGCTTTATCGCTTATAGAGATCTCTTTCAGGCAACCCGGTGTCCAAGGAGATATTACAAGAAAACTTGAATAAAATTTGGTGGTTTAACTAAATTAAAACTAATTCAATCGTAATTAAAGAAAAAATTAAATAATAACAATAATAAACTAATATACAATAATATATAATATACTATATATTATAATATACTGTTACATGCCGTCAAAGATAAGCGCACAGCTGCCTGTTGTAAGCGCAGCTCATTGTCTTCCCGAATTAGGAATTCTTTTGTGTTTATAATTTGTAATTAAGAAAAACATGCTATTGTCTTTCCACTTGTTTTATAACCATCATTAGCGTCGAACTAATCCGTATTGTTATTGTTTTCGACTTTGTTAGCCGTTCGCAGGTGTACAAATTACTATTTCTCGGAAACTCAGTGCGCGCGGTCAATCTTTTTTGTACTGTGTAGTTAGTATAAGACGATGCCCGAATGGAGGGGCGGGCAGTCAAGCGACGACTATGAGACGAGTAAGACTTTTGTAGTATTCTCGATTAGCGATATAGACGATGGACTTTACGCGTATCAAATTGCATGGAATCGTGCAGTGTGAACTGGTTGCATCCAGTTTTATTTGTATTTGTTTTATACGTGTTTGTACAGTTCTAATGAATTCTATAGTAGTTCCAACGGCATTTTTAATTTGAGTTCTGTAGCTCGTAACAATATTATTATGTATTTTTAAATTTAAACTTTGTTATGACTAAATAATGATATTTTTATACGGGTTTCAGGTTAATATCTGTAGATTAGGAGGTGGGCACTGATTCAGTGCTGTAGCGGAGTATGCTCTGACACAGCAATATACTGAGTGCCAACCTCGTTTGTCGAATAGTAGCAACTACAAACATATTTGTCTCGTCTATTTTGTAATTTGTCTGTGTCGCACTTGGCAAATAAACGGTTTCTTTCTTTCTATATTGCAGACTTCCACAGTTAAAATAAAGACCAACTGCAGTCTATTTCAACCAGGACGGTAAAGGTGAAATTATAAAGGAATCAAAAAGAAATAAACGTCTTTATTCTAAGTGTAACCTTACTGTTATCTTGTAACGTTAATTAAACTTATTTACATATAATTAAAATTATTAATTATATCTAACTCGAGTTAATGATGGTGCAACAATTAAATTTTATAGGTCTGTGAGATACATTCTCAGCATTGAAATAATACAGAACTTATTGCAACACATTCATTTGTGTCTTACGTATATTCGCAATAAAATTAGTTTGGATTTGTAGAAGTGTTACAATTATTTAGTAGCATAGTTGTTCTTATCATGTTTCTTATTAAAGTTAAAAAATAATTTTGTTCTGTACCCTCTTATTTCAAAGCGATACAATCGGCCATTTTCTTAGTTGAATATTTATGTTATATTTTTTATTAATTCGGTAATTAGCGCCTGTTTTGTATAGAGTAGTTGTCTATAATTTACCATAATTTTATGTAACAATATTTATCTTTTATATGATGTTGTAATTGTGTAGATTATAATTCAAAATCTCTCAATTGTGTATAGATGGTATTCGTTACATTTTATTTTCATATTAGAAGACGCAATAGATTTATACTGTGTTCGGTTTATTTTATTACATGTAAAACTTTAAGTATAATATGTTATATAAAATATTATCTAAAATTTCCATACAATAATGTATTAAATTCTTGTCATGCATAACCCTTTAATTAAAATAGTTTATCAATGACTTCAATCCGCTATCGGTTGTGCCAATTTGCTAAGTTGGATATACTGTAAAATTGTTGGAGGGATGGCAAGGTAGGTGTTCTAAAAATGCTTGTAAAACATGTTAAAACTGTAAGGTTCTCTGATTATAAATATGTGACCAGTTGCTGTTCTTTTATTACCATAAACCCTTCTGAGTTATTGCAAGTATTACAGAAGTTGAGAAGTATAATGTAAAGCTAGGCCGCTTCTGCCTACCAGTAGAGAATACAAAATTGTGTTTGATGGAATCCGTTTGTTGTGCATAGCGTTCAAACCAGATGCGGTTGTGACAACAACAAAGACACATGTGGAATGTGCGTCGCGTGGCGCTACCTCGGCTGCACCCTTGCACAGGTGCGCGCGACGCTCACAAAAAGCACCTTAGAAAAACCCCTTAAACGCGTGCCGATAAAAAACAACCCTTCCGCTGCGTCGCCCGTCTATCGTTGCTTTTTTACCACTAATTAATTCTAACGTGGGCCCTTCGCTATCACGAAGCCACTGCTTCGTTCCCACGCTTCTTAACATCTAATTTTGTTAGTACACGCGTACGAATGTTGTTGTTTTATTTTTATTACATGTGTTTGTTGGTCATCGAGTGACTAAGTAGCCAGTTTTTACATAATCTTTCAAAGTAATTACTAATGCCTACTGAAGCTTTTTACAAAGGCCTAATTCCAAGCTTTGAACTGTGATCGTCTTTTTCTGAAGTCTAATAATGACCGACCACTTTTACGTATGAGGAGAACAATAAAGTTAAGAAATCGCGATTACAAAACAAAACATTTCCCCGAGCAATTCAAAAGCTCGCTTTGCAATCGCTTCAGCGAGGTACCCCCTCCGACCCCGCGCCCCGTCCCCCCGCGGGCCCGCTTTAAACATAGCCTGGCTGTATATGTAGATGTGGCACATGCCCGTTCCCTTTTCAGCTGGCTTGGAATACGTAAAACATAGTTGTAAAACATAGGTGTCGGCTGGGCGTCGCGCCGCGGCGTCGGAGGCGTCGCCTCTCTCCGTCTCGCTCACTAATGTATTCACGTTTCCTCTGCCGCTCATTTTTTATCGCATTCACGCGCCACATTAGAATTTCCAAGCGAGAAAATCTAACTCACACTCACTTCTCGACCTTCATACATTCACGCGGATTTCAACCTTAAACGCATACATTCCGTGCTTGTTGTGCTTAAGATCTTCAAAGAAATTCGTATTTTTACAAATTCCCATGAGAAATACAAAAAGTTTAAAATTTCCATTTGGAGGGTATATTAAAGAATATAGATTAACGACGATGCAATTTAAATTTGAATTTCGAATAGAACCAAAGTTTTAAAATGCGTTACGGTTGATATTTGGATGACGCGGTTGACGATGGGTTAGTGTGCGGGCAGGCTTCAAGAAGGGGGGTACATTGTAAATTCGCGCGGGGAAATGCGAGTCGCGCGGGAGGGGGGCCGCGGTGGGTGGAGGGGGGAGGCGCGTGCTCGGCTCGATAAGGCCCCGCGTCCTTCCGCTCGGAGTGACCGACAACTGCACACTGTAGCCTCACAGTCACAATAGTGGCCGGTGACGCGGTTTAACAACTACTCTAAAATTTTCAACTTTTTCATCACAGGGAACAGAATTAAATCGCTCTCTTTAAAACACATTGCTGCTTACAGTACACAAAGTTAGTTTTTAAGATACCATACAGATATGTAAGTAAAATTTTTGACGACATCTAGTGTATTCACCAATTTTAACATATTTTAATACTAGGTATTACTATTTAGGGTCGTAGTCATCTGGATAGATTCCCTTCTGTTCAAATGTATAATTTATTGTTACTTCTTTTTCAGACAACATCGACGTGAAATTTGGTACATGTGTTTTTGATAGTAGAGATGAACATAAAAATATTTTTATCCTCAAAAGTAGACTAGCTTTCCTTATGAGATGTAGATAAGAAAATACATAGGTACAATGGGTTTGAAAGTTAAAATCAAAACTGAAAGTATACGAGGAAGATGACTAAGGTATGGGTAAGTAAAGAGGAGACACGAAGACCATAAGACAAAACGAATTTTAACAAAAAAAATTGGAGGGATTGTGTGAAGTAAGACATAATTTGTAGCATGAAACAGGATGAATGCCAGAGTATAGACTATAGAAGTATGGAAGAAAAAGACATACCTAATGAGTCCACGCCAAATAATTGCAAGATGAAAAAAGAAAGCCATAGAGGGAAAGCGTCTTTAAATCATAATTTTTATATTTCCTTGTCAATCAAGAAAAATAGATTTGCTTAGCTAATGAAAAGTCTTAAAGCTGGTATTAGATGGTTCATATCTGACTTTCAATTTGGTTAAGTTAACCAAAATGATCCATGCTAACTTAAACTTGAATCGTTTGGCCTGTCGTAAAAGGCGACAAAACAACCCACAGCCAGGTGTAGGGTACTTGCCCGTCTGGATTGCTACCACCCCTGGTCTAAAGTATGCCGCCATAACAACCTCGATTTGTGTTTCTGTATTAGTAGCCAGATTTCAGTCTCCCTTTAGAGAGCAGCAGCGCATTTGTAGTACCCTAGGTGTTGCAAATGTCCATAGGCAATGGTAACCGCTTTCCATCGGGTGGGCCGTCTGCCTGCCTGCTGAGCTCATGCAATAGAAAACTAAAAAATATGTCACTAAATATCATCGTATCCTTGCATTAATGTCACTTTCAACCGAATTGATCCTAAGATCAACATTGCGTTCAAAATATAAACACAAGTCCAGTAGGCTTTAATACTCTCATTGAAACGCTGTATTACATACATAGATAATGTATAAAATTAATAACAGCATTAGTGTGTAACTGTAAATAACTTGTAAAATGTAAGAGTAAAATTAGATTATATAATTATATGCAATAGTAGAAGTAAAATTACATATTTAAGTAAATATAACACTTTGACAAAATTTGAAGTAGGAAATAAGCAAATATATACATAAGTAGAACATACAGATGTAGTTAAATAATTATGTTAGGTTAAGATGTAGAAGGATAAAAAGAAAAAAAAGCATATATATATATACATACACAGTGTAAGCTCTAAATAACGACATTGAAGGGACTGTGCATTTTATGGCGTTATAGAGAGTTGTCGTTAAATGGAGAGAAGTCTGTTATTTTTGTCTGACGTCTTTTGCTGCACCAGTAATTTTGTTACTGTACTGTACTTGTTTTATTCATATCTTGTGATATTAAGGCGTCTTGGTGACTAAAGTACTTAGAAATTTCAGTATTTCGGGATGTCTTACAAATTTCGGTATGATGCCGATAGTTGATTTTATTACGGGCTAGGATAATAATTTTGGCAACTTAAAAGGTAATTTTATTACTAAATTGTTGTCGTTATTGAGAGTGAGTTTAATGCTATGTAGAGTGCATGATTGTATGGAAGACAAGCTAAACCAACCAAAGCCAAATGATTTCGACACTTAGTGGAGTTTGTCGTTAAATTGAGTGACGTTGCATCGAGTTTACACTGTATATACTGTTTGGTGGGGTGTTAGCTATGAAGGAGTGACTGAGCCATATTTTTGTGAAAAAGGTATCAAAACATCGGCACAAGTGTATCAAGATACCATTCTTGAGAAGGTAGTTAAGCCCCTTAACAACGCCATGTTCAATAACCAAGAATGGTCCTTCCAGCAAGACTCGGCGCCGGGTCATAAAGCTGGGTCCACGCAGTCTTGGTTGGAAACGAACGTTTCGGACTTCATCAGAGCTGAGACTGGCCGTCGTCTAGTCCCGATCTTAATCTGCTGGATTATAATTTATGGTCAGTTTTAGAGAGCACGGCTTGCTCTAAACGCCATGATAATTTGGAGTCCGTAAAACAATCCATACGATTGGCAGTGAAGAATTTTCCCATGGAAAGAGTGCGTGCTTCTATTGATAACTGGCCTCAACGTTTAAAGGACTGTATTGCAGTCAATGGAGACCACTTGAAATAAGCTTTTTATATTTCAAATTGTTTTATATTTATGAATTAAACTATCACACTGTAAAACTTATAAATGTTATTTGCAATAGAAAAAAAAAAAACTTTGTTACAATATTTATGGCAAGTCTAGGTATATATGATGTGAATATACAGCTAAAGTACCCGGACAATAAACTACGTCAGGAGATGGAGATTAATAAAAAAACATATTCTCATTGAGTCTTCAATATAGGGGTACGGTCATATAAAAATAAGATAAACTTGTTTTAAATCTTGTACACAGTGTGTTAGTTGGAATACGCACGTGTCAATGGTTCGATTTAGAGCGTGGCCTGCGAGGCCGCGATACGAGGACTCATGACCAACAACGTCACTTCACGGCTAATGTATGTAGTCGAAAATATTAAGAATTATTACTTTAATACCAGTGTTAGAGCTTTTTAGCTATCTATCGATAAAATTATGACCTTACTGAAAGTAAAAGAGATATAACTCAACTGTTTTATTCACACGACTCTAACTTATAATTTTTCATATTGATACGAGCTACAGGACTCGAATTAAAAATACCGTTGGAACTACTATAGAATTTATTAGAACTGTTCAAACACGTATAAAACAAATACAAATAAAACTGGATGCAACCAGTTCATACTGCACGATTCAATGCAATTCGACACGCGCAAAGTAGAGTACTACAAACGTCTTTCTCGTATCGTAGTCGTCGCTTGACTGCCCCACCCCTCCATTCGGGCATTGTTTTATACTAACTATACAGTACAAAAAAATCGGCCGCGCGCACTGAGTTTCCGAAAAATAGTAATTTTCACACCTGGTTATCTATTCCTGCGAACAGCCAACAAAGTCGAAAACAATAACAATAGGCTATTGTCTAATTGCAAATTTTAAATACGAAGTAATAAAAAAAGAACTCGGAATGCGGGAGGGGCAATAAACAAGATGCGCAGCATTTCTTTGTCGGTAAGTGACAATAGGTATGCAGGTGGCCCAACTTGTAACAATATTGTATTTTATTTAACAGGGTTTCCAATTTCATGAATTTATTATGTCAGAAGCAAAATGATATCCAGACCGCCGCGTCGTCATTATTTGATATATTTTAGTGCATGGCTCGAATTTGTACATCTTATATACAAAATTTTCTACCTTAGACACCAAATAATTTTAAAGAAAAATTACAATACCTGGAGACCTTACCTGCGAAAAGCTTTTATTTGATAATTGAAAAGCATTCTCAAGTATAATTTTACTTTTATATCTATGTATTTGTCTGCTTCAACAATAATAGAGATACTTAAAGCTTAAAACTTTTCTTATCCTGTATAATATTTTGAAACAATTTAACACTTGCATTATAGTATCGAAAAAGTATATCATTATCTAAATATATTTTAATACCTGTTATAAAAGTCAAGTGTATTATTGATTTAATTATTTAACTGTCTAGTTTATCAATCAGAAGATATTGTAAATTAAAAGAAAAATGAAAATTGAAATAAATAAAAATAAATAAACAGAAATGTTGTAGTTGATTTTATTTATTGTATAATAGAAAACGAATGTTTTTTCGTGGTATGAAATTCACAGACTTAAACAAGTAATAAAACTACGTTTTAACGGTTTTAAGTGTGGTGATTTATTTGATTTTTTTTAGTCCGACGTTTCGGGCAATTTTCAGTAGCCGTGATCACTTATATAAAATTATTAGAGCCAGGCATGTTTGCTGAAGAGTTTCTTGCGCCGCCTCTTCTCTTCAACCCACAACATGTTGCGAAGAAGTGGTAAAGTAGATTAGGCTCCCATAAAGTAAATAATAACAATAAACAAAATTAAAACTGAATAATTAAAATGAACAACTTGACGGTAACGCTTAATATAACTTTAACAATACTCATTGACACTTGACATCTTTGTCTTCCGTGATCACGGCTACTGAAAAGTGGCCGAAACGTCGGAATAATAAAAATCATATAAATTATCGCGCTTAAAACCGTTAAAACTTAGTTTTATTATGTATATTATTCGTGAAATCTTAAGAAAATATTAAACAAATACCATTAAATTTGGTATATTAAAATATTCGTTTAACAGTAGGATAATTTTATTGAGAAAAATTGGACAGTTAGGGTCTGATACGGAACAGGGATTTATTCTATGTAACCAAATAAAATGCCCTAAGTTAGATGTAATGAAAAATTGTAATCCAAGATGGTAGGTTATTTGCCCATCTGAATGGCCACCATCCCTGGTCTAAGGTATGTCGCCATGGCCTTGAGTTGTGTTCTGACATTAGTGGTCAGATTGCTGTCTGCCCTGCGAAGCCGGCAGCACATTCAAATCAAATCAAAATCAAAAAATAATTTATCGAGTAAAACATAATTCACAATTTTTGAAACTCATTGGTCCCCAAACTAGGTCGACCTGTATCTCGGGGACCTCCTTCCTGATTGGTACATTGGTAGCTTTGAATGAATGAATATGCTTTAGTATGTTCTAAAAGATAAAGTTAACAGAAACACAATTTTACAATACAATAGGCGGTCTTATCGCTATTAGCGATTTCTTCCAGACGAGCTTTGGATGGACAAAAAAATTGATAAGAACAGTGCTATGTTGCATTATTTTCACTACCGAATCGGTATCTTACAAATATTGTTACAAGCGCAGTTTATTGTCTTCCCGGATCGCAGGTGTGTAAATTACTATTTCTCGGAAACTCAGTGCGCGCGGCCAATTTATTTTGTACTGTGTAGTTAGTATACGACAATGCCCGAATGGAGGGGTGGGCCAGTCAAGCGACGACTACGAGACGAGTAAGACGTTTGTAGTACTCTCGATTAGCTGTATAGACGACCGACTTTGCGCGTGTCGAATTGCATTGAATTGTGTAGTGTGAACTGGTTGCATCCAGTTTTATTTGTATTTGTTTTATACGTGTTTGTACAGTTCTAATAAATTGTATAGTAGTAGTAGTATAAAATACACTTACGTAAATAAATATAAAACTAGAAAAAGCTGACAATAACTGCTGCTGCATCCTTAAATTGAGCTATTTGAGGTATAATAATCCTTTAAAAGTTTATTAAAAATAGGCAGTGACTTGGCTAGCTTGATAATAACAGGCAGCGCGTTTCAAAGACGAGCTACTTGGACTGTGAGGGATTTGCCATAAAAGCTAGTTATATGCAGAGGAGTTGGTTGCATTGGTGTTGCAATTGTCCAAAGGCGACAGTAATAACTTTCCATGCGTTGGACCGTCAGTTTGTATGCTATACTCCAGTAATAATAATGTAAAGTTTAACCAGTTTTTGCACAATAGAGTGACATCTACTAAAACTGCTTTAACCCTTTTATGTATGTGTTCGTTGACATATTAAGGCGCGTGGTTTTGAACACGATCGCATTGTTTCAAGTTCAAATATCAAGTGAATTTTAATATGGCATCCCGATAAAATTCCCTTCGTAACGCGGACGGGCGATAGCATCGGTCGAGGGCCGCCGCCGCGTTGCGAACGTGGCTCGTTTATACCCTTACATCAACATTAATTCAACGGACCCACATAACAATTTAATCAGTTTAATTAATATTTACGACCACAGTGACGTCTATCGGTGTGATGATAAAAAAAGGATAAAATATAATCACCATCACCAGTTTCAATTTTTTTTAAGTGAAACCTTTGGTTACGTTGGGCCCTTTTGGAATGAGGAATAAGCACCGAACTCGCGTGACCGTCACGCTCAGATACAATATATTTTTTAATTTGTTAGGGAAACACAATAATTAATATTCTTAAATATAAAACACAAAATACATATATCAATCAAGATTCCACTAAAAAATAATTTATATAAAAAAATAAAAACTGGCTCAAATAGTTAATTACAAAAAAAAAATATAATTATACGAAAATTACATAAAATGTGTATTTAATTTACATTAGGTCAATATTGAACAAAATCGACAATTATCGAAGTACAGTACACTTTGACGGCCACCTGTGTATGACGTTCGTCTCTCTGGGATGATGTTAATGTTAGCGACTATGGCCAAATGCATCTTATTTACAGCAATAAAAATGACACTGTCAATGTTTAACGTCGTTAATAATTAATAACAACATCGCATCACAAATAACGTATTAAACTCAATTGCTACATCTGCGATATACGGTCACTAGCTCTTACATTATTCGAGATGGAGCAGGGACATGATAGAAAGTGGTTATTGTGGACTATAGATATTTGCCACCAAAGTGCTGCCGGCCCCAAAGGGGGGACCGGAATCCGGTGACTAATGAACAGAACTCAAGCTCGTTACGGCAGCATACTCTAGACCAGGAGCGGGCGCTAGTCAGACAGGCTGTAGGTTTTGTCCCCTCTTAGCCTCCAGAATTCTTCTTCTTTCTCTGTTCCTGCACGGATAGAAATCATCTTTATTCCTGTCAATGGTTGTCTAAAAGAGATCGCTTCTTTAGCAAAAAGGTCGCCCTTTATGTACAAATGGTGATAGCTTGTGTCCCTATGATGGTGTAAGAAAGAGTTCTCCATCTGTTGTTTTAAACAATTATTTATTATCCTTTAACCACGTCTATTAATATTATAGATACACAGATAAAACTTCATTGCTCACCAAGATATGCAGTTACAAAAAATGTACATTTATAAAATACTAGGCAAAATCATAGACGAAGTTAGAGAACTTTATTACTTAAGTGATCTCTTTTAAGAAAGTAACTTAAAAGTATAAGAAACATATTAACTTTATTAATACAAATAATATTCATAAATAAAACGTCTTTTAAACTTCAAGTAGAACGATATTATAAAGGGGAGGGTCAAGGCTGCGCGTGCGCATCGAAACGCGACGAAAGGTCAGAACGAATAACGGTACAATACATTGTTACACATTGTCACAGTCCCGTACCGATCAAAAAGGGGTTGGCTGCACAAAATGAATCAATTAGTCAACTCAACTGAATCAATTAATGACGTGAAACAATGAAATTAATCTATAAATCAACAGTCCTTTGCAGCTAAATATCACCGTCAATGAAATAATCATCTGTCTGTCTAAAATCCAAAAAACGTAATGGTTATGACCGCAATGATAATGAGTACAATGATGATGAACGCAAGAATGATTTTGAATCCATGCCCCAGGAAAATATTGTTACGAGCTACAGAACTCGAATTAAAAAATTCCGTTGGAACTACTATAGAATTTATTAGAACTGTACAAACACATATAAAACAAATACAAATAAAACTGGATGCAACCAGTTCACACTGCACGATTCAATGCAATTCGACACGCGCAAAGTCCGTCGTCTATATCGCTATCGAGAGTACTACAAACGTCTTACTCGTCTCATAGTCGTCGCTTGACTGCCCCACCCCTCCATTCGGGCATTGTCTTACACTAACTATACAGTACAAAAAAAAAATTGGCCGCGCGCTATGAGTTTCCGAGAAATAGTAATTTGCATACCTGTTTATCTATTCCTGCGAACGGCCAACAAAGCCAAAAACAATAACAATAGGCTATTGTCTAATTGCAAATTTAAATACGAAGTAATAAAAAGAACTCCGAAAGTGGGAGGGGCTATAAACGAGATGCGCAGCATTTCTTTGTCGGTATGTGACAATAGGTATGCAGGTGGCCCAACTTGGAACACTATCATAAAAAATAAGTTCTGTTTATTTTCGTCATTGACAGTATAACATAATCTACTCCAGTATAATCCAATCACCCGAATATGTAAGACATACAGTTTAAAGAAAAAGCAACAAAATACTTAAATACTCTGAGGTCGTTCTAAGGTCAGTAGAGACGAAAAAAGAAATAAAGAACATATTATACAATCTCTTAAACTAAATCACTTTCACATTTATACTAATAGGATTGATTTGCACGTACAAATTATGTATGCATGCTGTATTAGGTATGTAAGAAAATGCTAGTCTCGGAATGAGCACGAATTAAGGCATTTACCAGCATTCTTCTGAAACGCGCCGCGTGCGGTGATCGTACTGTTACTATGTCTATACATGCATACATCTGGTCACTTTAATTGAGAAAGATACTCGTACATTGTGGAATGCTATGAATATTCATTTGGATCTTCTAGCATCATGACGAAACGCAAATTAATCGACGACGTTCATCATGGTTATATACAGGCAAGCCTGGTGATATTTATTGAATATAGTGTACGCAGAGGTGGAGCATAACAGACAGGTTTACGGCTCACCTATAAAGGTCTCGAAGGGAGTATTGGAACATAATCAAGGATGTTATGGTGGCATATTCTATATCAGCGATGGTAGCTATCCAGTCAGGCAAATGCCATACCTGGCTGAGTATAGTCGCCTCTCAGGACAAACCGTTCTGTCGCAGGAATTACTATCTTTTCTCCGTTCCTATACGAACAAATCTATTGTTTCGGGAGGAGCATGCCACTTCTTTATGCTTTGTTAATCTCGCAGCGGATATAATTGTTACATTTGTTCTACAAAAAATGTGTATTTCAATATGTATCAAAAGTATTTTTTCAAGGGTAGCAAAGTCGTGGACAACAGCTGATGAATGTACAGTCACGGAACCTTAAAATCGACTTTTGCTTGTACGAGTACAAGAAACAACACTGTCAACATTTTACTAAATTTTACGTGTGTAAAATCTATACATATAATAAAATTGTAGAGGTCGAATTTCCGTACAATGAAAAATAATGCTAAAAACCAAGTCAGGGGGATGTAACAAGTAAAATAGAACTTAAAACTAGATTTTAAATTTCATTTTAAACTTGAAATTAGATTTTTTTTTAATTTCATGTTTCTCTGTTTATCTGTCTGTTTGTACCGGCTAATCTCCGAAACGACTGGACCGATTTAAATGAAATTTTGTATGGTGGTAGCTTATATCCCTGGCCAACATATAGGATACCATTGATCGAAATCGACCGAAAAATTAAAGAGTTCCCGTGGGATAGTTAAAAAATCGCACCACGCGGACGAAGGCGCGGGCGGGCATCAGCTAGTATAAAAAAAAAAGAAAATTGCAATGTTGACAATGACAGACGTTGAGATTAACAATAAGAAACAAAGGGTAATCACTACCCTTAACATAAATATTAAAACCAATATAAAGGTCTAAATAATTTTCTTAGACAAAATAGAAAATCAAACAACTTTCATCTAAGTAATTTTAAACTTAATAAAAATTCCTTTTTAACGGTTTTAAGCGCGGTAATTCATTTGATTTTTGTTATTCCGACGTTTCGGCCACTTTCAGTGACCGTGATCACGGAAGACAAAGATGTCAAGTGTCAACGAGTATTGTTAAAGTTTCAAAGTGATCACGGTCTCTGAAAAGTGGCCGAAACGTCGGAATAACAAAAATGTATACAAGTCGCGAAAACTTAAGAAAATATTATAATTTTAAACTTTATTGTCAAATAGTTATTATTATTATTATATTAGTTATTATTAGATGGCCTCTGTAGTTGAGCGGGCTAAGCCTTTGCCGGCTTACCTCACTGCAACGCAGAGGCTCCGGGTTCGATTCCTGGTATAGTAAATTTCGGAAACGTATTTTCTCCGTTATTTACTGTGGTCTGGGTGTCTGGGATCGGCCCTAGAGTGGTCCGTTGTATATTACCCATAACACAAGCGTAACTTGCTTAATTTGGGGATATACAGTGCGTGTGTTTGTCTGCCGATTTAAAAAAGAAGAAATAGTTAAACATAACTTTCTGTGGAACAGTCTGTTCTGTGACCTAGTTTGAAAAGACAACATGTGCTCACGGAACGTTAAATGAATCAATTTGAAAACTGACGAACATTTCAATACCACTATTGTACTTCTGTACAACTGTTTACCAAAGGAATTGACGATTTTCATCTACTCCATCAAACTGGACTCAATGAGTATACGTAGCCAGCCGATACCCGTATCTGCCTTACCGCAATCGAAGTATCCAGACGTCTTTTTATCTGAAGTTAACGATGTTCTAGCTTATAATCGGATGCATGCCCGTTTGGGGCCCGCACTGAATTATGAGGGCGATCGCCGCTCCAGCGACGTGTGATTTATCGTCGCAACTGCAAACCGATGATACACCAGACCCGAGCCGTGTCACAGTGCCATACAGAATAGTCATCGCACTTTTTTAGCAAGTGGATTGGAAGATATCTATAGCAAGTCAAAAAATGCGTCGACAACTTTAACGACATACCATATAAAAAATATATTGTTACGTTTCGAATTTATACAGCTGGTTTAAATGTCATCAATTATAGTAATAAGTATCATTAAATGCAGATAAAACGCATGAATATATCTAATATGTAAAGCTGAAGAGTTTATTTATTTGTTTGCTTGAACGCGCTAATCTCAGGAACTACTTACTGGTGTGATTTGAAAAATTATCTCAGTGTTAGATAGCCCATTTAACGGGGAAGGCTATAGGCTATATATCATTACGCTAAGACCAATAGGAGCGGAGCACCAATGAAGAATGTTTCAAGTTTTTATTTAACTTACTTTTTTGTTTAAGTATTCCACGCGGACGAAGTCGCGGGCAGAAGCTTATTATAAATAAAATTTTGAATGCGATTACATGCTGTAGTTTGAAGTTTTTAGAACATGAACTTTCTTTTTACCTAATTTATGGCAAATATAAAATTCATATATAAAGATATTTGACAGGCAAACTCATGCACTTTTTATCATCTTACAAAACGTCGAATCCGCCTAGACTT
The DNA here is from genome assembly GCA_039645545.1 of Dendrolimus houi. Lineage (NCBI taxonomy): Eukaryota > Metazoa > Arthropoda > Insecta > Lepidoptera > Lasiocampidae > Dendrolimus > Dendrolimus houi. Next base: position 23,458,634 of record CM077128.1, on the reverse strand, counting down.
TGTACGAGTGTAGCAAGTTATAATGTCATTTCGTTAACGAGTCAAATACTGTAATAATTATTGTTTAGACAGTAAATAAAATTATTTCCATCATTATATTTTAAAAGTATGACGACGAAGGCGAGCTAAGCGAGCCTTAACACTGTCCCGCAATCTTTACATTTTTGTGGTACATTTTACTGAGAAACTATCACACTTTCAGATTTGGGCTTTGACATAGTAATTTCAATTTATTTCTGGATGTATTATCTATCATAAAAACATTATTTTATGCACATTATAAAACCAATAAGACATGTGTAATATCATCTGGAATGTTACTTCTAACGCCATCTATTCCACAACTAAAGAACTAATATTGATGTAACACACAAAAAGAATGTTGTATACTTAAAAATACGCCGGATCTTTTTGATTAAGCCCAGATAATCGGTAATCGGTAGTAAGCTTCGTGAGCCCTCCCGACGCACCGCTTTTGGTAGTAGCATAGTTTCATTACACGCGTTCGTTTTTATACGAACATTGTTTTAGAATTTATTGTGAAATGTGTAAAGTAACCAATTATTATCACATTACGATAGTGTTTACACACTGAACTGCATGAGACTGTGTACGCGAAGATGGCGGCCGTGCGATATGATATAATTAAAACGCTGGTGCGCGCACGAGCGGGCGAAATATTACCATACACCGGGCGAACGCAAACTAATCGCATATCCCTATCGCCAATCGCCAATCGCCAATCGCCAATCGCCAATCGCCCATCTCCGACACTATCTGCTGGATCAACACGCGTTCCCACGTAACACTGACCAAACAGGCTCTATAACCTATGTTATTCATTTTTGACAAATCTAAATATGGGACTTTGTCTTCTGCGTGAAATATCAAGATTTTATTGCCAAGTGGGCAAACTCACAAGCGGGCCTACTCGACGTAAAGTGGTTACCGTCGCCTATGAACGTTTGCAGCGCCAGGGACGATGCTAACACGTTGGCAGTCTTTTGGATGACATAGAGGGAGAAATGGGACATGAGGGATAGGATGCTCCCATAATTCCATGGTAGAAGGCCACTGTTTACAGAGGTATCAGTGGAATCACCTCTACTGTACGGCCCTGCTTCCCTGGGCTTACTTAGTACCAACCTGCGTCATCTTTCGTCGGGACACAGGTAGGTTCAGTGGGTAGTTTTAATCCTCTTCCTTCCGTTAGGTGCGAGATTCCCACACACACTCGATGCAGGCAGTAGGCACTGCCTTTGGACTTCCCTCGTATCCCGGGCCCGACGGTGTGTCGCAAGAAAAGACATTCCCCCTGCGTTAACAAACAAAGATAGGATAGGCAGGCGGGATACGTGGGAAATTGGAGTGGAATTCTCATTCACCATATACACCAAATAATCAAAATTAGGAATGTCTTAAATTGCCTTCAATTTGTAGTGTATGAACTATTCTAGGTATGAAGGTACAAACCAGTTGGAGTTTACGAAGTAAAGCGAAAGGGCTTTGGCTGTGTACGTATGAACACAAACGTCTACAAGATCATGGTGGAATTAATTTTCTTTCCAACTACAGAGGACTTTAAGAAAACTTATCAAATATAGTCAATTTTTATATTGCCTGAAGCAGGCAATCAGGCAGACGGCTCAAGTAATAGAAAGTGGTTACCGTTGCCTATGGACGTTTGTAATATCAGGGATGTCACCAACGCGTTGACGGCCAAAATCCAGATCCAATGTCGCGCACTTCGTGTAGTCGACGATCTATTTTTTTATTGCTGAAACACAGTAGACAGGCTGTCGGCCCAACTGAGACGGAAAGCGGGTACCGTCGCCTATGGGCATTATTAGCAATACCAGAGGCGCTGCCAGTGTGCTGCCGGCCTTGAACGAGAGACTGGAACCTGACCGCTAATGCCGGAACACAACTCAAAATTGTTATGGCGGCATACTCTAGACTATTTTACAGTTGATCTATAAAACACTTAGCCTGTGAAGAAGCTTGGCATCTCTGCATGTTCTCCATCTGGTTAATGAGGGGTGTCCTGATGAACCATTCAGACGTGACGGCATCGTCCTCTTTCTATCACGGAACCGTTTTCCGTCTGTTGGTGTTCACTTTTACTTCACTCAGCTGCTATGCACTTCTAGGCTGACTTCACATTGTTACCACCTGTGGTGTTGCAAATGTCCATAGGCGACGGTAACCACTTTCCATCAGGAGCCGAATTCTGCTACTTCAATATCTTGGCGATGCCAAAATATTCGAAGTACGATTTCACTGCGATAATATAAAAAAAAATTGTACCACTCTATATCACAATAAATCTCTAATATATAAAATTCTTGTGTTGCATTGGCTTAGTTACCAAACTCCTCCGAAACAGCGAAACCAATTTCTATGAAATTTTGTGTGCGTATCGGGTAGGTCTGAGAATCGGCCAATAACTATTTTTCATACCCCTAAATGATAAGGGTGACCCACCCCTAAATTATTTTTTTATTTTTGTGTCATAATTTCTTATTTATATTTATTATGGCTTAGCATTGAAAAAACATACAACCCTAAATTTTCATACTTCTACCACCAACGTCTATTTTTTAATAGCGATATAAGTACTTTAATCATTTTCTACTCTGTTTGTTCAAGTTGATTCGAGTTTAGATTAACATTTAGTCCCGGTAGATGGCGCTGCAATCGGGTTCTAGATTTTTATTTTTAAAGGCAGGACAACGTCTGCCGGGTACAGCTAGTAATTTATGGTATTAGATGCCATCAGTAGAAATGGCGTAAACCGAAATTAATTTTGAATAGTAACCAAAAATTTTTAACATTTATTTCGAGAACTTTCACTTATAAATATTTATAGAGTGGCTAGCCACGGTCACACCATTGGAATTAGCAGAATACCGAAATCAGGCAAACCTACAATGGAGACGATAGTGTCCGGCGATTTTGCCGCGATAGTAATAGCAGAATTAGGCCCCAGGGGGATTTCTCGTCGTAAGCCTGTCTCATATTTTATGTATTTGTATTAGGTAAAACTTCTTTAGAGTCGTTGTGATTTGAAACTCGATGAAACGAAAAAGCGACACTAAAACAGATAAACACAAAAATCTGTAGGACTAAGCCCACGAGAGAATGAGATAGAATACATTATCTTATACTAATATATAAAGCTGAAGAGTTTGTTTGTTTGATTGAACGCGCTAAATCTCAGGAACTACAGGTCTGATTTGAAAAATTCTTTCAGCGTTAGACAGCCCATTTATCAAGGAAGGCTATAGGCTATATATCATCACGCCAAGACCAATAGGAGCGGAGCACCAATGAAGAATGTTTCAAAATCGGGGGGTTTTGAAAACAAATTCCCCGCGGACGACGTCGCGGGCACAGCTAGTATTTCATAATTTAAGCACCATTCTCATTCGGAAATAAATTTCGTGTGTTAAGTCTTAAATATATTATAACAATATAATATATCAAATGTGACTTCACGAAATTTAGAATCCCTCCCACCTCTTGCAACACTTTGTTTCACATACAATACTATGTCATGGTATATGTGACATAGTGTGTGTGCACGGCCAGTAGCATCTCAATTTATAAATGGTTTGCTTCATTAAGTTTAGATGTTGGCTTTGAGAAGTCAACTTTTTTTTTTCTAATTCATTCCTAGGGTTGTCTGGAGGAGATCGCTTTAGCGATGGAACCCTTTGACCACCTAGAGATACAGTTTTAGCCTATGAGTTTATTTTTGTATTGGTGTACAGAGTTACAGAGAGTACTCATCTATCTATGAGACAACACAGCGGACGTACTTGTCTATGAACTAGTTCGGGTTTTGTGAGACGTGTGAAACGACAGATATAATCGCTGTCTCGTCGCTTCCTCGTCGCACGACTGTCGTCGCTAGTCGCCGCGATTATCCGCATCACATCTACATATGTTCCCACGACTTTGTCTTAGAAATTCGTCGTGAGAATGAATATTCATATCTCTGCGGCACGTGGTAACAGATTTCTATTTTGATGTCATAGAAAACAGGATTTGGATTGGATTTTTGCCCTTAAGATGTGGCCACACTGAGGGACGAGCTATATTTTACTAAAAGTAACAACGAATCAAAGTTACTTCGATGTCTTGCTGTGGGTCACATCTAATTATCTGAGAATTATGTCCAAAGTGATCAAATCTAAATGGTAGCGAATGGGCAGTTATTGCTAAACCTGACTCATAATTGTTGGTAAACATTTTCGTTATATGATATGTGAGGGCAAGGAAAGAAAAGGGACTACCCGGCCTTTGATCCTCGCACCTGGACCCCACACAGTTGATGATTTTAAATATTTTTCGGGTTTTTTTTTGCACGTAAGTTTATGGAAAGGGAAGGGCTTAAAAGGACAAAAGGAGTTAGGTTTATTTAGGTCGACACAATTATACCTTAAAGTCCTGTGAAAAATGTGAATTTTAAAAATGCATCCTCTGTGTTTATACTTGTTTACCCGGACGCAGAGGTTCAGAGTTCGAATTCTGGCATCGTAAATTTCATAAACAAACTATTCCTTATTTCCTCTGGTTTGTCTGTTTGGGAGTTGCCTGCTATATATTTTATTATTCATAACATAGTCATAACTTGCGTCACTGGAATATATACAATGTGTGATTTGCCTATTTATTTAACAAGAAAAGTCTTAAAACGTCGCTATTTATACTAATATTATAAAGACTTGTATTTTTGTATGTTTGTAACGAATACAATAAAAAACGACTTGACCGATTTCAAAAGTTCTTTCACCATTAGAAGCTACATTATACCAGAGTAATATAAGCTTTATTTAATTTAAATAATCGGGTTTTGAATTTTTTTCAAGGCAGGACGACGTCTGCCGGGACTACTAGTCTAAGAAAAGAAAGAAAGAAAAATATTTGAAGAAATAGCGACGTACTTACATTGCTGACATGTATCTTAAAAATAAAAACATATTTGAGAATTTGTTTACCGCGTTTTCAGCAGACAAGGTTTGCACTCGGCTTATTGCTGTGCCGGCATAATATCCGACACAACGCTGGTTTCAGTGCAAATCTTCCTTTTGGCGTAATACTAAAACGACCCGAATATTTTATGAATTTAATTTAAAAACAATTTAATTTGTAAATAATAACATTGTTACAACCTGAATGCCGACAAAAGACAAATTCACACCTGCATACCTGTAGACATTTTATTACCTTTTCGGCATTTGGACTTCTTTTGTTTACTTTGTGTTTAAAATTTGTTATTAGAAAAACAGCCCATTGTGTATTGTAATCTTTTATGGTAGTCATTAGCCAGGTGTATTTCTAGGAAATTCAGTCCACGCAGCCGAGCAGACATATTGTATTTGTACAGTATAAAACAATGGCCCAATTGAGAGATGAGGCAGTCTAACGATAATCACAAGCGAAGCAAGACTTGTGTACGTTCAGTAATCATTTAGCGACGGACGGACTTTGCGCATGTTATTGAATCGTGCATTACGTTTGGACTGGTTGTATTCAGTTATATTTGTACCTGTGTTATACGTATTTGTATAGTTCTAATAAATTCTATAATAATTCCAACGGCATTTTAATTCGAGTCCTGCAACTCGTAACAATATATACCCACACAGAATATACAGTATAAATATTTTGTTAACTTTATGATTTAAATAAAACATATAACTCATGCTTGTCTATATTGTAGTATGCTTGTATGTATATTACGTATAACAACGTGTATGGATTCATTGAATCGGATACATCGATTGTACAGTCTCCTATAATTTATGTATGGTTGACTTTTAATTACGAAGCTGAGTAACAAGCTGATGGCCCACCTAATGGAAAGTGGTTAAAGACGTTTGTAGACGACTGCAACACCAGAGGCGATGTCAAGGCGTTGCCAAACCTTTGGGGTGGGGTGGGGAATGGGACAGCGGAGATAGATAAGAAGAGATTAGCTCAATGCTGACGGTTTCACTTGGATATTCTGTATTTGCGTAGTATCACAGCAATCGAGCCGATCTTAAGAGCTGTGATCAAAATAATCCCAGCATGCCTCTACCGTATCAAATACGTATATTGGTACTAGGATATGCCCGCGACTTCGTCCACGCTTGATTTGGAGCTCCCGTGGGATTCCCGGGACACAAAATACCTCAAAATTTAAAATAGAATGTAAACTATCGTTTTAGTCAACACTGCGTCGAAATAAGCTAATTCGTATGCACCTGAACAACTACTAACCGCTCTCGGGATAAAAAGTAACACATATTTTATGACATAAAATTTGCTGTCAATTTGCGAAAAAATCAAATTGGAAGTAATTGTTTTTAATCTGGCTATTTCAAATCATTCCCAGAAAAATTCCCGCTGGATTCACAGGATAAAAACTAGCGCAGATTTTAAGTCTATCAGATTTTGCTGTCGATCAGCGAAAATATAAATGAATAAATCCCGAACAAATAGAGAAGAAATAAAACAAAAATTGCACCATGCTCTCCATCGTTTGTAGAGTCTACTCCAGTTGTTTTTTTAATAGCATCAATATACAGACACGGCATGTTTAGAATTTAATAATATTATAGATAAATTACATCAAAATGGTTCTCTAGACGTTAAAGAATCATAATTTGCATAATGTAAACTTATTATCGCTTTATTATACATATTATCAGATAGGTTAATGAAATCGGCTACACGAACCATCCTATTATCTTTAAATCATCGTGTTTATACCTATATATGTGGTTAATTAAATTTGCGATGTTAACATTGTTGCGAAACTGACAAGGCTCAAGACAAAACTCAGCCGTCAATTAGCTGCTGCACGCACCATATCACTATTCATCGTGTTAATGCTCGATTACTTGTTAGAGAAACTGCGTAATTAAAACAGAATATAATTATGATTCGTTGTTAATTCAAATATTGATTAGTGTTACTTTAATTGTATGTTTTTTAATGTTTTAATAATTAATATTTATTCATGACACGGTATCGAGAAAGTGTCATGGACGAAATTAGACGATCAGTGCTAAAAAGTCTTCTCATAAACTACAGTCATCAATTCTGGGAAGGTAAGAAAGAAAGAAAAAGTTTATTTGAAGAAATAACGACGTAATTACATTCCTTATACATTATTGTATAAGGAACTACACAGAGCATATTTTGAGAATTTGTGCGCCGCATTTTCAGCAAACAAGGTTTGCACTCAGCATATTGCTGTGCCGGAATTATATCCGACACAATGCTGATTTGAAGGTCAAGTCGATCGTTTAACTATATAGGCTAAACTGTACCATTGTTGACATCCTCTCGTCCAATAAATTTGGCACACTGTTAATTTATTTTAGACTAGCTGTGGCCGCGACTTCGTCCGCGTGCATCATCTATTTGCCAGTGAAAGTCCCGTTAAAATAGGCCCAGCCGTGTCAGAGGTGGCTGGTGTAGTCGGTTTTTTGTCAACAATGATAACCATATGCACAAAAGGACACAAATTATAGAATTAGTTATACAAAACTTATTAAATTAGAACATTTTAAAGTAATCATTTTTTCTTTTACACTTCGCATTCCTTATTATTGTAAGACTATATAATTGTCTCACAACATAAAGTACAGTAGTACTTGGGAATATTGTTTTAACTGGAGCCATTTATGCCCCATATGACTTGCCGATTCCCGTACAATATAGCTGTACTAATGTATGTATATGAATGCCTGGAAACATACCTAACTATCCATAGTAAACAACATCTTATGTGTAAATCCAGTTTCTCATATCTTATACAGTTGTGTCATTTTTTGTTTCAAGTTTAGACATCATCCCTAAAGCCGTGAAAAGAGAATAAACAAACATGTCTACTAATAAATTTCATCTAAATAATGGAGTAATAAATATGTGTAATTCCTTCAAAAATGCATTTGTGTAATTCAGGAAAAATGTTAAATAAGTGCGACTATACTAAAATAAGTAATTACACGCAAAAAAGCGAAGACATGTTAGCAATTTTTGAATTTTAGCCAATTAACCGTTTAGAATACAATACAATTGAAATCAGATTTCGAGGTAAGTGCGCACACGCCTTTACACAACGCGAGGCGAAGTGCGCCGGCGCACGCTATCGCACACGTGGGGATTTTTGTATACCATGATCATGATATTGATGATATAATCATTTTATTACTGTTTACTGTCCTCCAGCAGAACTTTATTATCATAAAAGTGTTATAATTACTTTCTTTGGTAAGACGGTACGTACGTCTTTTGAACCGTCATGTCTCTCCGTCCATCTGTCCATAAATGTATGTCACAGCTATTTTTTAAAATTTCTGCATCTAAATGAAATTTGAAAAAACACAGAATAACATCCGTTGAGAAATATTTGATTTTAACGGTAAACATTTATGGATCTATGGAACCTTCGGTGTGTGTAGACTGGCACTTATAATATTTGACACTAGCGGTCCGCGCCAGCTTCACACGGGTATCTAAAAAGAACTTTTTTGTTGAGTTTAATTATCTACTAAGCGAATTCAAAATATTTCCCCTCCCGTACGGTCCGTACCCCAGTGACGCCTACATAGCATAACGTGCTACCTAGCTAGTCGAGCAGGGTGAGCGGCGACCACGCAACTTTTTTCTAATACATTTTTAAACTCGTGATATTTTTCGAATGGAATGTCCGAATTGAATAATTCAAAAAGTTATATCAAGGTATTGAAGCAGTCTTGAATATGGAGTAATTTATAAAAATGGATATCAAGATACAAATAAAGAGCCTTTTCTAGCGGCGACATTTCAATTAAATTTTTAAAATAAAAGAATACTTATTATGGCATAACTGTAATAGTTAGACATATGCTGTCGCGACACTTTTTGTAAACAATGATGTGTTCTGCAAAGTCGTAGTACATTATTTTATTCTATCAACAATAGTTTTCACAGCTCACGCGATTATAGGTCATTTTCTTAAACCTTAGGTTATATATGTTATTGGAGTTTTAGTAAGGATCCCTAATTTTTTTGAAAATATAATATAGCCTATGTCACTCGAGGATAGTGTAGCTTGCCAACAGTGAAAGAATTTTTCAAATCGCTTCAGTAGTTTCGTAGTCTATTCAATGCAAACAATCAAATCTTTCCTCTTTATAGTACTACTAGTATAGATAGGTATATTAAGCCTTTTTTTCGTTAAAGGTGAACAAACTAAAAATGGCCCTCTTTCCATACACGAGTAAATTTCACAAAATAATTAGTATAAATTAAACATTTAATTTGCGGGCAGCTCGAATGCAAACATCATGCTAATTAAACTCTTAGATCTACATAAGTAATAAGCGTTTAACATTGTATTTCGTTTTTAATCATTGCATGACAAAGTAGCTTTTTTGCCAACATTTTAATATTGCCATGACTTTCCTTCATATTCGTCCCAGAATTTGATATTCAAAACAATTGTATCAAATACATTAATTTACAGCTCAAGAAAATAATATGCAGACGACGTGTTTTTAATTATCCCTGTTTAATATTATAAATGCGAAAGTAACTCTGTCTGCCTTGCTGTCTAAAAAAATACGAGACCGATTTGGCTGAACCTCAGTATATATATTTATATTTTCGATGCCGAGAATGAACATAGGATACTTTTATCCCGAAAAATGGGATAGTTTCCAGGATAAAAATACATTTGTCTTTCTGTTCAAATAGCACTAACATAAAAAATTAATACAATGTAACCTGTAATAACGCCTGCTCTTTAAACAATAGGTATGCACTAGAGATAGAGCCGCGGGCCAGCCGCAGGGTATACTCTAGTGATATTATAAAATTGTAAAAATGCCATATCTGTACAATGAAGCTATTAAAAAAAAAACAACTGGAAAATACACTAAATAAATGATGGAGAACACGATGCCATTTTTTTAGTACTTTTGTCTATTTGTCTGTTTTTTCGTGATTCACGTGAATACTACTGGGCCGCTTTCGATACGGTTTTCGCTCGCCGACAACAAATTTTTAGACTTAACATCTGTGCTACTTTTTGTCTTGGGAATCCCGCGAGAAATTTTCTGTGAATGATTTAAAATGCCCAGTTAAAAAAATCGATGTGATTGTTCCGTCATGAATAGCAAATTCTATGTAATAAAACGTGCGGTCTTTTTTATCCCGAGAATCCCGCGGGATTTATCCCGGGAGCGGTTTGTGGTTGTCCGGGTGCATAAAAATTAACTTATTCCGACACAGTTTTCATTAAAACGATAGCTTAAATTCTTTTTACAATGCTGTAGTAGTTTGCGTCCCCGGAATCCCGCGGGAATTTCAAGTCAAGCGCGAACGAAGTCGCGGGCATCTTACTTTATAATACAATAGTTGTACAAGGTTTATATCTGTTTTATACAGGCTCTTTAAAAATGCGTTATTCATAATCACAATTATAAAGTAATAAAGAAACTTTTTAACGAGCTTATTGTATACTAGCTGATGCCCGCGACTTCGTTCGCGTGGTGCGGTTTTTTAACGATTCCACGGGAACTCTTTAATTTTCCGGGTTCAAAAGTATCCTATATGTTGGCCAGTTTTTTTTTGAAAAATCTATATTAGTTCTATTTCACTTCTTACATCCCCCTGACTCGGTTTATAGCATTTTTTTTCCTTGTACAGAAATTCGACCTCTACTGTTTTATTATATATATAGATAAATAAGGAGTTATTAGGAAGATATTAATTAAAAAAGCGTTCGTTGAAATGGTTCATCAACCCCTATCCGACTCCATTAAATTTCTTAAAATCAATAACTTCCTATTAATTTTAAAGTATCTAATTAATTGATCAAAATAATAGTCATAACAGCCTGTTTTGTGAACACTTAGTAAATCAAGGTGTTTTGGTACGCAGAGTGCGTGCGCTCAGTTCACTGGGAGCGCAGGTGTGCTGCGCGCGCGCGACATACTAAACACCCTCCACAAAGAACCATCAACACAAACACAAACGATTTCAAACCTTCCTGAAGCGGAATAGAGTTCAAATATCATATGTCTTAACCTAATCCAAGAACATGTTCCTTGCCAAGACTTAAAAACACCCAAGTCAAACGACTTTGAACTTTATTGTATGGTAACAAAGGTAAAGACTAGTACTTATCAAATTATGTTTCACTGGTAAATATTGATATTATTGAAGGTAACTTTACATATCACTTTTCAACGATCTGGCTCAAGGAGTACTGTAGACGACGATACGTTAGCAAATTATTTAATATATTTTTATCCAACTGCTTTATTAAAATGCCTAACAATCTTAATGTTTACGAATCTATTATTTTCTTACCAGAATATTTAATAACATTTATTTCGTTATTATTATTATCATACAGATTTCATACAATTTTAGTCAAATCTATCATAGCGTAAAGTTAAAATGTCAGTGTATACTTATCCGTCTAGTATCCGCCCCTATATTTTAGATAATGGCAATACTAAGGGTGCTAGGAATGCATTGCTGGTTTCGAAGAATGGACTGGAACCTACCCATTAATGCTGGAGCACCAGTCATACTTGTTATAACGGGCATATACTCTATCACTTGGCTGTAGGTTATTTTATCGCTTTTTACGATAGGCCGTCTGGCCGCAAATATCAGTATCCATCACCATTCTTGGTTGGCTAACGAATTTATTCAATAGTTACTAAAATAGACACATAAGACTTGTACAAGTGTGCCAATTTTCATATTTCTAATTCTGCAGTTTCTCAAATTATCAGTAGCGACACGCAGACAGACTCATGTAAAGGTAAAACCAGAAGGGTTCCTTTGGAGCTTTAGGTATTAGAACCATGATACGATGGAAAAGAATTTACATAATGTAGACATTAGATTATAATTATATGAAGTAAAATGTTGCGGTATGATCGAAATATTTTACACATTTAAGAAACATTGTCGCCTATATTATGTTATAAACTCTTTGCCAAGTGTTCAAAGATTAATGATGTTACGCAACACGAATGCTAATGAATCTCAAAATACACAAATTCGCGGATTTTAAATTCGATTTCGTTTGAATGCCTTCATAAATATACATGGGCGTGTTGGGAAGTAAATAAGCTTTACAGTATTTAATACTTGGAATTGTAACTTATATTGACTTGACAGGAATAACGATCTTACTTTATTTTTAGCATATTTAAATAAATGCTTAGTAATAACTTGATTAACAACTGTGGAGGTCTGACTAGTCAGAAAGAATTTGGTATTTCGAGACCACAACGAGCCTCTTTAGAACAAATATTCTCTACTAGACAAACTATTATACATTCTATAAATTGAAGAAATGAGTGGATGAAAGTATAATCTGACATTTTAAACATTTTTTACTTACTTGGATGTAATGTTGTTTAAATGCGCATGAAAACCATATTAGAGTTTAAGCATTTGGAGCTATATGAGCTTAATTTTCGGAGTAGCAAGTGATGACGGGGTTATTATTTGTCTTCGTACAAAATAAAAACGAAAAAAATTGTTCATAATTTTCTCAATGTTTACCTTTTGTATAACGTCTTCAATTAAGATTCCTCGTTAATACGAGTACCTGATAAATTATACAATTAATTAGACGTTTATCGCAATAACTGCTCACTATGGATACATTTTGAACTTTATAGATATACTAGCTGTAACCAGCAGACGTTGTCCTGCTTTAAAAAAATTAAAATCTAAGACGCTCGCGAGGGTAGAAAATTATTAAAATACTAATATCGCTATTAAAAAATAGGGGTTGGTGATAGAAGGGTGAAAATTTAGTGTTGTATGTATTTTTTAATGCAAGGTTATAAAAAAAAAAATGTCCCAAAAATTAAAAAAAAATGTTAGGGTTGGATAACCCTTATCACTTAGGGGTATGAAAAATAGATAGTAGTCGATTCTCAGACCTACTGAATATGCATATAAAACTTCATAAAAATCGGTGAAGCCGTTTCGGAGGTGTATGGTAACTGACACTGTGACACGAGAATTTTATATATTAGATTATCAGAGCCCTGTAAGATAATGAAGAGAAAAAAAACAAAGTAACCATTGAACAGTTTTGGAGCTCGTACGGGAGAAATTTTCAGACAGATTGACAAACAAAACAAACAAACTTATTGCCTGTCGGCTATAGTCCAGCTATTAAAAAAATACCATGAAATCTGAAAGCAATCATTCATGACTAGGAAATATATAAATACTAGTTTTTAACCGACTTCAAAAAGGAGGAGGTTCTCAATTTGATTGGTATGTTTTTTTTTGTTTGTACACCGATTACGCTGAGATTTATGATCCGATTGACGCGATTCTTCTGTCGTTTGATGCGGAACAATTGCCATTTGGTCCCATAGAAATTTAACATAGTTTGGCCAAGTAGTTATCATTTTATGAAAAAAATTTCGGTACCCATTTCTTGGGACCTATATTTTTTAAGGCGCGCAGCACTTTTCGTACGCCTACTCATAGCTAGACACTAGAAAGTAACAAATAAAAAAACTTTGATTGAAAAAACCGACTTCAAAAACTAAAAAGCATAAAATAACTTATTTCTAAAGCTATTTTTAATTATAATATCTTAATTTTAATATATATTATCTAAAACATATTGAAGCCGGTGCTTAGTAATTTTAATGTTTTACTTCGCACCGACTTCAGGATGTTTTAGATAATATATATTAAAATTAAAAGTAAGATATTACAATTAAAAAGCCAGTATCCATAAATATCCATGAATACTTAATAATTTTCAAACTATTTTCAATTCAAGTCTTTTATCAATGTCAGACTCCAAAACTAGAGGTGAAATTTATTTTTCCAGGGATGGGAGCGTGCCCAGAAGGCTGGCTGCATTGCCGCGCTGTATGGCGATGCTCATTTGTTTGGCTTAATTAAGAATAGTTTTAGAAATAAGTTATTTTTTATTTAAATGTTGCCCTTTATTTTATCCTGTGATGTGGATGGAGATGTCTTGATGTGTACCGGTGAGCATGCGTGTACGCTGCCTTGATGAGCGATGTACGTACTTGCGTCGTACAGTTTATTTAAACTGTTTAGTTTCTGTTTAGGATTTCCTTTAAGCTAGGTTGCCTGGAAGAGATTCTGGTAAGAGAGGTTCTGGTAAGAAAGTACTGTAAAAATTAATAAAATATTATTTATTTTGGTCCTTACGAAAATCTTTTATATGTTTCATATGTGTTTTCGGTAGTGATTTCGATGAAGTAGCACAGATTAAATACATTACAGCGAATACATCATAATAGTCAGTGGTTGACAAATGAGGTGCGCGTCACGCATACAGGATGAACGGGAGTGCGTCACGGTACAGGTGGGCACCTGCCACCTTCCTTCCATGAAGAGCCCATTGCTATGCTGCGAGTGCGCACTCATAGCGTAATAGATGTCCCCAGGCACATACTGATCTATTTCAACGGGCAAGGGCGGGCGCACACTGGGGAGGCTGACACGCTACTTGATATTTAAACTCATCAATCATAATGGAGGTTGTTTCCTAATATTAGTACAATCAATTATTCCGCGTATTTCGTAACTTCCAATTTTTGTAAATTTAAAAGCAAATACATCACCAGCCCGTGTGAGCTATCGACGCCGATGCTGTCCTCGTGCGGACAGTCAGTGAAAGTTTTTACGCCGCACGCGCCGCTTCGACCTTCCTGTTTTTTTCGTCCATTTCAAGTGTTTACCAAAATATACAATTAGCTAATCCTCTTGCCAATCAAGAAATCGTGCCAGTGATTTACAATCCACAATCGAAGTATTCCCGCAGCACAGCAAACAAGGTAAGTGGTTGTGCATTTGTCGTTTTCCAAATTCCGCATTCTGAACCTTACAGAGGTAAATAAAGTCAATTATTCCTCAAAAGGCGATTGTAGTCTATTTAATATGAATTATGAACTATAATTATTATAGAAACCAAATTAAATAATTAAACGTACTATTGTTCAGAATTACGCGTTGTCATTTAGTATAAAACTTAGCCGAAAATTTCGTTGGTTTTAAGACACAAAAAGCAAAAATATTAGTGATTTATTTATGAATGCATGAAGATATATATTTAGATCACTATAACAAGAATATCTCTTAAAGAGTTAGCAATTATACACGAGTATTTGGATGTATGTAATGAATGCCGTAAACTTTGAGCAATAAAAGAACACATATCTAAATACTAAAGTTTTTACCTATTATAATATCAGCGTCAAAGCCATATTAAGTTTAAATGTTTCTTAAGACTTGTGTAAAATGCAAGGAGAGATTTGGGTAAGAAAGTACCATATATACCAAATATTAACTATTTGGGCAGGGTTTCCCCTTTATTGTTCAGACTTTGATGTGAATATTCACACAGCACAGTAAGCAATGAACACCGTCTACACGCCACCACGCCTTTTATACGAAAATGCTACCCTACAAAACAATAACATGGTATCATTGCTAAAAATAGCAATTACATCATAGTGTTGCCAGGATCAAAAAAACAATTATAATAATTAGTTACTGATGCACAAAATTATCTAGATGATAATTTAGTGGGCTTATAAAATTAACTAACCGGTAGAAAATGGTAATTTAATTATAAATCGAATCATCTGATAAATAGACTAAAAATATTATCTATGACGATTCTCTATGTCATATTAATATACACTGTGGTTCTCATGACTACTGTGGTGGGCATCTTGAAACACTTGTTACTTTGTGACTTGTATTGGAGAAATGATTATTAAAATAAAAAAAGAAGAGATCTAAATGTTTATTCTCGGCACGTGTTTAGAAGTTCATTGGCGTTTTCATATCTCCTGTGTGTGCTCTTCCTTACAGGTGTTTATTTGAAAATGTTATTTGATATTATCAATCAGTGCGTTACGCGCCATTCTGGTAACTTATAGATGTTTTAAAGAAAGTAAACTTAATTCAGAGCCGACACTATTCGATGAATTTAAAACATATTTGCATAAATTATTATACCATTCGAAGGATCCATTACAATGTTCATAATAAATATTAACTATTCTACAACATTACATATTCTAAGCAGTTTATTCTTTAAATAACATAATTCAAATTATCAAACTATTATTATTACATAAATATTTTATTTGGGGAATCCTTCACTCTGCGTGGCCTTTGGTACATAGCCGGTTCATAATTTGTGAAGTGAAACTTCTTTAGAATCGTTGTGATTTGAAAATCGATGAAACGAAAAAGAGATAAACACACAAAATTCAACCTTAATGTACTTGAAATAAAACACATTTGTCTATACCCGTTCGTACTAATTTTCAATTTAAATAAAACTTACAAGATTTCAAATTACTTTTAGCTCTATCTGTATATGCTTAAGGCAGATATTATTTTATACTTAGATCAAAGGAAACTGTTCGTAACAGTGCATTGAATTTAGAGCTTTATGTTAGCGATTTAAAGAGTAATTTAGATTGAATTTTTTGAATTATAATATGTAGAAGTTAGAGAAGAATTATCTGTGAGTATATTCTCTGAAGTTTCACTTCTACTGCGTGTGAACTGCACACACACATTTTTTATATCGAAAAACTATTAACAATTAGTCGTAAACATAGCTGAAGATTACAGAGTTCATGTTTGTAACTCTTAGAAAACAATAAGAGTTTGCTTTGTGTAGAGTTCTTATTAATTATAATTTGAACACCAAGACACTGGTTTTTTATGTTTAATTATATAATTGATATAATCTGTATTATCGACACATAGGGTGAAAAAGTACAATTAAATTAATTGTTTCATGTAATTGGATCAAAATGATTAGTCTCGAAGGTTTTGAAGAGAATTGACTATCCCGTCAACGCCATTAATAAGTAATTACTATACGTGTGTAATAATTAATTGCATACAAAGAAATGTGTATGTATATTGTATACTATACTTATATATGCATTGTGAAAAAGCTGTTGTGGCTTTGTAGTTAGTCCACTCGGGTCTCAAACTCGAAGGCGCGGATCCGAATCATGGCCCAAATTTATTATTTCAACTGTTACAATTAACACGTGCTAACGGTGAAGGAAAACATCGCGATGAAACCTGAACCTGCGTACCGAGATAACCGATGTGTGAAACGAGCTAATCCGTCATGGACAAGCCTGGCGGGTATACTGACCGTGATATTATATAATAAACTAGCTGACCCGGCGAACTTCGTGCCGCCATATTTTCTGTATTCCTAAAAGACTTTGTTTCATGACATGAAAACGAAATCGGTCTAGGTGATTAAGAGAATTCTAGGACCCGATCTCAGCGCCACCTACCGGTTATAATTGTGAATCTAAACCACCCGGGAACCCACTCAAACACACAAAAACAAAATCACCAAAATCGGTCCAGGTGGTTAGGAGGATTCTAGAACCCGATCTCAGCGCCACCTACCGGTTATAATTGTGAATCTAAACCATCCGGGAACCCACTCAAACACACAAAAACAAAATCGCTCCAGGTGATTAGGAGGATTCAAGAAACCGATCTCAGCGCCACCTACTGGTTCCAAAAGTGAATCTAAACTATCCGGGGACCCGGATCGAACCCGCGCCCTTTGAGTTTGGGACTCGTGCGCTAGCCATTACGCTACCGAGCCTTGTTCATGGGCTATTATAACAGTATTGTTATATTCGTTTATATGTATCGATGCTACTACTACTACTAAGTGGCTTATTTACTTAAATTAATGTAATTTTTACCCAAGTACCTACACTGCATTATTAATTAAGTAGGTATAATAATACGTGTAAAATTTCTTCCCATCTTCCCACGTAATGTTTCGGCGTAGTTGCGCGTGCGCATTACTTTTACGACCGTAGTTTACGACGCGTTACGCTCACAGTGCCTCCATTAAATTGTGTTTTCGACATTTTAAAGATTTCAATTTCATTTGTTTTCGTTCATTGAGTCTTTCATTGTTTAATTGTTGTTTTAGTCAACGGAAGGTAAATATTAGAAGAAATTTAATTAATATTTATTTAGTTTTATTTTTATTTATTGCTGAAGCACAACACACAGGCTGACGGCCTAACTGTGTGGAAGGTGGCTACCCTCGCCTATGAACATTAGCAATACCAGAGGTGCTGCCGGCCTGGAAGAAGAAACTGGACCCTGGCCACTGATGCCGGAACACAACTCAAAGTTGTTATGGCGACATACTCTAGACCAGGGGTGGTAGCCATCCAGTCGGGCAAATGCCCTACCACCTGGCTGTGGGTTGTTTTGTCGCCTCTTACGACAGGCCGCCCCAACGCAGGAATTAGTACTCTTTTCCGTATCCTGCACGGAGAAAAAAATAATAGCAGTATTTTTTTCTCCGTTTCTCCGGCTGTGATACACTAACAGACGACATATTTGTTAGTGTATCACAGCCGTAGCACCAAAAAATGTAACCGCAACTTTTAGGATAGATATCCTACAGAAACGACGTCATTTGTTAAGATAAAAGTGTACTTAGTGTTGACCCGGGATATAAGCTACCTATGTGTCGCATTTCATTTAAATATGTTCAGTAGTTTTTACGTGATGCTCCAACAGATAGTCAGACAAAAATTTAATAAGTAATATTTTTGAAATCTCCTGGTCCAAATTAAACCCCCAAATTTTTTTCTTCTAAATTCATTGTACAAACTCAACCCCCTCTACAGATTGATTATATTGTTACAACTTAGGCTTCGATAAAGACAAATTCCACGTACTATCTGTAAAAGCACATTATATTAGCTGTCGGCATTTGAATTAATTGTAATCTCTTTTATGATCGTCGTCTTTTTGTTTACTTATTTATTGGCATACGTTTCTAGTATTGTGGAGAACAGCCTATTGTTCTATTGTACTCGTTTACGGCCGCTGCAGGCTGCATCATTAGCCAGGTGTTACGGATTAAGTACAAGCTGATTCTAGGAAATTATGTCGATGATACGGGCGGGCACATTTGCATTTATGCAGTATAAAACGATGGCCCGATTGAGAGGAGTTCAGTTGAGCTACAACTACGATACGGGCGTGACGTGTGTACATTCGGGAATGTAACAGTGACGGACTTTGCGCGTTTTATTGAATTACGACCTTCTGCATTATGTTTGGATTTGTTGTGTTTTGTTATATTTGTACCTGTGTTATACGTGTTTGTATAGTTCTAATAAACTCTATAATAATTCTAACGGCATTTTAATTCCATTCCCGCAAACTCGTAACAATATTATAGAGAGATAGACTAGTGTATCTAGTTGTCAATTTGGGCCACTGTCGTTTCGACCGTGTGCCAACATCAACACACAAGGCGTCAGTTGCGTGCAACAAATGTGAATTCAAACGATTTGTGTTTCGTTCTTTGCGATACGCGACAGATGGGCGTGAAATGGAATGGAATTAGTGCAGCCGGTGGTACGATCGACTCGTGGGGTTGCCAGGACATGTCCAGAACCATACACATGGTTAATACCGGGTAGCCAAAACAATGACTTTCAAAAGAAAATTTTAGTTAGTTTACCTGCATCACCTCTGTGTATTATATTTTTTTATAGTTCTCGAGTTATTAATTTGCGCGTCGGCTTGTTTGTTTGGGAGATTATTTTCGTAACTAAGTTATTATAAGTTGTAATTTTACACGTAAAATGAACAGCACCTTAACATCAATGCCAGTTAGAAAAATTATACTTGAAAGATAAAAAAATATTTTGAGCGAAATAGACTAGAATTATAAATCTTAAATGAAAAATTTTAAAGACAACAACTTTGTTTTGGAGTGTCTCTGAAAACTGCACAAGAGTATAAGCTTTCATAATAATACAAAAAGTTAACCTTGTTATCCTCCAAACATACTGAGATAGAAATTTCCCCGTTTCAACGATCCATGGAATGATAAGTGGTTACCTACACCAAAGGCGCATTTGCCCAACAAAAGCGCATTTACAACACCAAGGGCGCATTTACAAGACCAAGGGCGCATTTGCAACACCAAAGGCGCATTTGGAACACCAAAGGTGCATTTGCACAACACTAAAGACACATTTGCAACATCAAAGGCTCATTTGCATAACACTAAAGACACATTTGCAACACCAAAGGCACTACTAATGTGTTTCTAGCCTCAAAACTGGAACCAGGCAATACAAGAACACAACTCGAGGTTGTTATGGCATTGCACTCTACACCAGGGTCTGCATTATTCAGACGGCCATTTGGCTTTACTAACTTAGATACAAATAAAACTGTTATTTTAGTATAGATTTTTGAAGAGGCTGGCAACACTGCAGTACAATAAAGCGAGTTGCATAGCCGTAAATTAGTATCGACACCCTCCTCGCTCCCACTTCCAACTAATTAAACCGCTAATGTATTGATAAGCGGTATGTTTCATTATTGCAATTATATAACTATTCAGTTATCTGTGGAAAAAACCACGACTGAATATTACTTCAAATGTTGCAATTAAATGCGTCAAAGGCTATTAGACAAAAAGTTAGATAAGTTTTGCAACTATTTTGTATGGTATTGGTGTTAATTGGTGGTAATTTAGTATGTTTGTGCGTTTTGACAATTTGAAGAATTCTCTGCTCCTTATTTTTACTAGTATTTACATTTCTATAACTAGCAGCCCATTGTAATTGCTGGCTATTTTTTCTTTTCATACAAATATCTCTTTGAACGATTTGGAACGAACCAAAAAAGAGTTGGATGGATTCTGTGAAGGATGATAATATGATGATTTTTGTGTATGGAAGGATAAGACATATTGTGCCACACCTACATAATTGGGAAAAGGTGAAAGAAAGAAAAAGGAGATGATCCGTGCAGGAACGGAGAAAGAATACAATTTTCTGCGGCCGGACGGCCTGTCGTAAGAGGCGACTAAACAACCCACAGCCAGGTGGTAGGGCATTTGCCCGACTGGATGGCTACCACCTCTGGCTGGCAAGGTTGTTATGGCTCGCCATAACAACCTTGAGTTGTGTTCCGGCATTAGTAACCAGGTTCCAGTCTCCCTAAGAGAGCAGCAGCGCATTTGTAGCACCTTTGGTTTTGCAAATGTCCATAGGCGATGGTAACAGCTTTCCATCAAGGAGGCCGTCTGCCTGTCTGCTGAACTCCGGCAATAATAAAAAAAACAAGGGAATCAGTAAATATTAAAATATTCTTGCAGTATCTAAATCAAAACCAAACAAAAACCGTACACTCAATTATTCTTTATTTCGATGTCAGAGAAATGATAGGGCTTGGAATGTCATTTTTCACTAAGTAATTGCGATATATAATAGTTTCTTTAGTTGTTTCCCTAAAGTTTTTTTAAACATGAGATTGTACATTTTCCTAAATACCTGCAATAAAAATTGGTTGATAGTTTGGTGCGATATTTTCGGTAAAAACTTTTTCGTCGTTCCGTAGGCAAAAGACAGAAACAGTTGACCTTTACCACTTATACGGAACCCTTAATTATGCGCTGATTGTCAAGCATTTATAGAAAGAAATAAAATATTTATTTCTAAAAATGCGATACTTAACAGTAATTAATAATAATACAGGTGCCTGTAAATTAATAGTTCAGACAGACTACAAACATAGACATGATCAAGTCACCAATATCATACATCAAAAACTTGCACACAAATATAATCTCATCAACACCATAACACCATACTATAAATACAAACCTGAAACTGTACTAGAAAACTCTACTACTAAAGTGTACTTTGACCGAGCCATATTGACTGACAGAACGATCCATAATCCTAATTAACAAAACCACTAAGACAGGTTATTTAATAGACATTGCTGTACGTAATACACATACTATACAGACAACAATATCAGAAAAATTTATAAAATACACCGAACTCAAAGACGAAATTACCCGCCTTTGGCACCTACAGAAAGTTACAATTATTCCAGTCGTGCTCTCTACTACGGGAGTCATACCAAAACTAATACATCAATCCCTAAAAGCTCTAGTCCTACCAGTAAATTCTTACCATTTAATGCAAAAAGCAACAATATTAAACACGTGTAGGGTAGTAAGAAAATTCCTGCAAGGTGACACCAATGATTTACTTGCTAGTAATCATACAAATATATCAAAGCAACAAGCACTTGGCTAAGGCCCGTGCCATTAGTTTATTATCGGTTAGACGAGATAAAATATATAAAACAATAATAATGAAAATGTGTGCCACAATTTGCGAAATGAGGTTCGAGGTTGGCACTCAGCATTTTGCTGTGCAGAAACATAGTCCGCCACAGGACTGATTTTCAGTGCGCACCTCCTTAATCACAAAAGACATGCGACCCACGGTAGAAACAAGCCAAATTTAATTAAATTATAGTCAATGCATACATGAAATGAATATTGACAAAGGAAAAAAAAGCAGAAAACAATGATAGCAAAATAAAAAAATTACTTTTGGAGCATCCATAAACATAAAGGTTTATGAAATGCGGCTTAAGTCTTTTAAAATTCATTCGCACCGATTCTTCGACCCAATAGGTTGCAATGCATCGCAGTAGCTAAGGCGCAGGTCACACCGCCGGGCGCCGGTCAAGGGCGCGGCCAATTGCCACAGATGCTCAATTCCTCCTTCGCAGTTAAACAACAATGAAACCGCGTGCACGACGGCTTATCTGTCAAAATAAACTAACTCTTAATGACTTATGTGCGCTCTTCATTCATAATATGGATTTATGTGCACTCAGTAATCATTGTTATAAGTATAAGAAAACGTATGATGTGTCATTTTAGAATTCTATAAAATTCATTGTTTAGTAAATATAGTAAAATATAAATAAGTTATAAAGTAGTACAATAAAGAAAACTTATATTGTAATTTCCGTATATTTCTTTAAAACTATAAGTAGAATACAGGTCACGAAGTCAACGGGTAAAGTTCCCAGACGGCTGGCTGCATTATCTCGCTGGATCGCGGTCCGTTGTCCCAGGTATGAACTAGCCCTTTAATCAAGTGTAGAGTCGATTCGTTTTGAGAACGCTTTGTTGAGGCTTCTGGCCTCAGTGGGCTACGGTCCAAGCGCATCAAAAATGGCATAAAAATATAACACTCACTGAAGGTTGCATATTTGAGCCGCTCGAGCGATCTAGACACGCGGTAGCGTGTCAAGCCAAGTTCAAACATGACGAGCACCGTACACGAACTATTCGGAGCCACTTTTGACCCCCTCATAACTCAAAAAATATTTCATATAAATATGTCAAATTTGGTTCATATATTGAAACTTGCGAAATACATATGTGCTATAAATTTCATAAACACACCTCAAACGGTTATTTAGACATTAACGTCCAAAAATCGTCAATTTTATCACTGACTGACCTATAGATCAAAACTCTAACCCAGTTCCCAATGACCTAGAAAGTTCAAATTTGGCATCCAGACAGGTAGTTGGATGAATAAAGAAACAAAGAAATAAATCAGTAATTAGTAAATTTTTATCACATTATTTAAAAAATTAAATTTATTGGTTTTATTAGGAACACTTACTTACCTGTAATGTAAGAATCAGCAATCAAAATTTATGACAGCCAGTATATATGTGAATTTTAAGGTTTTCGCGTGAATGTATAACAAGTGGAATACTACCCTTAATTTTTTTTAATCCAAAGATATCAGTTTTAGTACTTTGACTACTTATAACTAAGTTATTAAGCTGGGACCTAGTACTAATTATTATTTCAATATTGAGTGCATCAACATCAATAAATTTACGAATTATTATTAAATACTTACTAAAACAATCTTGGAAGAGCCTATGTTCGATGGCTAGTTTCAACCAGCAAGCCAAATTTTCGGAAGAATAAAATAAGTACTTACAGCTTTAGAACTTGCGAAGGCTATAATATAATTCATATATTAGAACTAGCCAAGTCAGACCTTAGGCTTCAATATATTATCTTAAGTTGTAAGACGAAATGATATTTTAAGTTGTTAAAAATATTTCATGTTGTTATAAATAAATTTCAGGACTGAGCATTGAACTTGGCACCCGTTTCACATTTATGTTTCTGATGGGATTCAGCTATGTCTACGCAGGTTGCATTCCATACCAAAGGCTTGCCACGTCGCCAGGGAACTTGTTTAGTTATAAAAATAACATTTACCAAAATAACCTCTAATTACGTGTCACAATTGAAGATATTAGCTAAGCTACAAACTGAAGTGATAATTAAAATGGCCGTATCACGCAACAAATTTGAGCATTGAACGTCGCAATGGAACGCTGCCCCACTTAAGCATCTCAATGTCAAAGACAGACCTCATTAATTATTCGAGTCTAGTGGAGGCGCCCGCGCAATTGGCGGCATCTTTTTTCATTCAAACGTCGGCGAATTGCAAGGGGCTGAGCGACGCGCAATTTGCCTCTGCTTTGGGCCCACAGCAGTCGCAATTAACAGCTTCATGTATCCGCTTAATCACACGGGTCATAGTCATTGGCAAACGAGAAGATGTTGAAATTGTTCACTAGCGACCGCCCGCGATTTCGTCAACTTTTGTGTTAGCAATTCGCAATGTGGACAAAAATTGCGAATGATAATTAAAATATAATTTTTTTTTTAAATCTCATCAAAATCCGTTTACTATTTTATGCGTTAAAGAGTAATAAGCATCCATCTATTCTCATAAACTTTCCCATTTGTAATATTAATATGACTATAGAAAATAAACCAGAGACCCAATTGTATGTATTTTGTATGAAAAAACAGCCATTATAACGCTAGTGGTCGACCATTTTGACGGTGCTGTAAAAGCAGAATAGGAGCCCAGAAATCTATAGTTTTTTGGTTTGATTTGTACCTTATCTGAGTAACATCTCTTAAAACCTATGAAAATACAGAAAATTATTACTTGTCTAAAAATTTGTAATTTTAAATTATTGATTATAAATATCTTTTGCGTATACATGTTTATGCGTGTATGTATATATATATATATTGTTTATAAATTAATGTTCAATTTCATATCTATTTAAAAAGTATATAAATAATATAAGTAGTATATAAATACTAAAAATAACTTTGTATTCGTTTTGTTATAAACTTACTACACTCACTAGAGGTATAAATGTTCTTAAGTCCCTAGCTTATGGAATTCATGTTCTGTAGACTATTAAACTTATACGAATGTTTATAACAAGTCGCTTCACTGACAATTTTGGAACAACCTCCAAATTTTTGTTGTCATTTTTATTTGTGTTGTTGAACATTTAATTTGTTACATATATTTAGTTATTAAGTCACTGGAAGCAACTAACACCTAAGGATACAAGTTTGGTCTAGACTAGGTGTTAGTATCCAGGTCTTAATTATAAGGCGAAATTTGTACATATTTATGGTGACAGTAAAATTCTTTTTATTTTTTGTAATTACCTGCACGAACAGAAAATAGATCTGTTAAGTTTATACTTATCCTAATTTCATTGCAAAATAGTAGGTAATTAGTACAATATTTTAATCGTATAAAGAACGAGCGCTATATTTCAACACCACAGGGTTCCTAGGTAAGGCCAGTGGCCGCACATGCCGAGCGTGTGCACTCAGCCCAAACCTACTTCGCTCGTAATACAAAATGGTTTTCAAATTAATTTGACTTTAGTTTTAAAAATTAGGAAGTAGCTTGTTGTTCTCTATAATTATGTAGTGACCATAATTAGTGACATAATAACTAGAAGGCCCAGTAGACGTTGTCCTGTCCTAAAAATAAAATATAGAACCCAATTGCAGCGCCACCTATCAGGTCCACACAACAAATTTCATCAAAATCGGTTCAGCCGCTTAGGAGTAGTTCAGGAACATACAAACAAACAGTTCACGATAATGTGAAAGATCAGAAAGAAATATTTGTGTTGTTCATAGACTGAGTAAGAATACTAATTCACCTAAAAAAGATGGAAAGGCAGTTCCGCCTGGCTACCACCCCTGGTCTAGAGTATGACGCCATAACAACCTTGAGTTGTGTTCAGGCCAGGTTCCAGTCTCCCTTTAGAGAGCGGCAGCACCTTGGTAACATTGGTGTTACAAATGTCACTTATTTGAGCTGTCACTACAGCAATACGAAAAATTTAAATCTTGCTACCTGCACGGGGTAGTGTTGAAGTGGTATTATGTATTTAAAAATGGTTAACGTGGTCTTGATATAAACATTATGATTATTGTACAACATTATGAATAGTATTTTTATTGTATCGGTTTAGTGAACAAAGTGTTCATCAACGAGAGATCCGATCTAACAAGCTGTTTATACTGAGTACTAGAGTTGCGTCGGACACTTATGAGCCGGTACATTTGTCCCGTACAAAATCCATTTGTACTGATACGGTACAAAACCTAAAAAAGTAATGCTTCAAATAATGTGTCGCGCTACTACTCAGTGTACTACTCGCGCCTCAAATGTAAGAGGAAGGACGGAACGCGGACATCAGTACAATAACGCCTCTACGGATATTAACATGACAAAGAGGGACAACATGACATATACGACTGCTAGTAAAATGAAGTGGCAGATACCGATCACATCCGATTCTTAACGAACATTTCCGAACTAGAAGTTTTGTACGGGACAAATGAGGGCATGACGCTTACCACCTCACCGACCTTATCGCTTTAAATGTACTGTCACGGTACAAACCATACAAATCTCCTCGCCTCATTTGAAGTGGTACATTCTGCACTCCTCCTCTATATAAACTATAAATGTGCCAAATTTCATGTTCCTCCGTCCGCGCAATTTTAGTTAAAGGGGTACAAAGTTTTTTGCTTCGCGTATAAATATATAGGTAATCTTATAAATGTTTTTCTGTGGACAATGTCGTTAGTTTCAATAATTTGACCTGATTTTATGGTAAATTTTTATTTTGTAGCTTTTTGTTGTTCCTTCAAATAAATAAAAAACAACCGTCAAGTGCAGATGATTTTAAGAGGCTCTTTTCTTTTAAGTCGTTCCCTCCTTGTTAAGGATCATGAGTTTGATGGCAGAATAATTGCTCTCATCCACCGAGATCGGTTTTGAACACTGCATGATTTAAAAAATTGCTATTATATAAGTATACACGACTGTTGGTGTTCGGTATCGCGTACAGCCGTACAATTAAATTCACACACTACTCGCAAGGAGCGACGCATCGGCTTGAATTAACAGGGCGACCATTGGGCCATTGTATGCTAATCGTTAATATGATGAAGAAACACCTCTGATTTTTATGGAGCCCTACACCTTGTTACGAGGAATGATTCATAAAATTAATTTAGGTGTCAGAAGAATTTATCATATAATCCTAATTAATATTATAAATGAATACGAATGTAAGCTTCTTTGTTACTCATTCACGCCCTAACTTATCACCCATGAAATGTTTAAACTAATATCCTTTGTCTTCGACGGCCTGTGGTTGAGCGGGCTAAGCCTTTGCCGGCCTACCTCACTGTAACGCAGAGGCTTCAGATTCAATTCCTGGCATGGTAACGAATTTTCTCCGCTAATTACTATGGTCTGGGTGTCTGGGATCGGTCCCAGAGTAATCCGTTGTACATTACCGGTAACACAAGCGTAACTTGCTTAATTTGGGGATATATAACTATACAACATGTGTGTTTGTCTGTCGATTATTATTATTATTATACTTTTTTCTCAATCTCCGTCAACAAATTTCATCTATTTGAACATAGATCCAGTTAGACAAATAAAGACAGACGGACGGATGGACATGAAAATACATAAAATTTGATAATCGCGTTTAAAACACTTGAAAAGTAGTTTTAAATTTTAATATATAAAAATATATTTAAATATAAATTAGTATTAATTAAAATAATCTACCAGAAGCAAATAAAGTCGTCGAGCTATATGTACACGTACACGTCTATCACCAACTTAAGAAATGTCTAATACCCCTGCTATATCTAGGATTAATCTTAGTTTTAATGACTGTCACGCAGATATATTGTAGTAATTTGAGATGCAACATTGATAAAATCGGGTTTGGTCGAAGTCACAAATGCAGGTGAAGCAGGGGCATCAGACGGAATACATACACTGGTACCTGCCGCAAATACTAGAAATGTAAAGGAGGCGCTAATAAGTGTCAGGAGCGTTGTTCCGCAACACCAACAGTGGGCACCTATTTGTGTCGCGACGGTCGCATTGTTGTCGCTCGGCTTGATTCATTGCGTTTATGTTTCCTGCAGAGGCGTCGCGCGACCGTCGCGCCGCTATCGCCGCAACATCATGCGCGTGCGCACAATCGCTCTACTATCGCACCATCTGCGTGAAATATTCCTACGTCCTTACTACTTTACCATTATAACAATACCACTGCACCAAACCTTATATCTAACGCAAAAGAGTCCAATTTTGTTCGCTTAGATACAAAAGTTGTATATATTTTACGGTAACGACTTGAGCCCGCGTAATTCACGCCGAGGCGTTCATCATGCAAAGTGGCTGCAGGCGACAATATTAAGCAAATAAACACCTTATTATTTAACGCGTAGGGTACTTTTGTGTTAGATGGAAATGATTAACATCAGGGACTTAGGTTTGCTCTGTCCTAGTGTAATAAGCAAAGCTATAGCTAAGATAGCAACTTTTCTGTAGCTTTAGGGTCTAGTAAACTTCGGAAGCTACGTTATTGATTAGTAATTTAATAGACAAAAAGCTAATCGTATTTCGTGCGACGAGTGAGATTCCGATAACCTACTCCCCCCTCCCCCTATCCAATCTTCCCTAATCCACCCCCTATTCCAATCCCACAGCCCCTCCTTTGTATCCCATTTCTCCTTTCGGATCGCTCTATGTCATGTTTTTAAGTTTTATTGCGTGAGTTCAGCATATAGACAGACGGCCCAGCTGATGGGAAGCGGTTACCATCGCCTATGGACATTTGCAACACCAGAGGTACTACCAATGTGCTGTCGCTCTCTAAATGGAGACTGAAACCTGGCTATTAATACCGGAACACAAATCGAGGTTGTTATGGCGGCATACTCTAGACCAGGAGTGGTAGCCATCCAAACGGGCAAATAACTTACTTTCCATGAGCTGGACCTGCCTGTTGGTCAGCTTCGTAGCTGAAATAAATCTCCAGACAAGTACCGTCGTCCACGGATTGGCATCGCGTTGTCAACTAGTAAACATCGCGAGGTTAATTGCCGAGACTGTCCGCGATTGGTACTAGGTCTATACACGAATCACTCCGACCAACTAGTTGTTACTGAGTGGTTCACTCGCCGGCCGCTCTTGGACAGCTAACGAGTGAGTCTATCCGATGCTAATCTTCTGTAGGTCTAATAAGTTGGCGCTATCTTATAGTTCGCTAGAACTCGATTCCAGTGCCATCTACCGGATTTAATTGTGAATTTAAATCAATCTCGTATCCACCTGAATACACAAATAATTTCATTGAAATTGGTCCAGCCGTTTAGGAGTTCCGTCACATACACACGCACATAAGAATTGTATATATAAAGATAAAATTGAAGTATCTGTTTGTAATGTTAAATTAACAGCTTTTTACTAAATGCATATGAAACTAAATACCGTACTTATATCAAAAAATATTTTTTTTAAATTTTGTTTGTTTGTTCAGGCTAGTCTCCGAAATGGCTTGACAGATTTTGATGAAATTTACACTGGCAGATAGCTGTATTTATAAGGAGTAACATAGGCTATGCTATGTAAATTTAGGGTTCCGCAAAAAAAAATATCCACGCGAACGAAGTCTCGGGCACAACCAGTATATATAAAGATTAATCTTCCCAAGAAACTACTCCATCATGTCATTTGAAGCATTCTAAACCACCAAGAACACTAGCTATTTTGTGGTGAGTTTGGTGGGCGCCAGAGCGGGTGCGCGGGCGCAGCTTTGCAGCGCAGGCCGCAGATACCCATCGGCTTGTTAGTGCTATCTGATGGCTGATGCTGTAATTGGCACGGTTGCGCGTACGCCGCTGCCGCTGCGCCCGACATTCATAAAGGCAAAATGAATTTTAAAACGACACTCATAACACACGTTAAATTGGACGCGTAGTACGTTGTGTTTCAGAAATGCATGCAATAGAATTGTTTTAATGGGAATATCGTTCAAGAAATATCTGATGGCTACTTTTGTATTTTGATAATTTGTTTTCTTAATTGTATCTAGCCTGACCCAGAAACTGTGTAAGTAATGAAAAAAAATCAAAATGTTTCAGATAATAATAATAATCGCCAGAGAAACGAACACATCATAAATTCCCAAGATAAGCAAGTTACACTTGGGCTATATACCTAGTCTTGCCGTAAATATTGTAACAAAGGATTTTTTTTCTATTGCAAATAACATTTATAAGTTTTACAGTGTGTTAGTTTAATATATAAATATAAAACAATTTAAGATATAAAAAGCTTATTCGAAGTGGTCTCCATTGACTGCAATACAGTCATTTAAACGTTGAGGCCAGTTATCAATAGAAGCACGCACTCTTTCCATGGGAAAATTCTTCACTGCCAATCGTATGGATTGTTTTAGGGACTTCAAATTATCATGGCGTTTAGAGCAAGCCGTACTCTCTGAAACTGACCATAAATCATAATCCAGCGGATTAAGATCGGGACTAGACGACGGCTAGTCTTTAGCTCTGATGAAGTCCGAAACGTTCGTTTCCAACCAAGACTGCGTGGACTGAGCTTTATGACCCGGCGCCGAGTCTTGCTGGAAGGACCATTCTTGGTTATTGAACATGGCGTTGTTAAGGGGCTTAACTACCAACTCAAGAACGGTATCTGGATACACTTGTGCCGAGGTCTTGATACCTTTTTCACAAAAATATGGCTCAGTCACTCCTTCATAGCTAACACCCCACCAAACCATCACTGAAGACGTATAATGCCCACGTTGCACTCTGTCGCCTAATTGAGAAGCTTCCTTAGAGCTTTGAGCATAAATACGGTCATTTTGTTTATTAAAATGTTGCTCAATTGTAAAAAATTTCTCATCCGTAAACAAAAATTTTCTGTGACCTCCCTTTGCGTACCGCTTCAGTAGTTGTTTCGATTTTACCACCCTATTCTTTTTTAAATTATGAGTTAAGAAATGACCAGTGCATCTCTTATAGGCTGCAAGTCCTAAGTCATCTTTTAAAATACGCGACATGGTTCTAGGTGATATCTTCATCTCCCGAGATAAAATCTTTTGCTTTCGGACAGGATTTCTTCGAATTTTTTCCCTTACTGCTTTGACCACCCTTTTCATACGAACACTACGTGGATAGCCAGATCTGTTTCTGTCACAAACAGAGGAGGTCTCATTGTACCTATTAATAGCCCAGTACACAAACATTTGACTAATACCAAGCGTATGGAGAATTTTAAAAATTGCAATCACAGCGATTCGGTTCTCTTTATCGCCCCACTTCATTTTAATATCGCAAAATGTTGTACAATATATTGGCGGCAAAATGAGAAAACACAATGAACAATCATATAAAAATGACAGATTCCAAATTCAAATATTTTGTTGCTTTTTAATTGTAACAGTATTTATGGCCAGACTAAGTACAATGGTCTATGGGGTAATGCTAATGGTTACGAAAATTACCATGCTAGGAATTAAATGAGCCCTTTTTCCAGTGAGCTCGGTGGGCAAGGGCTTAGCCCGCTTAACTACAGATGCCGTCAATATAAAAAAATACTATAATAGGTATAAACTATTCCAAAAAAACCAGAACATATATAAAAAATAGAAAGAAAGAAAGAAAGAACATTTTTTATTTTATTTTATAGCTGGAGTACAGCAGACAGGCAGACAGTCCACCTGATGGAAAGCGGTTACTGTCGCCTATGGACGCTTGCAACACCAGAGGTGTCACCAACGCGCTGCCGGCCTCGAAGAAATTTTACGACACCCTTTTTAAAAAACCTCATATTGTAGCACTGTGGGAAAACCACGACTGGGAGCTCATTCCAAATCCCCACGGTGCGCAAGAAAAACGTTCTAGAGAACCGTTGCGTAGAAGAGCGAAGCGGCTCTAGGAAGTGGGGATGAACTCCCAACCAATAGCGAGCGATGCGATGGTAGAAAGAGGACGAAGGCACCAGTCTAAACAGTTTCTCGAAACACTCCCCGGTATAAAGTCGGTAGAATACGCAGAGAGACGCGAAGTCTCTCCGAAGGCCAAGCGTATCCAAACCGTCTGTGAGTATGGGATTGTCGACAATGCGAACGGCTCGACGTTGAATACTTTCCAGGGGATTCAGCTGGTAGGCGGGTGCCCCAGCCCACAAATGTGAGCAGTATTCCATATGCGGCCTCACCTGGGCTTTATAAAGCACAAGGTGCCGAGGAGTGAAATACTGCTTGGATCGGTTTAGCACTCCCAGCTTCTTGGAGGCAGGTTTTGCCTTGCCTTCAAGATGGCCCCTAAACAGCACAATACTCTTGGAGGTGGTAAGGGGAGCTCCTTGGAACTGAAGCGATTTTTCGAATGGAGTTTTCTTGGCGGAGAATACGCAGAACTGTTGTCTTTGTGGGGTTGAAATGGACAAAGTTTTGTCTCCCCCATTCGGAGACTCTCTCTAAGGAGTTCTGTACCTCAGACACAAGTCTAACCAGACATTCCTACACAAATGATCAAGGGACATTTGCAGGTCCAGAGCAGTCCAGAGTAATAAATGTTTTCTCAAATTACCTTTTTATTGATAATGAAATGAATATGTTCTCTTAATAGCATTACCGGGAGAAAATGACGGCTTTCGTGGTTGAAGGGGCTCGCTGGAACGCAGAGGCTCTGGGTTCGGTTCTTGGTCTGGTAAATTTTGGAAAACGAACTTTCCGTTATAATCTACGGTCTGGGTTCTAGGATGGGCCTCAGAGTTTCTTGTATATAACCCATAACACAAGCGTAACATGCTTGGCTTGGGGATACACAAATGTGCGTGTTTGTCGGCCGAAAATCAAGGAATGCAACTGTAAGTTCTATTGTTTTGTTAAACTTATAATAAAACTATGTTTTAACAGTTTATTTCTATTGATTTTTATTATTCCGACATTTCGGCTTCTTTTCAGTAGCCGTCGGAATGTAAAAATTAAATAGAAATTTCGCGTTTAGAACCATTAAAACGTAGTTTTATTATCAGTCAGAGTTTCAAGAAGAAGAACAAGTAGGAAAGCGGATCCTGGGCTTGGAAGCGAACGCAACCGGGATTTAACGTTCGGATGATGATGATGATGATGAGCGAAAAATTAAAAGAAAGTCTCTTTAAGCTTTATAACATCCAATGAAGGGAGAAGAAGAAGACGTGAGGTCATAAAAATAGCAACTGGACAAAGTGCCGCCACCCGTAGCGTATTCATAATCATATCGATAAATTATGGAAATAATCGTGAAATGAAATTAGGTATTGTCCAGGATTTGTGGGAGGCATCTCCGGTTTTGCGGCTTCTTTGAATAATTCGCGGCCGATTGAGATAGATTTATGGCGCCTAAACATAGGCCGGCACTGAGCAGCCCGCTAACAATTAAATAATTTGCCTACACTATAGTGTTGAGATTGTACGACTTTTATCGATAGACTATCATTTACTGTATTATGTATTGATAGACATTTTATTATTAAGCTGACATTATAGGGTTCAACAAAATTGAAGTAGTTTGGTTGAAAAGTGCAGTACAAGCTTAAGACAACATTCGAAGACTTTGAATGACTCAATTTTATGTTTACATGGACCGCTGTGGTTTATTTATCTATTTATTTGTGCTATTGTGTACTCTAAGTCCGTACGCTTAATAATCTAAGAACAATTTATTTGTTATTCGAACTTCCACGCTTAATTAAACTTCTTCTATATATATAAAAATTCACTGTCACAGTGTTTGACTGCGATGAATTCCGAAACTACATAACCAATTTTGATGTTTTATTAATTTTTCTGGATTTGTTCCAACTTAGGACATACGATAGGTTTCATTTTAATTTATAATCAAAAATGATATTTTAATTTATTATTTTTATTATATGTTTTTTTAAACCGAGGGGTTGGGAATTATAAGTTCTGCTGTGAACTAAGTTACATAAGCATCAAATAGAGGGCGCCATACTTTAAGTGCCACCCTTTCTTTGATTAATAGTATTTGAACCTTAATCAATATAAATCTAATCTATAGTATTATAAAATTTTGAACATGCCGTGTCTGTACATTGAAGCTATATAAAAAACAACTGGAATAGACTATACAAACGATGGACAACACGAGTCTGTTTGTTCGGGATTCACGTAAAACTACTAACGCAGAGAAGCGGTTTGAAGATGTTCGGATGCATAAAAATTAGCTTATTCCGACAGTTTCCACTAAAACAATAGCTTACATTTTTTTAAATGCTGTATCCCGGGAATCGCACGGGAATTTCATGTCAAGCGTGGATGACGTCGCGGGCATATCCTAATGTATAAATAAAAATGAATCGTAGAAATGTTTGTACGCGCATAACTTAAGAATAACTTTACCGATTTCGAAGACATTTTTTGCGGTGTATCTGAGTGGGACACCGGGTGGTTTAGATTCACAGTTGGAACAGGTAGGAGGCTCTAGAATCGCGTCCTAGATTTTTATATTTTCAGGGCAGGACAACGTCTGCTGGGACCGCTAGTTATGATATAATAATATTATTACAAGGGGTGTTGTTTCTTGTAATGTTAGTAACTTAAGACCACTTTGGTTGCTTCATTTAAATTGAAAGACAAGAGTGACCGTTAATATCAGCTTAATACAAAAGTAACTAGTAAACTTATTTCAATATTTTGTTATTAATCATTATGTTAAAATTATGCTTTTAACAGATACAATATTTTTATATTTCCATATTCGATAAATATTGATATAGCTTCAAATATCTTGTTTATATGCTCCAAATAATCTGTCTGTCTTTTAGATCCTCTTTCGTCTATTTTTTTTCTTATGCTGTTACACACAGGCAAGTTAAGATCGAAGAGAAGTTATAGATGTCGATAATTTGTCATCGACAAGCGGGCGCGCCACTAGGCCGCGTCCCGCTCATTGTGATTTGTGGCCTTCGCTTAATCGGCCGATTAGTCGAAACATTTGCGCAAACAGTTCATAGTTATTGTGTGTTCGGTCTTTTTGACGCCGGTCGCATTTTTTTGTTGAACCATTCGTGTTTTAGAAATGTTTTTTGTTACAACCCTGGTATACAGGCAGACGGCCCAGTTCATGGAAAGTGTTTACCGTCGCCTATAGACGTAGCATGGGATGACAAGAATGGAACCCCCTGGTGAAGAGAGCGACACTTCCACGGGGGTGCCCTAAGTGCGAGCCAACCGTTTATTTGCTAGGAAAGCAACAATACAAGGCTGTAGAAATAATTTATACATGCATTTTTATGATAAATTCTATATGTTGTACACTGCATTTCCTACAAATGAGCATAAAGCTGTGTTGGAGTTTCCTCCAGCACAGCGCTGATTTCCAGTGCCGACCCTGCCTCATTGATTAGTATTTGACCCATTACCGCAGTATATGAAACGTAAAACTACACCTGTGGTTTAGTTCCTGTGGCAACCCACAAAAGCGCATAGGAGAAGGGCGCAGGTTAGGTTTAGCGGGTAGTCTGACAGCCGACCATCCCCCGTCCTTCCGCTCGGAGGCCATGGTGGAGATACGGCCGTTCAAGAGTCCCTCACATCCTTCATTTTAAAGCCTTCCCAAGTGTCCCAAGAAAAGACAATCCCCTGCGTCATCCTCATCATCGTATAAAACCCGTTAAGCTCAAGGCTAACTGTTTCACGCCGATATTCTATGAGAGAGTGGCATCATACCGATCGTGCAGACCTTAAGAGTCTTAATCTAGACTATAATTATTCCAGCATGGGTCTACCACGTTCAAATCAAATCAAATCATTTTATTGCGAACTAAGTGTTACATAGGTCTTATTCAATATAACTGAGAACTTATTACTTAGCTGGCCTTTCATAGCATCGCAATATAAACTTACTTAACCTATGTTTGTATAATATTTAATTTGGTGCCTTATATTTTATTTAAATAACACAAAACAATATTTTCTTAATGACCTCTCATTTAAATATTCTGGGACGCTATAATAAGACTTTTTTGTCAATCATTCAAATAATTTTTGTTTAAACATATTAATATTATTTTCTTGCATTATATTACATGGTAACTTATTATATATTCTTGGTGCCATCCCAGACACGCTTTTATCATATAATATATATTAATATGTCGGGCACTTTTATAATTGTCAAATAATATTGGGTTGTTTTTGATTAACATGATAATTTCAAAAATATACAAACAAGGAAATGTCAATATCTTAAAATGGTTTACATGTATCGGTTTGTTTTAAATGAAATATAGATCTAAGGCATTTCTCTTGTGCTTTAAATATTCTCTCTCTGTCTTTGGAATTTCCCCAAAATATAATTCCGTATCTTAAAACAGATGTAACATAATCATGAAATGCTATTAAAAGGGAATTCACATTTACAACTTTAGCAAGTTCAAAGTTTGAGAGCAGTTAAATTCGCTTTGCTTGCCGTAGTAGCCGAATATTTAACGCATACGCATCCCAAGCTCAAACTACACGGGTTTGAATCCTGACCGGAAAGCATTCGCGACTTAAATATTTTTCTAATCTAACATTCTGATATAATCTGCAAATTCGACAAACACATTGGGACAATTATGCGCTGTTATTATTGTATTGTCTTCTCATAAAGTACATATGTTATGTTCTCAGTAAGTTCGATAACATTATTGAATACTAATTGAATGAAACAAAAGGAGAATATAAAAGCGATTAAGCACTTCAAATAATAACATCATCAAATTGTTTGAAGCGCTTCACGACGGTGATGGATTCCCAGATTGATTTGTTGTACGCTTTACGAGCGTGATTAGGCGCTTACAAATAAAAACATCACTGCAATTACTGTTCCCATACCATTTGGTGGCCTCAATGAGTTTAGTGGGCTAAGCCTTTGTCGATCTACCTCTCACTGTAACCCAGCGGCCCCAGGTTCAACTCCTGGTGTGGTAAATTTCGTCAATGAACTTTCCCTTGTTTACTATGGTCCGGGTGTCTGGGATCGGCCCCAGAGTGGTTCATTATTAGCTCGGGATATGTACAACGTGTATGTTTGTCTGCTGGTAATTATCTAAAAACTATCATTTTGTTGTTTTAAACTGTAGTAATAGTTAGTATAGTATAGTCTTGAAATATAACCGTTCTTAATTCTTTGAGACCTTTGACAGAAATATCGCTCGAGTACGAGTCGAGGTTTTAAGAGATGAAACAGAGAAGAAGTGAACTAGAAGGTATATTTTTTTGATTCACATATCGTCGGCGTCAATGCAGGACCTTGTAAGTACATTTTTTGTTGTATATATAATTGGTAACTACTAATTGCGCCCGCGACTTCGTCCGTGTGGAATTTTTTCGAGGAACCCTAATTTTAAAAGTATCCTAAGTTATTCCTTATAACATCAGCTATCTGTCAGTGAAAGTTTCGTCAAAATTGGTCCAGCCGTTTCAGAGATTAGCCGGAACATCCAGACGGACAGAAAAATTCTAAAAATTGCATTTTGGCATCTCCTGGTCCGAATTATCCCACCTAATTGTTTTCACATTTTTATTTGGACATTACAAACAGACAAGTCAATTTTATTCATCCGTATGTATAGACTGTATAGATGTATGTGTAGATTGTATATAACAAAATTTTGTCGCGTATTTGCGTTACGCGTTAACGTAAAAACGATTAATTTATTTAATCAGGTTGCTGTTCACTTCACGTAGAGCTTAATATCTTCTTTACTCTTATTGTGTCTTTGTCTTACTGATTATGTACTGTTTGCTACAACTCCATTAATTCTTTGAAAAGTTATTCTGTTACATATTTCTGTATAAAACTTATAATAAAAAAGAATTTGAGATATAAATAGAATAGATAGATGTATTGAAAAACAATATTTAGCTAGACGTGTTGCTGGGGAGTTTCTTACCGCTTCTTCTCCTTAATAGCAATAACACGTTGCGAAGCGGTGTACATAGAATAGGAAGAAAAATTACATTTTAACTTATATGTATGACCTGCAAAAAGTGTTCTCCAGTGGAACTTATTGTTACGAGTTGCAGTACTCAAATTATAATGCCGTTGGAATTATTATAGAATTCATTAGAACTATACAAACACGTATAACACAGGTACAAAAATAACTGAACACAACCAGTCCAAACGTAATGCGCGAGATTGTAATTCCATAAAACGCGCAAAGTCCGTCACTAAATAGATTACCGAATGTGGTACGTACGTCTTGCTTCGCTCGTGGTTATCGCTAGACTAACTATCTCTCATGATATGGACCGAATTTCTTAGAATCACACCTGGCTAATGACTACCCTAAAAGATTACAATAGACAATGGGATGATTTTCTGATCACAAATTATAAACACAAAGTAAACAAAATAATCCAAATGCCGAAAGGTAACAAAATGCGCAAAACAGGTATGCAGGTGTGAATTTGTCTTTGCCGGTCGTAACATTTTTTGAATAAAAACTTATGAGTTTTAAAATTTATGTTTAAAAAATATTTTTGTATTTTTTGGGAACAATACTGTTTTTTGGATGAAAGGTACTCATTTCCTTTTCTGTTCCTCTGACAACGTGTATGAAAAATTTCATGATGTTCGGTTTAGTGGTTAAGGTGTGAAAGCGTAACGAACAAACTCAAGTTCGCATTTATAACTAATTAAAATGGGGAATATACATGTTTCTTTATTGTATTATTAAATCAATTTTTACATCGTTTTATCATAGTAAAATATAGAAATACTGTTGAAAATGTCCAAATTAATAAAAAAAAGTTGGTTAAATTTGAGCTATTTAAACCCACTATTTCCGCGGGTTTTTGATGACGTCATAATTCATTCTCAATGTATGTTTACATGTTTTTTTTCTCGGTGTTTTTAATTTAATCTAGACTATGGAAATAGGTATTGCTGTTGTATTGTGTCAAACTGTGAACGTAATATTAAAAATACACCCAATAAAGTATTTTTTCTGTTCCAAAATATACGAAATGGTGGTGTAAATGGTGTAAGGCTTTGGAAAGAGACTTCAACAATATTTCTCGAAACTACGCTAAAAAATTAGGATAAACCCAATCACAAAATGCAGTAGGTTCGCCTTTTTTGACATTCTGAAAATGTGAAATTGAAAATGACGTCACGTTTTAATTTGGTCAATACGTTTTGCGATTTTAAATATCCCGCGCATTTTTAACACTCCTTATTAATTAAAACAATAGTAATAATTAATTTAAATTATAAGTTTGAACATTATTAAGGTTCTGTTGTCAAAGACTATACTTCTATAATCACAGATTTCGTCAAGGCAACAATAAACAAAAGAGTATATATGCGTGTGTGTGTCAAATACATGGTAGTGTGTGTAACGTTTTTTTATCGATTTAATGTATTTTTTATGCATAATTAAAAAAAAATATTATCATTCTGCACTCCTTCTCTGTATAAACTGTAAGTGTGCGAAATTTCATACTCCTCCGTCCGTGCAATTTTTGTAAAAAGGGGTACAAAGATTTTGCTTCACGTATTATTATATAGATTCATTAAAATCTGTAAATTAAAGAAATTAAATAAGAAAATAATGTTAGACAGGTAATTCTACAGCAATATAGACATCGTATTTGAATGACATGCATATTCCCTAATGCCTTTTACGGCTCTACACAGTCCTGGTATATTCCCATACTATTTTTCAAGTTGTTAAGTATTGATATCGGTTGTCGGGCTCCTATAATATAAGGGGCTTAAGGGGGTGGCACGACAGTGAAGGGGTTAAAGATCAGACCATTTGCGCGTAAACCGAACAATTGTATAATTGGCGAGCTATCAATTGGGCGGCCGCCGTCTGCGCAGACGCAGCGCTACTTCCAGTGAGAAAATACACACGCGCACTATAGCACTATTCTGGAAACATGAATTTCATCAGACCGAGAGAGTGGTATGGAATTAATATTGTCAAAAGAATAGTTGAGCTTACAGATGTACGAATAGAATTGCACTGATCAGTGCTGTACTATCACAAAAATATAATTTTAGTTTTCAGTTATAAGTGCTTGCAGTTAATACGGGTTTCTGTTCAACTTCTTCTTGCAACTTTACCTGCATTCTTCAAAACTTAGATTCCATTAAAACAATTCTAACAAGATAGCTGCAATATACCGTCAAATTGTAAATGTTACTTTAATACAATTAATTTATATTTAAAGGAAGATATAGCACAACCAAAAACAATTTCTTTGTAATAAATTTACCGAGGTAACGTAGACTGGGAATCTTACTCATTGACTTGCAGGACCTAGGTTCAGAATTCTACTAGTCTTATGGGATATATAGGTGGAATACAATATAAGTAAAGTTTTCTTATTTGTACCAGTCTATACTTACTGCTAGACTTAATACTCCCTAAAATTATTCATCTTTTTACAATAATTCTTTTACTGTACAGGCTATTGGACTCTGGAATGAGCTACCTGTTACTGTTAGACAAGCTAAATCACTAACAATATTTAAGAACATGACAAAAAGCACTACCTGCAATATGGTGATGTTTAATATTTTTACGTATATTTATGTGTATGTATATATACATATTTATATATGTAATATCAATAGGTGTATTTATATATGCTATCAAGTATAATTTTACTTATATAATATTTTACATATTTATATGTTTATAAATGAATAAAATATATTACATGGCTCCTCTTATTTATAACTCTTTGCCAATTAATATTATAAACGTACCCTCAAGAAAATTCACTGTAGTCTTAAAAAGTGGCTAATTAAGGAGTGTTTCTATACTGTAGATGAATTTCTTAAAAGAAGTGCTTGTCGTTATTATCTATATGGAAAATCTTAGTGATCCATTTGTTTTTTTTTTCTTGACATTAATTACTTATATAATACCAAAAATTGACATTCTAATTAGAATAGATAATAAGAATATTTACGTAAATTATAATTTTTACTTTATTATATCTTAATTTTTAATTCACTTTGTACACCACTATGTGGTAGAATGTACTGTTCACCTACAATTGTATACCACCTGTTATATAATAAACTACATTCTTGCAAATAAAGATATTGATTGATTGATTGATATGCTATGTAAGTAACTGCATATCCTCAATATTTATGTATACCACCTTTGACCAATATAATCTGTTTTATTCCTGTCACGGGTTGTCTGGAAGAGATCGCTTCTCAGCGATAAGACCGCCCATTGTGCACATTTAGAATATTTTAAGGCTGTAAGGTTTTCTGTAATGGTGTACAATAAAGTGTTATCTATCTGCTATTACTACTACTAGTATAATTTATGTATATTTTAATGTAAGTAAAAAATCCTTATTTATTTATTTTAAAGAACTAACTGCGAGGGATTAACGACCGAAGAGTACTTGCCTCTGAAACGAGACCTGTTATTTTTTATGTTTGCCGTTTTTCAATGTAATATAACTTGTAAGACTTTAGTATCCTTCAGCCTCAGACAAAGTAAAAGTATAGACGGAGCCTACGTGAATAAGAGCGTGAAGTATATTCACACGTGGTTTGCATCTGTATGTGTAATAGCAAGGTATGCACTGAAATCTTTCCCACCCATATCTGTACTAATTTGATTATAAGTTGTGAATTTATTTTTATTACAGTTATCTTATACAATATTATATTTATTTTATTTAAAAAAAAAGGAAAAGATGTTTTAATCGACAACATAAAATGTAACATTCGAGAAAACATCGCGGTTAATGGAGCATTCGATTATTTAGTGCCATCTCGTATCTCTTCCTATCTCGGTCTACCTATGTTGTCCGTATGAGCCTTCAATGAGAGCATAGTAAATATATCCAAACTGTAGTACACCAATTTATGAGAGACAGAATTGTATCAGAATAAGGCTGCTTGCTCTTTAAGGCGGGTGACACAGCGGGTTCCCACGCCGCGGCCCGAACACAAGCGGCCCCACTTGTTACGCTAATTGATTTACTTAACAGTTAAATATAGCTGCCAAAACATCGCCGTAACGGCAACTTCAATTATAGCTGCAGAAACTTTATTGGCAGCTGTACAATGTCTGTTAATAGTTTACGATATTTTATTATTTCTATGTGTTTGTTATTAATTTATTATAACACTTGTCATTGGTGCCTTGAAAAGTGTGTCTCCATTTAGTTTGGGACGCGTCTTGGCGTCCCATCTTCCAGCCATTAACATGTCTACCGGCACAGCTGCTGCACAATAGGAGGTCCTAAAATCGCGCAAATATTCCGCCATCGTAAATGGGTACATATTTTCGGTTTTTGGGGTCGAGGCCCTGGGACCTTGGGGGCCTAAGGCGCACAAACTTTATCGAGACATAGCGAAACGCCTGGTAGACGTCTCGCGTGACCAAAAGACTGGTCTGTACCTCGGGTAACGCATTACCGTTGCCATACGGCGAGGTAATGTTGCCA
The DNA here is from genome assembly GCA_039645545.1 of Dendrolimus houi. Classification (NCBI taxonomy): domain Eukaryota; kingdom Metazoa; phylum Arthropoda; class Insecta; order Lepidoptera; family Lasiocampidae; genus Dendrolimus; species Dendrolimus houi. The sequence goes on along the minus strand of CM077128.1, from coordinate 23,415,983 downwards.
GTCTTTTGGGTACGTTTCCAACTGACAGCGGTCTACCACTAGATTATATAGTTTATAGAAATTGTGTATTATAAATTATACTAACCCATTATTTTATAACAAACATGTAAATGTACTTAGTAACCGGAGATAATGTAAACGTCCACACTTGAAAATATATATTTTTTTATTGAAATTAATTTCTAATAAGAATTTTAGTCTCATCAAATGGAAGGAACTAATCGAGAATTGTTGTCTTTTGTGTAAGATTCTATGCAGAGATTTAGATTCGTAGTAGATATGCTGAAGACCCCGCAAAATGGAGGAGGGAAACTATGACCGCAGATCCTATCCTGACAGGTAACAAATGTAATTTGACGCTGGATGATAATGATCGTTTTGCTTGTATGGACTGAAGAGCTTATATGAATTTATTTAACTCACTACTATCATAATTTAGTATTTTTGCTCTACATAGTATAATAGTTGAAGGAGATTATAGCTCTTATAACATCATATTAAGACACAAAGAATCTAACTTTTATGTATAAACAAATACGCGAAGTAAGAACAATAATAGACGACAATGGTAGGACAGTAGTCATAACAGCGAAATCGCTATTGTGTAGTAAGTATGTATTATGAGTTTTTGTAACTGTCAAACATGAATAAGCCCGGCCTCGCATAAGCCTCTAAAGCTAATTGTGAACACCAAATGCGATTGTCAAACCATACTCTTCCTTTCACAACTGAGAGCAAAACTTACAGGTGTACATTTAACGGGTCCAATTAGGATGCAATCAGATTTCTGTGACAATGGTTTGTAAAATATAGCCGAAAAAAATCAGATTAGAATTGCTTTGAAAGTAATGTTGATAGCATTGTATTTGCAGTTAGAAAGCATGATAAGGTTCTCTATATCGGGAAGCGCTCTAATAAACCACCAGCGAGATTGGCCGCGACGTGGTCGTGATCTTTCCAGCAAGATATTGTTATTAGCCGATGCCTCTTGTAATATCTAATGGGATAAACAGGGCCTGTGCTCAACGGAATCTCACTGCCAATCTAATAAGTGCTAACATCCATAAATCTAACCTGACCGTTTCCTTGTAGCATAATCATTATGATCGAATAAAAATCTAATATCCATGCAGGAACGGAGAAAGGATACAATTTCCTGCGTTGGGGCGGCCTGTCGTAAGAGGCGACAAAACAACCCACAGCCAGGTGGTAGGTATTGGGTATTTGCTCGACTGGATGGCGATCACCCCTGGGCTAGAGTATTCCGCCACAACAGCCTTGAGTTGTGTTCCGGCATTGATGGCCAGGTTCCAGTTAAGAGAGCAGCAGCGCATTTGTAGCACCTTCGTTGTTGCGAATGTCCATAGGCGACGGTAACTACTTTCCATTAAGGGGGCCGTCTGCCTGTCTGCTGAACTCCTTCAATAAAAATAATGATAATAATAGAGGATTATACATTTTAAGAAAAATATCTCGGATTCTCGAAACTCAAAGAGCACGGGTTCGATCACAAAACCCGTGTTGAAAATATTGTGTTGCAATCTGCACATCAAGATAACAGATGTGTAAAACCTGCCAAGCCGCCTTGGACAAGTGTGGCGGGTATACTGTCCATTCCCCGTATAATGGGAGGCCTGAGTCCAGCAGTGGGACATTTATTAGCTGATATTATATATCTCGGATTTTCTCGGAACAAAAATCAACTAGAAACTCTCACATGTAGGCTCTATAAAGTTCATAATATTTTCGAGGGGCAAAGTATAATGCTCTTCAACAAGTCCCAGAAAACGTTCAAGATTTACTTTATTTAGGGTTCAACGTAAAGCGTTTTGCTGACTCTATCTGCGGCTTTCTTTAGGCTACTTTGATATTATGATATCACTATAAATAACGCCAACAAATACTTTGTGATCGAGTCGCTACCAAAGCGGTACTGAGTTGCTATTGGTCGTAACATACGACTTCAACTACCACTAAGTTGAACCCAGGGATCAGTAGTCAAGATCTACTAGTCCGAGAATAGATCCCTGTAAGCAACAAGATGTATTTTCTTATCTCTACCACAAGAAAGCACCAGCAGTCCACCAACTACTGCCAGCATCCACCACTATAAGCAAAAGCAAGTGTACAAACTGTGCATAAGAGCTTTCAATTAAAAAAATAGTGGAGCAACGTTTGTGCCAGAAGTTTTATTATACGACGAAATATTACTACTATACGTGATTTTTTACATGACAAAGCTTATTCAGTAATCATTCGTTTAAATTACTTTATTAAACCTTGTATTAGAATAAACTGCATTTAAACAATAAGACGAATTACAGTAATAATTATGAAGTAAAGGTATGTTGTCGGGGAATTTGTTGAGCCGCTTCTGCTCCTTTAACAGTAAATAAAAATGTTGGAGAAGAGTAGTTACGGATCTCTTAAAACAAAAATGATTGCATTAAATGGCATTACAATATTGTTTGGATGTAGATATATGTAGCATAGTATTATTACAACAGTCAAAATTCCACGAAGCACGCGGACAAAAGTGAATGCACACCTGCCGGCCATAAAGCACAGTTTATTACAGTTTTATTACCTGCCCGCCTTTGTACTTCTTTTGTTTAATTTGTGTTAAAAATTTGTAGTTAGAAAAACCGCCTATTGTGTATTGTAATCCTTTATGTTGGTGGTTAGGCAGGTGTAGTTCTTGGAAGATCCAGGCCATGCGGTCGATTGTTGTATCGTATAGTTAGTATAAAACAATGCTCGAACAGAGGGGTGAGGCAGTCAAGCGACGATTACGATACGAGCAAGAAGTGTGTACATTCACATCACATTTAGTAAACCACTAAAAAAATGATTAATTTTCTTTTAAAATCTCATTGGACACCAGGTTGCCCGAAAGAGATTACTATGAGCCAATAGGTTTAAGTTTATGATGAACATAAAGGTTTTTCATTAATTCATTTACACTGACGACTCCGTTATAATCTATCTATCTATATCATTATATTAATTACGTGAAGCAAAAACTTTGTACATCATTTGCGAAAATTGCGTGGATGGAGGAGTATGAAATTTCACACACTTTAGTTTATATAGAAGGAGTGCAGAATAGATTTTTTTTAAATTACGCATAAAAAATACATTAAATCAATAAAAAAAAATTACACACACTACCATGTATTTGACACACACACGCATATATACTCTTTTGTTTATTGTTGCCTTGACGAAATCTGTGATTATAGAAGTAGTCTTTGACAACAGAACCTTAATAATGTTCAAACTTATAATTTAAATTAATTATGGTCGAATTTCGACCACTAGGCGACCACTAGTTATAATAAGTCTATCTATAAAAAGCGAGGGTTCGATTTTGTATAGTGAATTAAAAAATGATAAAAAAATTAAGTATTCAAAATGCAACTTTTAGAATTTTGTCTATCTGTTTGTTTGAGTACCTCGTAGAAACTACTGAACGGATTTAAA